>JAYEPQ010000002.1:67417347-67779847 GCA_036321105.1 Dracaena cambodiana
TGAAATATTATCGAGTTTACTCGCTAAGCAGTGAACACGATGTTTTTGAATTGTTCAGCTTTTGATGTAAATTAAGACAATAATATTCACACGATTTATTTCAACTTTAACAGATTCTTATGTTGTGTCTGTTTTGGCCCTGGACAACCTGGTAATTCTCTGAGTGCTCTAAAGAATTTAGCTTTTATCATTCTCATAGAAGCGGCCCTTTCATACTCATATAGGTAATCTCTTATTAAGAGTATCCTGCCATACTCTACTTGGATTTCCAAGATATAAGGATTATTAAAAGTTTAGCTTATCCTTACACATTGCAGGTTAATCACTATTTTATCATAGAAATAAGATAGGAATTATTTCCTCAAAGATAGAAATGAGATAGGAATCATTTCCACTATCTCCAATAAATTTCTTCAAAAAAAATTTTTGTATCATGATCTCAACCCTTTAGGGTTCATTTATACTTAATTTTTTGGGTTTTAATTTTGATTTGGTTTTTCATCAAGTTAATACAAAGTTTAACAGTTTCTAATGATTAAATATTTTGTATTCACGTGATAAAAGTGTGAATGAACTCAAAAATTTATGAAATTTGATCTTACTAAAGTTAAGAAATTGGAGATCCAAATTCAAAAAAAAAAAATGAAGAAAAATCATTAGATTACAATATTTTTACCGGTAACTCACGTAATTTCTCCTGAGTTGACAGTTCATCTACAGTAATCCACATACATATATATTGTGTGTGTTTATATATGTATGTACTGAACTATATGCTACCATTTTATCGATCTAGCGGGGATACTTTGCACACCGTTTAGCTGAAATAAATTCTAAAGAGGAGAAAATTATGTTTCGTTGTGACATCTATCAGACAACCTCCGGTCTATCTCAGGCACGGTCAGACCTGACCGAGAACCTTTCTCTATAGCACTAACCAAGTGAAAGATCTCAAACGGTAATCACGCTTCTAGACTCGATGCGACATGTCATTACCAGACTGTGTTACCTATTTCCTTACGACCTATAAAATTGATCATGTGCAAGTGAAAGTTGTAAAATATAGTTTTCTTGTCAAGTTTCTAAATCTGGATAACAAATATTTGAAGAATTGAAGGTGAATTAGAAGTTCTAATAAGTGTCGGAATTGGTATATTATTAATTAAATTTAGGGATAAGGATACATAAGGTTCTTGGACCAATCCTTATTATGTTTTATTCAAAAGTTTTAATTTAAAAAAAATAAATTTTTTTATTTTTAATTCAAAATTTCAAAAAAAGAACTGCTAAGAATTGACTTTTGGACCGGCTCATTCTTAGAGGGGAGGACCATTAACTTCAACATAATGAAGATGATTGAGGTAACAAAACTGAAATCAATCAGACCATACTAGTCTATTTCAAAAACCCTAACAGTGCCTTTAGAAAAAAAGATTGGAATCCGTTTCAGATTCCATATAACAGCATTTATGAAATAGTTGGGCCCGTAGATGATGTAGAACTCTGTTTCTTAATGATCAAATCATTACTTTGGGAAATTCTATTTACATACTGTAATTTACTTTTGACGATCTGAGTGCTCTTTACACCAAACTTTCATTTTGAAACGTCACTAATTTACTCTATGCACCTAATTTTTTTTTTCCAAGTTTAACCCTCCTCTTTCTCTCTATTTTCTTATGTCGTCAGATCCTAAATTTTCCGAGTCGGATATTAATTTCCAAACTAAAAATATATTGGTCGGGTATTAATATCCGACCAAAAAATCGCTTGGTCGGGTATTAAAACCCGACCAGCAGCCGACGTCTCCCTAAAAAAATCATAAATAATAATAAATTGAAAATAAATACACATAAAAAACTATAAATAAATTTAAATTGTAACTTAGATTTGTCCTCAGATACCAATTGGATATTGAAATTTTCCATTTAAATAAAAAAAAACTCAAACTAAAACTTTAAACCCTAATTTTGCTTGTTACAGTGAATTCGAATAATTTAAAATTTCTCCAGATCTTTTTAGGAACATGAATTTAAAAAATTTAAGAGGTTAAGAAATCAAATCAATAGGTTTGTGGAAGATGTATTTTTTTTAAAAATTAAATTCTACTAAAAAATATTTTTAAAGGTTCTAGAGAAAAAAACAGAGGAGGAAGACGATGAGTTGTAGTTCTAAATTTTAAAAGTCTTAATTTGTGGTTTAAAAGGGTAACTTAGTCAAAAAAATAAATGTAAACTTGTAATTATTACAAGTTTTAAAACCGTATGCGAAGAGTAAATTTCCGTGTGTAAATAGAATTTTCCCATGACTTTAAACAAATTAGGGAGGAACGAATGTTGAAAAAGGGAAGGCCCTTGCAAATTGTAGGCCCACATAAAATATCCTACTTTCAATTGAAAGAACTTTTTTCTAAGGTGTAAAGTATGAAGTATAACCTAGAGATAATGTACCATATGATAATGTGAATTGTATCATTATTGCTTATTTTTGTTATAAGTTCAATGCTTCTTGTATATGAGTATATGGTGGCGAGACCCGTTGGGCATGAGTGCATCAATTTTCACTTTCTTTTTTTTTTGAGAAGTTGTAGATGGTTGAGAATTAAATAAGATGTTCAAATAAAAGTGTGGGTGCAGAATAACGATGTAGTCAGAGAAGAGTGAAACCGATATTAACAATGAAAAAATAATTCAGAGTTTCTATTCAGATGAGCAGGATATGTAAGTCCAGAGAGATGCGTGGCAAAAAATTTAGTCTCGATCAGAGCTGGTTTGACCATCAGGTAACAGTCAATGTTGCTATTTAACAGCCAAACCTTGTTAGAATTTCCTTATGGACCATTGCGCGACAATGGGAACTTCAAAACTAATCATGCGGAATTTCAAATCCAAGAGCTAAAAAATTGGTTTCTTTTTGAATTGGGAATGTTTTCGAATATCCTGAATATATTTGGAAAGAGTATTTTGGATGGATATGACTGGTGTTAGATTTGTTTTAAGATTAAAGGATTTGAAGATCCATGAAACATTTTATTAGCCACAAATCTGGATCTGATTGGATCTTAATCTTATCACAAAATCATTCCAAAATCCTATTCTAATTTCCATCAAAGATAGGGATCTATTTAAAGATTAAGTTGAAGTAGTCTGTTGGGGACCAGATCATGAGAACAATACAAATCAGCACAAAGCCCAAGACAAACCAATCAAGACCGTCAATAGTTGGATTCAACGATCAAAGGTTCAGAGTTGGGAAAAATTTTGGGTGCTTGGGTAAAGAAGGGATGATTTAAAATTAAGGGTATTTGCAAATATGTTCCTTAAATCTTTATAAATTATAATTTAGTCTCTCAAACTTTTATATTTAGAATTTAGTCTCCCAAATTCTTTAAATTACTATAATTTAGTCCTCCAGTTTATATTTGAGTCTGATTTTTCCATTTGTTCCCTGATTTCCTTCACTTAATTTCCCCTTCCCTCTTCTTCATCTCTTCTTAGTTCTTATTGGGCTCCCCCTTCGTCTTCTCTTCTCTCTCTATTCACTTATTGGGTTCTCCCTCTCTATATTGAGAGCAAATGTATTATTCTCCACCAAATGTATTAAATCTAGAAATGAATTTATCCAATATAGAGAGGGAGAACCCAATAAATAAATTTATATTGAGACTTAAATATTTAATACATTTAGTGGAGAATAATACATTTGGTTTCAATATAGAGAGTGAGAACCTAATAAATGTATAGAGAGAGAAGAGAAGAATAAGAAGGGAACATAATAAAAACTAAGAAGTGAGGGGGAAGAGCGAAGGGGAATTAAGTATAGGGGAATTAAGTATAGAAAATCAGAGGTAAGACGGGAAAATTGGGCCAAAATATAAGCCGGAAGACTAAATTGTAGTAACTTAAAAGATTTGGGAGACTAAATCCTAAATATAAAAATATAGAGGACTAAATTATAATTTATAAAGATTTAAGGAACAGATCCGGAAATACTCCTAAAATTAAAGATGGATGGATGTGCATCAAGAGTAAAGTGGTGTGTGTGAATAGAATTTCCTTTGGCTCCAAAAGGAAATTCTATGGGATTTCTTTCTTCCTCTAACGCTCTACCGCTCTCTCGGATCGTCAAAGAGGATCAAGAGGGTCAGCTAGCCACATCTCTGTCATCACACTCCAAGGAAAAAAAAGCTTGTAATTCATTTGTAATAAAAAGAAATATCAATATAATTGTTGCAAGTTTCTTCTCTTTTACATTTTTTTTTTTTTTTTTGGTCTGTTTCTTTCTCTTTCATTGATCAAAAAAATTCAATGGCTACACAGCCAGACCCCTCTTCGAGCAAGGGAGCACTGTCCCGTGCCACTCTGATCAACTTACCGCTAAGTCAAATATTAGAATTGATGATTGGTATATAGTACTTTCAAGCTCTACAAACTCGTCCAGAAAATTGTTTCGAGTAACAAGAGGTCTTACGGTCAAGGCCGGCCTTTCTTTCTTTTCTTTTTTTTTTTTAAGATAAAATCTAGTGACTAAAACTTGAACATAAATATTTCCATGACTCGCATCTATACTGTTTTAACCTGCTCCTTTATGCCTTTTTATCTTTTTTTCTAATTATTTTTGTGAATCTACTCAACAGGAACAAATCGCGGTATGTAAAAGCACAGATTGCAAATTCTAGAAGAAATATGTACCCTCATATTAGTCTAGGAAATTTGAAAAAAAAAAAAAAAAAAATTACCCTTGTACATAAATTTCTGATGTACATTAAGTTAGTTTGGACTTTATATATAGAGATTTGGACTTTATATATAGAGAGAGAACGGAAAATTTATATTTCCTTCACCGCTGCTTAAGTGATCGAATAAAATTAAGTGATCTAATAAAATTATTATCCGTGGCGTCACTTAAAATAACAAATAAAATAACTTGTTTAACCGTCCTTTGAGTGGCGCCACATATAATAATTGTATTGGGCCTATATATATATATATATATATATATATATATATATATATATATATATATATATATATATATATATATATATATATATATATATATATATATATATATATATATATATATACAGGAAATTCACCTACACCGTAGAGAGTTCTTCACTGGCCCAATACAATTATAACACGTGGCGCTATTTAAGATAACAAATAAAAGAATTCTTTTAACCGCCCTTTGAGTGACACAATGTGTAATAATTGTATTAGGCCACCTAAGTGGCAGTGAATGAACTCCTTTCATTGCTGGTAAATTTCTTATTTTCTCATATATATATATATATATATATATATATATATATGTGTGTGTGTGTGTGTGTGTGTATGAGAAAAATGAAAATAAACTCTCAAATTACCTAAGCTACAGTTCATTTTCACTATCTACAATTTCACTATCTACAACAATCTTAGTAAGAAAAGATATTGAATTATAATCTCAACTCTAAGGTTGACTAATACCTAATTTCTTAAGTTTTAGTTTTAATTTGATACTCCATCAAGTTAACACAAAATTAATGATTTTTAATGAATAAAACATTTTATATGCACTTGATGAAAAGATAAATGAATTCCAAAATTTATAAAATTTAATCCGAAAGATATTAAGAAGGTAGAGATAAAAACTGTAACAAGAAAACTGAAGAAAAATCATTGATCATTATAGTTTTACCACTAACTCACCTAACTTTTTCTGAGCTGCAGCTCACCTATAGTAATCCATATATATATATATATATATATATATATATATATATATATATATATATATATATATATATATATATATATAAGAAAATTGGTTAGCTTCCGTTGAATAACAGCTGAGCAGAAAAATATGCTCACATACTTGAAATTTTTACGTTTGGCCGTTGCTTGCAAAAAATTACTAATTTTAAGAGATGAGACCTCCTCCATATTAATCAATAAAGAGAAGATATCTCCCCTAGGCAACTGGTGCGATTGAGGGAGCTGAAAACATAATGAATTACAGGTAATCCTCCCAAGAAAATGATGCTTCTTTCCTTCGCCACATACTGCACTTGTTTCAGCTCTTTAAGCAACGCTAGGACATGCATTAATGTCGCATTATTTTGAACTTGCTAAAGAACACATTAGGCATGCATTATGCTACTGTTAAACTGTTCATTCATATCTGCACACGCACGCGCAGAGAGAGAGAGCAATGTTGAAAATAATACTCGTTATACTGCGTTTTTGAAAATTATACTGCGTTTTTGAAAATAATACTCGTTATACTGCGTTTATGATACTTAACAGAACCCTAACTAAAACTAATTAGCAGTCAAAAATAACTTAATGCACCATTACAATTCATTTTTTATGTTATTTCACATTACATTATTTTATATTATTTGCTATTATTTTTTTAGATTATTTATTTTTATTGTTAGCAAATTTATGTAATTTTCTTAATTGATTTGTTTGCTCGTTTAATTGATGCTAGCTCTCTAATATGTAATTGCTTCTTACTTACTTATTATAATTTTTCTAATTGCTAAAATTTCTTACTTGTTGTTTGTTAACTGAATTCTCAGTTGAACTAAAACAATTGATTACAAATAATATAAATTAAGTACTATAGAATATAAATTACATCAAGTGCAATTAAAATAAAAAAAATAAAATATTATTTCTTATTTAAGTGATGACTTAAATTACGATTGTAAATTTAATATAATTTATAAAGGCAAATATGAAAATTATTAAGAAACATGTTAGAAAATTATAATAAATTTGTGTTACAAAATATTTTTATTTTTTTTACAATTTTAAATTTATTTTTCAATTTATAAAAATTATTTTACATAGTTTTATATTTATTTTTTATTAAATAAATAACAAATAATACAACCTACATTATATGTTAAACTATATGCATTACACTATATACGATATAACCTAATACAGACAAAACGTTTGTTATCGTTATCGTTATCTTAAACAATCTTAAACACTGAGAGAGATATTAACACTTCACTCAAGAAAGCTAAGTAAATACCCAAATAATGATTAATGCATGCATATTTAAACATGAAATGGAAGCATACATCCATGATGAAAATCCATTTTAAGATGGATCTTGTAGGATGAACTCATTAGATGCATACCTGTTCTACTGCATCATGCAAACAAGCAAGTATTTAACTGTGATTTACACTCCATAGAAGGAAAGAAGAAATGAGGCAGGGAACAAAAAAGCAAAACAAAGCAAAAATTACACCAACTTGTACAGACTATATAATACAATAGTATGCTCTATGCGCAGACCTGTACTAGTTCTCTACTGTAACACTAACGCATGAAATGACTGTTCCATTCTAATACAAAGACGGATAACGATCTTACCGATACAGACGGACCTCCAAAAGATCAAATTCGTCACTGCTGCATGAATTCAGCCAGTGCAGCATGGATGGGACCATGACCATGAGTCGATGGTACATGTCGTCGCAACAACGAATGTGGTCCATTCCATGGTGACTTAACATTGCTCGGAAAGAGGCTCTTGCATATCTCCAGCACCAAATTGTTTTCTTCCTGTAAAGGATTTTCCTGGACCATAGTATGCTGCTCACTCCTTGCCATCGAATCCTGCAAATTGCAATTCACAATTGATCATCAAAACACGAGGCCCATACAGAGTGACATGCAATATTTTGAATGCAAATGATTTATGGTTCTAAACTGGTCAGATTTTGGAGACAGAGCTAACTTGAAATTTGGGTTGACATCAGTCTTCCCTAGTCGGATAAAGAACCAGTATTAGAGCGCCATATCTTTAAAACTCTAGTAGCTAGCCTTCAAAAAAAACTGCTTCTCTTGATAATCCTCTGTTACAGAGTGAAGGGGGGAAAATATTTAGTTATGGATGCTTGCAGTAGACACATGGTTTCATATTTTTGGTTACCTAGTCTTTTATCTTTATGCGTGTGATATTTCTAATGATTATTTCTCATTAAACAAGCACATGTATACGCTTAACATATATCAGTTGTACAGGTAGACAGTCAGTTTTAATGACTTTCTACTGCCTGAGTGGAGAGACCATGGACACAATCTGTAAGTAGGGATGGTAATAGATGTATCCATGAATCAATTTTTAGCCTGTCCTATATAAATTTTTGAAATAAAAAAGAAAGCTTCATTTTTCTAATTGAAAATTTTGTATAGGACGGGCTAAGAATTGACCCGTAGATACATCCATAATAATCCTTATCCGTAAGTAGCGTCTCTGGCATGTGCCGTCAACAAAAGTATAAGATAAACTCACAACATTTTACCAAATTCACGCATGAGTTTATTTTGTCATTTGCAAAGATATATTTGGGGAATTAGAAAATCGAAACGTACCCCGTTCATTCTGTCTT
The DNA here is from genome assembly GCA_036321105.1 of Dracaena cambodiana. NCBI lineage: Eukaryota > Viridiplantae > Streptophyta > Magnoliopsida > Asparagales > Asparagaceae > Dracaena > Dracaena cambodiana. The sequence continues at coordinate 67,425,749 of JAYEPQ010000002.1, forward strand.
CATCTCGATTCTGTTGATAAATCTCCGAAACATCCTTCTGGTAACCAGTTTCAGCTACAAAGCTCAAATCTAAATCTTGTCCTTGTGAATGTTTATTGGAGTCCTCGCGATCTCCACTGTCAAGAGCCTGATGCAGCGAAACCTCTCTACTCTCGCTTACAAAAAGACATGGTTCCATTTCAACAGCCACTGCATCTTGCTTTGCTAGTCCACAAATGTCTTTTTGCTCAGGGAACTGCATATCACCGCCGTGCTCGACTTCTTCACCATCAGCATTGGCATCAGTCTCCAGTGAGTGATCCTGGCTAGAGGCAACATCTTCGCTGAAGTTGTGATTTATTGGGGAGCTTTCCTACATATAGAAACAGAAAATTTAAACGAAGAAACTAAGCTTCAAAATACAGGTTAGCAACCACTAAGCAGACCCATTATATTTAACTGCCATTAGTCTGACAAAATCTCATCTGCTTGCAATCTAGTCAAAGAAAATTACGATATCAAAACTAATTTTGTAAGCACATCATATTAACTGCCAAATGGACCAGAATACACGCCGCATGGAACCAAAACCACCCCATAATTTAAAAGAAGAATATAAATTGTCTTTGTACCAACCTCTGTCTTAAATACTCTAGGAAAATTAGCATTGTTTATCTTCATTTGACTATGAACAACACCTGAGTTCTTCTCTCTCTCCTTCCTCCTGCGTCTGACAACACAGACAGCACATAGACAGTCGCTCTTATGGAGGTCAATTCTGCATTAGAATGAGTTTTGTTAGAACTTCTGAGGACACAAAACACAGTAAAATCAAGCTCCTATACAAAGGTACAAACAGGAATACATGGTTCTCATAATATAATGTGACGTACAGTGGCTTCACTAGGATGCAACCTGGGTACAGGGGGCAGGTTGAAAGCTCAGAAAACATAACCTTGGTTCAGGTTGAATCCAGGCTCGTTGTTCAGGGTCAAGTTAATCAGGTTAACACAACCACAACTACTTAGGATGAACTAGAATTTTGTATACTGATGCCGGTGCCACTTGTGGGATTCAAACTACAAAGGCAACCTGGATATGAATACTTACAGAAGCTTCCGGACTGCCTTTGAAGGCAGCTGAGCCTGATAGAACTCCAGAATGATCTAACATTTCCTTTTCCTAGTTACTAAATGGCGACACATGGATCATTTTCAGTGTGGGTGCAATGGAATAAAACTTCTTCCAGCATTAACAAAAGAAAAAGAAAAATATACAACTTCTTTCAGCATGAACAACAGAAAAATTAATTTTTTTTAAAAAAAAGCACCTAGCCAAGAATTGAACACACAACTTCCACTAACTAACTTCTAAACCGTACCGCTTGAGCTAAGCTTACTGCAGAACACTTAAAGTAAAGATATATACTATATCTTTATAAAATTATCTTATAAAATTAAGTGTTAGCACTATGTAGATCCGCCTGCACATAGTTAGATGTAAGTCAGAATGCATCTTTGCTGTATAGCGCAAGAGGCTATGACGCTAGCCCATTGCATTTGGCAGGCTCAGTGGCAGAGGCAGAACTTTCTGTTAGTGGGGGCAAAATAAGTAAATACATAATTAGAAAGGGAAAAACACGCATTTGAGCCCTTTCAAAAATTAGGGTTCAGAATTTAGGCCAAAATTGACAACAGACAAAAGATTGAAACTAAGGCTTAAAATATTGGAGTCAGAATCGCTATCAGCCTATCACTTGTGCTATCGGCCGATCACTTAAGATATCAGAATCAATAATATAATGTGCTTCATATGGTAATATTAAAAATATCAACAACATCATATGATACTATATAGCATATCGAGTATTGGATACCTCAAAAACTGATATAATATATACGATATATATCAATGCCGACCAATATTTAAAACCATTATCGAAATATTCACCCCTTTGTCAGTTCTTTCATGAAATATAAAAATCTCAAATAAAAAGAGGACTGTGAGGATATTGAATGGCTAGAATTAGTTAGGATTTATTATTTAGATTGTATTACATTCTATTTTGAGAATTGAGATTCTAAGATATTTATCTTCTTCTTAATTGCATGTGTGGTGAATGTGTTGTTGGCTATATAGAACCACACAATGAACTTTTTAGAGATTGAAGAACGATTATTGAATTGAAAACCTAAGTTTCTTGTGAGAGCATATGATTTGGCTTTGAGATCTCCAAACATGTAATTGTTGAGAGTAGACATATAACTTCCCTGGGTGCGATACATGACCCTGTTCTTTTGTTATTGTCCCTAGTTTGTTCTGTCACAATCCACCATATCTTCTTACCACCAAACCCTAATTCCACATGCAATGTCATATAGTTTATACCAGAGCCTAAAGTTCTGTCATTCCCAGTCTTCATCTTCCCCATCTTCTTCATCTTATTGTTAAAAGAAGGAGAGAAAAAAAGAGAAAAATTCAAAGGAATAATTCAAAGAAACCCTAAACCTAGCCGTCAACACTCCATCTAAATCTCTAACCCTAGCTATCATCATCTTAAAGCCCTAACTATCATCTCAATCTTCCAAATATAAAAACAAAAAACTTAGTTGATCAGCTTTCCAACCTAACCAGACCAGAGCGAGAACCAGATCCAGTCCGAAACTAATCAAAACCAGATGAACCAAACAGAGAGAAAAAAATCAGAACCAGATCCAGTCTGAACCAAACTGGATCCAGATTCAAACAAACCAGATCCAACCTAAAGAGAGCATAACCAGGTCCGGATCCAGCCCAAGCCAGACTAGAACCAGGTCCACACTAAACCAAACCCGAATCCAATCTGATCCAGGTCTTAACTTGGTCCTAACCAGGTGTGAACCTGATCCGAACAATTCAGTTACAGTCTGGATCAGGTTTGATTCAAGTCTGATTCGAGAGACACTCTAGCCATTGGGGTTCTTGGGTGTTTTCTAGGCTTTTTTTCACTGATTTTTTCAATTTTGAGTTAATCCATGAGATTTAAATTTTGTGATTGATATATATACAGTAATGAAGATCCAAAGCAACATGAGTGTGATATATGTCTTTTCCAGATTTTTAGGGTTTTAATAATCGATATAGTTACAAAGATTGGAAGAACCATCTTGAATGTTTCTTCATTCATTTTCCTCTGAGATATGAGAAGAAATGCTTCTGTGTCCGACTTAAATTGGTTGAAGAAACTTCTTTTTGGTTATGCAACCATAAAATGTCAATATTGGTTTCACGTGCAAGCTCATTGTATTTTGTATGCTCTGTAACTTTTTATTTTCAAATTATTCATTAGAATCTCGTCTATCTCTATCATCAGAGCCCAAAATTGAACAAGAACCTGAGCCCCAGCCTAAGACAGAGATGAGAAAGCGATGCAAGAATTAGAAGCAGAGCCTAAATTAGAACAAAAAGCAGAGTTCAGATCAGCTTGACCCAAGCCATAGCTATAGCCAGTATCTATTGCATTGTCTCGCACCTTAGGTCACACCTCCACCTCTTATTTTGTTGCCATCCTCGTTAATGGAAAGTACTTCGATTACGATGACAAAGCCAACATTAATAACTCCACCAAAAGCCTATGATTCCTTTCTACTCATTCTATCAGCACAAAGAAGTTTGAAAGTACATGTTGCATTGGTTGATTTGAAGCTTACTAGAAAATTCTGACATCATGGTTAGATCCTAAATATGAATTCCTCATATCATATTAATATTGTCAACACTGACACAGTGCCTTATATCTGAATTGGTCATAAAGCATAGTTGAAGTACTCCAAAAGTTCAACTTGAACGTGTTGCAGTTGCATCTTCACCAATATTTACCGGAGGTGTCTTCTAACACGGGGAAGAACAATGGGAACATCAAATGGCCATACTTTATTAGGATTTCATTTCTTATTTAGATTTTTAATTTAATTTGACATTCTAGGATATTTATATTATTTTCAATTACATGTGTGATACACATATTATTGGTTATAATAGCCAAGCATTGAAGTTTTTAAGAATTGAATGATTATTGAATTGAAACCCTAATTTCTTATGAGAGCATGTGAATTGTTTTTGAAATCTCAAAACATGTTATTTGTTAAAAGTGGACATATAATTCATCTAGATACAAGGCCCGAACCCCATACTTTTGTTATTTTCTTTGGGACCCTATTTATTCTTATAAATCCACCAAAATCTTCCTACCACCAAAGCTCTACTCCAGTTGGAGTTGTGTTGGGAATAGCAATTTTAACCGCTATAATTCAAAAACCTGCACTTTTGCGTATTTATCACATTCACAAGCCATTATACAAGACTTGCAATCTATAAAAATTTATTCCATGCCAGATATCTATAGCATTTACATGTAAGTCAAGTACACTAAGAAATTATACTTTATAAAAGTAATGTTCAATCTCACAAGTATAAGCATCTATGGATTTAAATGCTTATAAAAATACAAATTTAAATTTATTGTGTCTGCTAAATATTTTCAAATATCGACATGCATTTTGTTATATCTATAATACTTTCAAATATCAACATGCATTTTGCTTTAACTATAATATTTTCAAATATCAACATACATTTTGTTTACCCTATAAGATATAGCACAAGTTGATTCTTTAAAAAGAAAAAAAATCTCAGTATGTACAATAACGGTTAATATTTACACATTTATAGGAAATCAAAATAAAAGTTCAATCCAAGTTGAGAATGGCTTAAGGGTTAATCTGGCCCCACTCTGGACACAATCAACCTAATTATCAAACAACCAAATAGAAAACCCAACTCACGTTGGGAAAATGTTGAATTCAAGTAAGATGAGTTTGACCCTACTCAGAAAGCAGCCGTAGTTCTTACAAACTTATTATCATCATAAACTTAGATCATTGAAAACTTAACAAATTCAGAATATCCAATAAAATACCTCAACAGTTTTGATCCATACTAAACTAGTTATACCTACCCATGTTTCCGGCGTTTGTGCTTTTGTTTCCCCTTGGAATACAACTTATCCTGGCTGGGTCTTGTAACATCCTCAATATGTGTTTTTTCAGCAGCACCTGCAGCTTTCACAGTCATTCCCAACACTGAAAGCAAACTTGCACGCACAAAAAGAGACTACAATGTAGTAGCTACAGTCTGTACATTATTCATTACAAAGTGAAAACAAGAGGCAGGTTGCGTTGCAAGCTTTTATGCATATAGTGGAGAACTGAAAATGCATTTGAAAATGCTAATTTACCTGAAAACAAGATTTACGAGAAATATGCACTGACAAACGTCAAATATATATCCATATTAAGTGAGTTTCAAGGGCATCCAATGTCAATTTATTGATGTTACAACTTCCAACTAGGCACAGTAATGGACGCGTTCATGGGTCAATTTTTGGTCCATTCTATACAAAATTTTGAATTAAAAATGAAAATTTTATTTTTTCTAATTCAAAATTTTGTATAAGAGTCAAAAACTCCACCAGTACTATGCTTAAAGATTTATCCTTTCACTGTCTATCCCAAACCAGAATAAAAGAGGAGAATTGTGGTAGGTCGGTGATAGCCAGCATAAAATATTGTCACATATTATAACATGAGCCAAAATATAAATTTCATTAGGGTGTTCCCTACTGAGCGACGCGCTACATCGGAGGCCGGGTGTAGTGAAAAATGTGTGAGAGTTGCTAGGTCGTCGTCCAGAAGTGACGCGCCACATTAGCACTCGGATGTGATATCAAATATAAAAGGGTCCGCACACCTTAATGAGCAGGTGGGGGTAAAAAAGTTAGCTCATAAACATGGATTTTGGTTGATATCGTGAAATATAGGTTCCCTTATAGGTAAATTAACAGAGTTAGTTAATGTTATGATTAGAACGAGAGTTAATATTTTGTGCGTGCAGAAGACTAAGTGGATAGATGAGAAAACTAAAGTCATAGAGTTTTGGGGTTATAAACTTTGGTATACGGGTAGAGATAGAAATCGTAACGGAGTAGGTGTGATTATAAATAAGCAATTACTTGGGGATGTAATGGAGATTAGGAGGAAGGATAATAAAATCTTATTAATTAAACTTATTTTAGATAGAGAGATTTTTAATATCATTAGTACCTATGTACCACAAGTAGGACTTGATAAATCCAGTAAATATTAATTTTGGGAGGATCTAGATGAGATAGTTCAAAAAATATCCGCTAGAGAAAAACTATTTATTGGCGGTAATCTCAATGAGCACGTAAGAACTAATCGTAATGGGTTTGATAGTGTATATGGAGGATTTGGTTTTGGAGAAAGAAATGGAGCAGGTAATTTAATTCTACATTTTGCTTTATCTTATGATTTGATTTTAGTAAATACTTGGTTTAAAAAAAGAGTTTCTCACTTGATTACTTTTAAAAGTGGATCGAATGCGAGCCAAGTAGATTTCTTTTCAACTATGAGGGTAGATAGAGCTAGTTGTATCAATTGTAAGGTAATGTCAGGTGAGAGTGTAGTTACCCAATATAAACTCTTAGTTTTAGATATTCAGATTAGAAAGAGACTTAGAAAAATTAAGTATAACTTAGATTCTAAGATTAAATAGTAGCGTTTAAAAGGTAATAAAAAAAATTTGTAGAAAGAGTAGTACGAAAAGCAGATTGGAGGGACCATGATGATCCTAATATAACATTGAACAAAATGGCTAGTTACATTAAGAGGATAGCTAAACATATATTTGGTGAGTCGAAGGGCGATGCTCCACTATGTAAGGATATATTATAGTGGAATGAAGAGGTAAAAAATTTTATTAACATCAAGCAAGACCTTTATAGAAATTTGAAGAATAATAATAATGATGGAATAAGTTTTGAGAAGTATAAACTAGCGAAGAAAGAGGCTACGAAAGCTGTTCGAGATGTAAAAACTAAATTATATAAACAAGTGTACGAGAAGTTGAATAATAAAGAGACAGAAAAGAATATATATAGAATTGCTCGAATAAGATAAAGTCTAGAGACTTATGTACTGTAAAGTGTATTAAAGATGAGGATCGGACGATTCTAATTCGAAACGAAGAAATTAAAGAAAGATGGAAAGACTGTTAAAATATCGTTGAACCGGTTTGGATTTATGCCGGGGCGATTAACGATAAAAACTATTCATTTCCTTCGTCAACTTATAGAGCGATTTCTAGAGAGAAATAGAGATTTGCATATGGTATTTATTGATTTAGAGGAAACTTATGATAAGGTACCACGAGAGGTATTTTGGTGGACATTAATGAAGAAAAGAGTTCTCATCAAGTATATTGACATAATTAAGGATATGTATGATGGAGTAGTGGCCAATATCAAAACATGGGTTTAACAAATGATTTTTCTATCACAATTGGATTGCACAAAGGATCTGCATTAAGCCCATTCTTATTTGCTATAAGGATAGATGAGCTTACTAGAGTTATTCAAGATGAGATACCTTTGTGTATATTATTTGCTAATGGTATTGTCTTAGTTGATGAGACAAGAGCATGGGTGAATGTCAAGTTAGACTTATGGAGGCACACGTTAGAATATAGAGGTTTTAGATTGAATAGGTTTAAAACAGAGTATATGAAATATAAATTTAGTAAACGACGGACCATAAACTATAATATTGTAAAACTGAATAGGCAAGAGATACAAATAAGCAGTCAGTTTACGTATTTAGGTTCTATTATTCAGAATGATGGAGAGATCGATAATGATATTAAGTATAAGATACAAGCTGACTGGTTGAAATGGAGGAGTGCAACGGGAGTTTTTTGAGACCGTAGCATTCTGTTAAGACTGAAGGAAAAATTTTATAAGACTGCTATTAGACCAGCTTTATTATATGGCACGGAATGTTGGGCTATAAAGAAACGTCATTAACAGAAAATAAGTGTAGCAGAGATGCATATGCTCTGCTAGATATGCAGCGACACTAGGAGTGAGAAATGAAGATATTCGTGCTAAACTAGGTGTAACTCTTATTGATAAGAAGATGCGAGAAAATCGCTTACAATGGGTTGGTTATGCAACGTAGGCCTACAAATGCACCAGTTCGACGAGAGGAGTTTATCAATGTAGAACAGGTTAAAAAAACGAAGGAAAAACCGAAGAAAATATGGATGGAGAATTCACGAAAAGATACGGATTCTAGAGGTTTAAATGAGGAGATATTATTTGATAGAAATGAATGGAGGACTATTAAAGTGATCGATCCGGCGTGATTCTTTTTTGGTTCATGTAGCCTACCTCAAATACTTGGGATAAAAGGCTTTATTGTTGTTGTTGAAGGGTACAAAATTAGCTCATGGATGCGTCCATCCCTACTAGTTACAACCTCAAAACATGGTTATATAAACAATGTCATTCAAATAAGACACTGGATTAAGATAAGAGACAGTTAACAGGAGACATTTTCATATATGTATAAACCACTATAGTATAAAAATATGTATGGAGAATTCATACAGCTTGTAGTTTATTCTGGTAAAAAACTAGCAATAACTTTTAGTTTTTAGTTCTATTATAAAATTCACTGGGGCGGGTAGGCAGAGTAGTTTGATGTCCCATTGTATCTGTACCCAACAACCACTCAGCAAGCTTGACAAATTTTACCAAGGGTCAGATTGTTAACCTTTCAGATACAATGGACATTAGTTTCATAGTCATTTTATCATTTCCTATTGTGCCAATTTGAAACTAATGTCTAAATGCAGGATTTTGGACTATCTTCTAGTTGTAATACAACAAAGAAAACAACCAGTCAGCATAGTGGTACACGCACATATCATAGTTCCTCCAGAAAGCCGAAGAACTCCAATCCAGAAAACACAAAGCAAGAATTCTAATATCTTCTTGAACAAGAAACATTCTACATTTGGAAAAGCTAAGCCTCAGATAAAACACTCCACATCTATATGCAACGTACAATATGGGGGTTAATGTCGTACAATCCAAGGCACAATGGAACTAAAAACTTAAGATGAGACTTTCATATGCAGCATCCAGTGTAGAGCTTGATGCTGTGTTCTATCTGCTAAATCCTAAATATGACAAGGCAGGTTAAAGCGAACATAGAGAAAACTACCACTCCACTTAAAACGTAGAAACTAAGAACTACATTGTGCCTTGTCATATTTAGTTGAAACAATCCAGTTTAGAAATATTTAGTTGAAACAAATTTAGTTGAAAATAAGTATCATCTATAAGTTGAAACATTCCAGTCTAGAAATATAAGAAGCCATATTAAACAAGCACAGCAGCAACCATCTAATCAATGGAAGCCACCTTAGAAATCCCTGAAAGCCAGGTGGTTAATGTTACATTTGTTTGTAGGGAACAAGTATGCATCTGGTAAGAGCGGCAAACAATACGGCGAGAATGTCACCACCGCTAAGTAGTCTCGGTTGTGTGCTGGGAATGCTCAAAAAACAAGTATTCATACAATAAGGGCACCAAAGAAGCAAGGTGGAAATTTCATGACCACAGAAGTACACAGTCCCCATGTTCATTTTGTGATAGGAAACTTCTACTTATAATATTTCCAATGAACCTGTGAATAAATCACAGTTCACAGTTTAGAGAACCCATGGTACAAACACCATAGATTTAAGCACACTTGAGCAAACTTATTATTAGGATGGATAACCTACTGGAAGTCCTCGCTAAGCCGAAATTGAACAGTGCTACAATGTGCCATAGTGTACTAAAGGTGTGTGGTATACATTAGTTCGAAGAAACCAATGGACTAACTCAAGCTACCATCATCTGGGGAGGACCATAAATTACAACAAAACAAGTGTGCTTGAGTGAGGGAGGGCACACTAGCACGAGTGACGTCCTGAAAGGCCACATTCTGATTACAGTTCTTATTCCTATATCCAACTTGACACCCACCAGCTATTATTTGCCATCCAATACTTTATAATATTCTTGTTCTTGATGTCATGTGAAAGCTTTAAGATAAGTCACAACAAACATATCATAAAAGCACTTTCAACTCCACCCAGCTCCTATACATAAGAAATGTCCAGCAGCTTTTTCTGTTATCATTAATTTATGAGATCAGTGTGCATTGTATGAATGCACAGCCATTAATCGTTCACGAGATGGAAATTGCATGCATCATAGCAATCAAAATTGGTTTAACTGCCTTTTTTTAATCCGACAGCCCAAGATTTCTCTTTGCCTCATGAAAAAAGTTGCATACCAACAGAAGTAACATTAATTGGTCAGCCATTTATCATTCATACTCCGTTTTTAATGCTTCACAAAAAAGTGAAATGTAAAATACTAAGACAGGAAGAAAGGAAATGTACCAAGTCTAGCTACTACTATAAGACAAGAAGAAACGCAAGAGTCGAATACATTTTTTCAGAAACCATTTCTATAATAACTCAGCAATTTAGGAAAAATGCCGTTTTTCACAAACAATGAAACGGGATACTGATGGATAGTTGGTACGTACCATTAATTGGCTTATCCATATACAATCCAGCTGCCATCCAATTCTTCATGAAGTTCTTTTTCACCCGTTTCATAAGGTCCACAACGTAATCACCCTTGTTGTTGTACTTATAACAGTTATCCCAAATAAACTGCACATCTTTAAGAACATCCTCAGAGTTCACGTACTTGTATCCATGTTCAAGATTGTGGCATATCGTGCCAAAGTCCATGGGTGTGTCAATGATATCAAAGTAATCCTGCAACATAAAACTCTCGTCTTTTAACTCATAAAGAAGGAACACAAGTAATATAATTTTCTACATAAGTTTCCGGCTACTTGACCAATTTCATCTTTGAAACCAAGTGGCATGTCATCATTATATCTATTCTAAGAACTGGATAAAATTTCCTGTTCAAAAATAAAAATGATTACATTGGATTCTAAGTCAGACGTAAGCTCTGTAATAAGCACATGGACCTGAACCACAATGAAGGAGAAGATAAAGATTTCTTTAATTATAACATGTCATGTTGAATATATTTGTAAGATTAACATCATTGCAAAAATAATCCAGTCTGATAAAGATTAGTGCGTGCAAAGTGCAATAATGGAATATTTCCATTGAACCAGGTTAGACAAAATTTTAATTATAAAATGTCTGGGTTAAAATAGATAAATATATATGTGTGTGTGTGCGCGCGTGCGCGTGCGTGCACCGGTAATTCCCACTATAAATGAGATAATTTAAATGGTGACTAAAGTCCGAAGGGAAAACTGCAAAATCACTCTATTTTCATCTTTTCCTTCTTTATAAGAGTGTGTGTGATACCACAATTTTCTGTTGGAAGCTCCTTGAGGGGTCATGAAAGATCTAAGGCCTTAACAGCAAAGAGAGACCACTACGAAATAAAGCAAGCTGCAAGACCTAAAGCATTACAGGTAGCTTATAACATGATAAATACATATAAAAAAAGTTCCTAAGTAAGAATAACCCCCGTATATAATAAAAAAAAACAGCAGAACAGGCGAAAAACCAATTAAACAATGTAAATTAGAAGAGACAAGGTATAGCTATCAAAAGATTATTAACTGAACAACCTAAAAGGAGCATACTAATCATATTATCAATGTAATTGGTCTCAGGCATAAATTTTGATACATCGCACATGGAAGCACTTAAAAAGAGTATCCTTACAACAATTAACCAGTCTCTACCATATTGTACTAGAGTATCTTCCACATCGACACCTAAAATATACTTTAATTCCAAGCACATACCTAAAATCTACATTTACATATTCCACCTAATTTTTTCAAGTTGGGATGGAAACCCCCCTTTCATTAGTCGCCGTCTATTTCCTAACATGAGGAATTGTTAAAGACTATTTTAGCCTTCAATTAGTGAAAGCAGCCCATCTCCTTCCTCTCCTCTCAGTCCTTTGTATCGTCCATATCCTCTAATATTACCCCTTTCTCTCTGAGTCCTACCTACAAATCATAATTTCCTTCTCCTCGAGTCCCGCCCATGGCCAAAGAAGTACAGACATGCCATTGAAGACATCGTGGCCGTATCAAATACGTGTCTTATGCAGACATCCAATAAAAAGAGAGTGTGTTCACGCTACTTGTAGGCTGTCTGGAAAAAAAATAAATGGTTAAGAAAAATTAAAAATAAATAATACTTAAATAGTAATATCTATCTATACCTACTTATCTTTATGAATTTATACTTTAATATTTTTCAAAGATGAGTCTTGTTTACTCAATACATTTACTCTTTATGCTGATCCATGACTTGCTATTATGTTCTTTTCATTTTCTAGAGGAAAGGAGAGAGATAGATGTATGGTTATTGGTGAGGTATGCCCTTTGTAGAGGAAAAGGAGACGAACCCACACATTGTCATTGCTTTCTTTTAGAATATTTTTAGTAAAATTATTACATTAACAATAGAATAATATGTACTTATACCTATAACTTTTTCCTCCATATAATTGAAGTGTCTTGTGTCCTCATTATTCAAAAATATCATGTCTTTTGTCCACATCTTTATCCGTCTCCATCTCCGTATCCATATCCGTGTTTCCTAGCCCACAGCTTCTAGATCCTCTTGCCCTAGACCGATTCATGGCTATCAGTGTCCCACTCTAAATACACCCATGACTCTAAAAATCTCACTGAAGGAGATCCCAAACCAAGAAAAGCTTCTTTTGAAATTGATGACACCCATGACTGCCCTAACAAGCTCCTTCTTTGAGACAGGTTGCAACCACAAACTCTGGCTCCTCCACGACATTGGTCGCTTTTGGTTTTGCTCCCTCCACATCATTCTCGCTCAATCTCTGTTATCTTAGCATGATCAAATTCCTCTTGAGCACGGGTGGACACATATATGCACAATAACAACAACAACAACAACTAAGCCTTTCATCCCAAGTATTTGGGATAGGCCACATGAACCAAAAAAGAATTACGCCGGATCAATCACTTTGATAGTCATTCTACATTCATTTCTATCAAGTAATATCTCCCCATTTAAAGCTCTAGAATCCATATCTTTTTGTATCACCTCCATCCATATTTTTTTCGGTTTTCCCTTCGTTTTTTTAACTTGTCCTATATTGATAAACTCCCCTCGTCGAACTGGTGCATTTGTAAGCATACGTTACACATGGCCAAACCATCGTAATCGGTTTTCTCGCATCTTCTCATCGATGGGAGTTACACATACCTTAGTATGAATATCTTCATTTCTCACTTTATATCTCCTACTATTACCGTACATCCAACGGAGCATGCGCATCTCTACTATACTTATTTTATGTGAATGACGTTTCTTTATAACCCAATATTCCGTTCCATATAACAAAACTGGCCTACTAACAGCCCTATAAAATTTTCCCTTCAGTCTTAACGGAATGCGACGGTCGCAAAAAACTCTCGTTGCCCTCCTCCATTTCAACCAGCCAGTTTGTATTCTATGGTTAATATCATTATCGATTTCTCCATCATTCTGAATAATAAAACCCAAATATCTAAACTGACTACTCATTTGTATCTCTTGCCCATCGACTTTTACAGCATTATAGTTTATGATCTGTCGTTTACTAAATTTACACTCCATATATTCTGTTTTAGACCTACTCAATTTAAAACCTCTAGATTCTAATATATGTCTCCATAACTCTAGCTTGGCATTTACCCCTACTCTTGTCTCATCAACTAAGACAATATCATCAGCAAATAACATACACCAAGGTATCTCATCCTAAATAGCTCTAGTAAGCTCATCCATCACTATAGAAAATAAAAACGGGCTCAATGCAGATTCTTGATGCAATCCAATTGTGATAGAAAAATCACTTGTTAAACCACCACATGTTCTGATATTGGCCACTACTCCATCATATATGTCCTTAATTATATCGGTATACTTGATAGGAACTCTTTTTTTCATCAATGTATACCAAAGTATCTCTCGTGGTATCTTATCATAGGCTTTCTTTAAGTCAATAAATACCATATGCAAATCTCTATTTCTCTCTCGGAATCGCTCTATAAATTGACAAACTAAATTAATAGCTTCTGTCGGATTTTAACAGTTTGGATATCCGATATTTTAACAGTTTGGATATCCGATATTTTAACAAAGTAAATGAATAGTTTGGATAACCAGCATAAATCCAAACTGCTTCTCCGATATTTTAACAGTTTGTCGCAATCTATATTCAACCGATATTTTACCCTTTACCAAAGCTTCATAGTATGACACATAAGTTTTATTTCTCGATAGTTAGAACAACTCTGAATATCACCCTTATTCTTATACAGAGATACTAGGGTACTTTTCCTCCATTCATTTGGTATTTTCTTAGTTTGTCAAATCTTGTTAAAAAGATCTGTCGGCCATCTCATACCAATCCCTCCTAAATACTTCATATCTCTATAAGAATCTCATCTGAACCAATAGATTGTATTGATTTCGTACTCTTCAAAACCTCTTTTACTTCAGACTCTTTAATTCTGCGCATAAAACTACGATTTATATTCTCACATTGAATAGTAGGATCTCCCAAATCTTGAGTAAAACTACCATTATATAATCTATCAAAATAATATTTTTATTTTTCTTTAATCTTTTCGTCTCGAACTAGAACCGTCTGGTTCTTATCTTTAATACACTTTATAATACATAAATCTCTAGACTTTCTCTCTTTTATTCGAGCAATTCTATATGTATTCTTTTCTGCATTTTTATTATCCAACTTCTCGTACACTTGTTTATATAATTTAGTTTTTCCATCCCGAACAGTTTTCTTAACCTCGTTCGCTAGTTTATACTTCTCAAAACTTATTCCATTATTATTATTATTATTATTATTCAAATCTCTATAAAGCTCTCATTTGATCTTAATAATATTTTTTCTCTTCATTCCACAATGATATATCCTTACACGGTGGAGCACCGCCCTCGACTCACCAAATATATTTTTAGCTATTATTTTATACAGCTAGCTATTTTGTTCTATTTTACATTAGGATCATCATGATCCCTCCAATCTGCTTCTTGTACTACTCTATCTACAAAAAAAATTTGATTACTTTCTAATCGCCACCACCTAATATTAAAATATAACTTATACTTAATTTTTCTAAGTCTCTTCCTAATCTGAATATCTAAAACTAAGAGTTTATGTTGGGTAACTACATTCTCACCTGACACTACCTTACAATAGATACAATTAGCTTTATCTACCCTCCTAATTAAAAAAATCTATTTGGCTCGCATTCGATCCACTTTTAAAAGTAATCAAATGAGAAACTCACTTTTCAAACCAAGTATTCGCTAAAATCAAATCATAAGACAAAGCAAAATCTAGAATTGAATTACCTGCTTCATTTCTTTCTCTAAAACCAAATTCTCCATGTATACTATCAAACCCATTATAACTAGTTCCTACATGCCCATTGAGATCGCCACCAATAAATAGTTTTTCTCTAATGGGTATTTCTTATATTATCTCATCTAAATCCTCTCAAAATTGATGTTTACTGGATTCATCAAATCCTACTTGTGGTGCATAGGCACTAATACAACAACATCAACAACTAAGCCTTTTATCCCAAGTATTTGGGGTAGGCTACATGAACCAAAAAAAATCACGCCGGATCGATCACTTTGATATTCCTTCTCCATTCATTTCTATCAAGTAATATCTCCTTATTTAAATCTCTAGACTACATATCTTTGCGTATCACCTCCATCCATATTTTCTTCGATCTTTCCTTCATTCTTTTAACTTGTCCTATATTGATAAACTCCCCTTTTCGAACTGGGGCACTTGTAGGCCTACGTTGCACATGACCAAACCATCGTAAGTGATTTTCTCGCATCTTCTCATCGATGGGAGCTACACCTATTTTAGCACAAATATCTTTATTTTCCACTTTATCTCTCCTAGTATTGCCGCACATCCAACGGAGCATGCGCATATGGGGCATAGGCACTAATGACATTAAAAATCTCTCTATTTAAAATAAGTTTAATTAATAAAATTCTAGCACTTTTCCTCCTAACCTCCACTACATCCCCAAATAATTGCTTATCTATGATTACAGTTACCCCATTACGATTTCTATCTTTTCCGTATACCAAGGTTTATAACCCCAAGGCTCTATAACTTTAGCTTTCTCACCTACTCATTTAGTCTCCTGCATGCACAAAATATTAATTCTCCTTCTAATCATAGCATCAACTAACTCTACTAATTTACCTGTAAAGGAACCTATATTTCACGATGCCAACCGAAATCTATGTATATTTATGAACTAACTTTTTTACCCCCACCCGCTCATTAAGATGTGGGAACTCTTGTATATTTGACACTACATCCGGGCCCCGACGTGGCGCGTCGCTTCTGGACGACGACCTAGCAACTCTCACATTTTTCACTACATTCAGACTCCGATGTAGCGCATCCCTCAGTAGGGAACGCCCAAACGAAATTCATATTTTGACTCATGCCATAATATGTGACAATATTTTACGCTGGCTGTCACCGGCCTAGCACAACCCTCCTCCTTTATCCTGGCTAGGAACAGGCAGTGAAAGAAGAAATTTTTAAGCACAGCACTGGCGAAGTAACATATATGCACAATCAATTGATTATTTCCCCAACTATATTCAGTTTCAATCCAAATTAATGTGGATTTTAGATTACCTTTGGCATTGTTCAAGAAAAATCCAGAAACTATGTACCTGTACAAGAAGATAATGGAGACAGGAGAATGCCCTTCTCAAGTGGCAGGCACTTTGCTTTGGGTAATCTGTGAACGTTCACTGTGAATTTTTGAGTGATTGTGAAGTGTTTGAAAATATGATTCAGTAGATGATGGACCCTGTTTTGGTTTCCTGATGGTGAAAGAGGAGAAAGATAGGGCGACTAGGGGGGAGAGTTTGCTACTGGTAGCATATTTGGATAGGAGGTGAGAGCTAAAGAGGGATAATGGAACTAAAAATTGAGTTTGGTAGGAAGCGATGTGATGAAAAATTCATGGTAGAAGTCTAGAAGATGATCATAAGGGCAATTTGGACATTATTTAATTAAATATATGAATTTTTTACAATAAAGAGAATACTCCTGGTATATTCTAATGTATGAACAGAATAAGCAATGGAGTTTTTTTTTTTTTTTTTTTTGGGGTCCAAACTTCAAAGGATTTTGGTGGGAATATGTAAATATAAAAAATTTAGGTGTGCTTGTGAAATTAGAATAGCTTTTAGGTGCCGGCATGAAAAAATCCCATTGTACTAAAGATATGCAAGCATATTGCAACATTATGGAAAAATCCCATTGTACTGAAGCTATGAAATAATTATGTGTTTTTTCTCTCTATCTCACACAGTTATAGACTAGATGTAACCATATTGCAGAGCTTATATTTCCCATTCGTTCTTCTGAACACAAGCATTGAACATAAGACACCTATAAACAGTATGAAGTCAGTGAAAAGGAATGATGAAATAATGCCCTCAACCACACCCACCAAAAAAATAGCCACACAAGACATACATGAACATGAGCACCCAGGAAATTCACTTCAGAGGATGTCACCTCTGAAAGAAATGAAAATTTAAATTAGAATATTCATCTGATATGTTTCAAGGTGCAATGAAATAAACTTACAGGTATACCAAGAGCAACAGGGTCAACTGGTGCATTAAAGGGCTCTGCGGCATCCATTTTCATAACTTTTTTTATTACCTGAAACATACATAAAATTCATACTTTAATAGGCTGTACACCAATGCCATTAAGTGGCAAAAGGAAGGGGAGAATGATAAGCTGCAAGTTCAACATACTGCTAGAGAAGCATTCAACTCTTTATCATTATAATGAGGATCCTTATATGATTGTTCTATTTCCACTTTCTGCAAGTTCTTGAGCAGTGATGGCTCATTAGTTTTTTCGTCACCCGAGAGAACCAGATTCCTCCCACCCAGCATCTGTGGAGGATTTGTTTGCCTATTGCGACTTTTATTTTGGACATCCTCGCTTGACAAACCTAGAACTTTTGAAGATTTTATTTTGATACTCCCGGCTTTCTTCGGAACTGTTTCAGTAGTGTTGCTTTGCATTTCTGAGGTCTGTCCATCTGAGTAAGTATTATCCTCCTCGACAGCTGTATTATTCAATTCCAAGGCAGCTTGTTGGTTGCTCTTATCCGTATCACTTGGTGTTTGTGTATCTGAATGACTTCTATAAGGCTCTAATGCTTTTGAGGATTTGAGTTTCACCTTAAGGCGACCGTGTCCTGCTTTCCCAGTAGAATTATCATTAGCTTGATCAGCTTCGATACTTGAAACATTCCTTGATTTATCAATCACAACATCAGGTGGTTCAGTATCTATCTCAGAATCATGTCGACTTTCATCATTCTGATTTATAGGATCTAGTGCTGAGGCTGGGTCACTTAGCTCAGCAGGATCACTTTGTTTTCCTTTCTTGTGGCCCTTTTTAGATCCCCTCTTGCGTTTCATGCCTTTACAGTATCTCAAACAGATGGTCTCTTGTGAAAACGAGTTCCCTTTGTCCACCTCAGTACATACCCAAAAGTATAGAACTATAGTATATCAGAACTGCCAGTGTAACAGAGATTCTTCAATGGCTTTTCTGTTTCCAGATGCTATCCACTTGATTTTCAGTACACACTTCCCTATAATGAAACAGAAACCATAAGTAATAGTGATGACCTTAAAAGTATGCCTTCCGATAATTGAAAGCAGCAGACAGTCAATACAAATCACTGAAATTGCATTTGAAGCCAGCAGATTAATGACCACAGAGTATAAAAGAAGAAAACTTACCGTACCAGCTAAGCAATTTGATCTGAATTTAAGATATTTCCATGTACCACCCATGCTAAGGATTTTTAAAATGTTCCATTGGATCTAAAAAAGATTTTTGATGTTGAATAAATCATCAATTTTAATATGAAAGAAATCCAAAGGAAGGTAATTGTCTAAAACTTAGCAGTTTGATCATGAAACTCAGTAATCAGTGAGGTTATGACATATATGATGGTACTTAACATTTATCAAATGATGTAACATACTCTTGTAGCTGGATAGGGCTCCAGAAGCATACAATGATTTGATCCATAAGTTTAAAATCTTATCAAATTCTACCAAATGCCCAATTCCAGACAAGGAGTTGGTTTCTTTAGAGGAGGATTCTAGTTAAACAGAACATAAAATACAGACAAGATTAACCACTGGAGCCTTTCCCTTAAAACATGCAAAGTGATAAGTAATAAAAGAGATACATGTTGGTGTAGATTAATTATCCAAATAGCAGAACCACAAGTTTAAGAAGTGTACATATTCAAAATCCTGCAATTAGAACACAAGTATAATAGCCAGGAATATCCAAGTAAAAATTAATAGTTAGCTGCCAATCAAGGGCAAAAAATCATCCAACACAAAACAAATACCCTTGTCACCACTAGCTATATATGAAATTGGCCAGTAAACAACAATAAATTAGCATGTGCGAATGCAGGTGCAGGTGTGCACATGTGCGTTGGAAGCCTTTTGGAAGTGCATGTGTGTGTGTGTGTTCTTCCAGATGAAAAATAGTTAAGAAGATGTCATATTTTGGCAACAATAAGAATAATTCAGAGTGGGCTAGAAGCCTAGAAGGTAAACAATCTGATTTCTTGATCGTTATCATGAATGCAAAAACAGCAACCTCTTTCAAAACAAAATGAGCATCAAAAGGTGGATGATACAAAACAAGTCTATTAATATTCAAGTATAGGTTGCTTGTGAATCAATTATACATGTGGGCACCCAATGCACAAAGTCATCACAGTCTTTAGGGAGTCAGATCACCCAGCCTTGAAGCTGTCTACACAACTCAAACCATGAACTGCACATCACAATGAAGCAGCTCTAAAAGTTTTGCCAAAGCAAAGTTTTGCCAAAGCAATGGATTCCTTATGAAGGAGTTAGGTTATTTTGAGGAAAGAAAACACATAATAGAGTCCAAGGTCTAATTAATCACTGCCTTCCCTAGGGAAGATCAATAATGTATCTAAATTGTATACAGAGCAAACTACTCTAGCAGGGGCAAGGCTTACCTTAATCGCCACAAATGTACACCCAGATGCATGAATACTGAAAGTTTGATATATTCTTACTGATAAAAAATAATTTTAAAGAACTCATGGAACGATAGCCAATATTTTGGCAAAATTTTCATCCAAAGGTTGGCAGACTGAATAATGGAAGCAAACAACTACCTGAAGATCTAAGTAGTGAGTTTAATGAATGTTCATGCTAGTACAGTAAACTAACTAAAGCAAAAGGTAAGCTAATTTCAGCTGAAATATAGGCATTTTTCTGTATTAAAAACCATGATTTAACAATGGATTCAAACAGATATCAACTCTAAAAAGATTCAAAGTCAAACATATGAAGATTGCATTGGACTTCTCTTTTTACAAAAAAGGAAAGATTTATTAAGCAAATAAAGGACATTGTTCTTTAATTTCCTTTTTCTCCATGCAAGCAAAAAAAGATCAAAATGATTGAGTCACCCTACCACTAAATACGAAGACTAAGAACTAACGAAAAAGATAGGAGCTTCATAGGAGCTTCACATGACAGGTGAAAAGAACTCTCGTAAGTCAATTTCCACTTCATTCCATAAAACCCTGAGCTATAAACATTAACCTTTAAATTAAATTCTGTCAATTATTTTAACTTCTTAATATTGTAATTACATAACCTAATCAACGCTTTCTAGTTGCATGAAATTTGAGCTAAATTTAAGAGATTGGATACAACCCACATCGTTATAGTTAATACTTTCAGCCAGAACTTACAGGAACCAAGATGGAAACTTTGGAGCAGTGAATTCAGCTATGAACAGATGGGAGTGCTGTTGCTCCAATAGGTGTCATAAATCAAATCTTGTTCCGATTAGGGTTTAAGAAATAACATAAAATCATCCGTATTACTAAACCCTAACGAAAAACAAAAAAATCCAAATTTCGAACACGAAAGAACAATTCTGTACACTGATCGCCTTATTACTTAAAGAAAAACACTTGATTCTCGGGGGAGAAACCCTAATTTGGCATAGCGGGCAGAGATCCCAACAGAGAGAAACTAGGGTTAGGGTTTGGATCGAATCGAACGAAGAATAAAAGGATGAAAGAGAGGGAGAGAGAGAGGAGATAACTTACTTGAAGCGCGGGAGAATTTAGAAATCCGAAGCCTTCAATTTTATTTTATTTTTATTTTTTTTTTGTCCCAAAAATAATGCTTGAATTTTACCTTTTTCTGTTTCTTTGTTTTAATAAAGTTGGGGATTGTCGAAATTTTTGGTTTGCTCATGCGAATTTGGGACCTCGCCGACAAAACGGTGGATGACGGGTCGGGTTTGAATCCGGTAATTCTTCAAACCCGCGGATAACTGGAGTTTCTAAAGAGGCACAACTTTTTTCATAGGGAGCACACCTTTCTTTTTATTTCTTTTTAAAATAGAGGGATGTTCCTAATGAGCATACTCCAAATTTCCAAATAACCATTTTCCTCTACGCTCAATCTCAAAATCCCTTTGCTATGCTCCACGTCCGCCTCGACCACCTCCTCCCCTCCCACCCCATTCCCTGTACCGCCAATCTATGCCCTCTTTGATTCTTCGATCGTTCTCTTCTGCAACCTCTAGTCTCTCTCTATCTCCATCTCCTCCCCATCCAATCCCTCCAACTTGCTCGTCCAACCAGTTGATCGCCACTTCATGCCGCCCCCTAGCCCCACCTGCTGTCCTCACCTCTCGTGAGAATGAGATCGCCGCACCGCCTCTTGCAGCAAATCAAAAGAGAAGGTTTTCATCATCGACGGCGGCAAAAGAGGATTTTGAATGTACTGATGGATAATTCTATTTGGTTACTGCTAGACATATCTAATCAATTTTAAAGAAAAATTTTGTAGAAATTTTAGAGATGAATTTTGAATAAATTTTATAGAAATTATTGTTCTGTCAGAAATATTTTTTGAAAAAAAAAATCAATTTTTGACGAGTAATCTATTTGTAGAAATTTTGTGGAAATTTTGTAGAAATTATTTAATCTTACAAGTGCAATTAATCTAAAAGTTGTCTAAATGGATTTGGATACTAATTATATGTTTAGTAAATTTATCAAAATATATCCCTTTAGTTCTCGATCAGTTCGTGAGATATATTGGTGTGAGTAAGATAAGTATCAATATTTTTTTCATCTTATAATGGATCGTAATTATGTGTATCTCATATTGTAAGATACTGAGAACTGTTAATAGAAGGTATTTGAAATACCAAAAATGATTTTTATAGAATTCAGAATGTCAAGAATCAAAACCCAAATCATGTGCAGCATTAGAGTCCTAGAGATCTGAAATATGATTTCTTTTATATCTACTAGTATGTTCGTAGGTTGCATTGAATGTATGAGAATTAGAAAACCTGATGAAACTATGTCAAGAATCAAAACCCAGATTCTTTTCTATCTACTAGTCTTAGGATTTTAAATCTAGTGCTCCCCGGTTGTAGTTGGAGATCCATATTGCACTATCATCCCTTAAACTTCAAGTAAGGTGGGTCATCAACGATAATGAAATACTTTGTGAGCATGTACACTAACATGAACTCATTAATTATCTACTTTACATCTTTTATCATGTCATCCATATTCAAATCTAAGCAAAAATTAAAGCAGATTATTCAGAGAATATCTCACTTTTCTAAAAAAAATAAAGGGTAAAATAATAGGGGTGGAGATGGAGACAAAAGAGGTATGTCTCGTGAGTGTTGACAAGGGTGTGACTTTATGATTAGGGGTGTGCATGCTTCATATATATCAACCTAAGAATACTATTCTACAAGTTGGTCACTAATCCCGGAAAAGGGTGCCCATTATTATTAAAGAGTGCTTCTATTATTATGACTCTCCACTACATTCTGTATCGCAAAGAAGTCGATTATTATGCAAATAACATTTTATTAGTTCATGATTATAAATATATTGTGCAGTTTGGAGAACTTTAGTTTCAGTATGGCCCATGATTTTTGACTTGTTTATCTTATTTTCCACTTGTATGCTAAATATTTATGCTTATCCACTTGTAGGGGTTAAGGTATCGATATTAGCAAAATCTCATATTGTTGAAAGGCCTTACGAAATCAGCCTTAATTTTTATGACTTCTCCAATGGCCTAAATCGAAGGTTCTCCTTCAAAATCGCATTCATCTGGAAAGGTTCTCCTTCTAGGAGAAGTCAAAAGTGGTTTTGAACAGGCGCACACAAACTAAGGATCCAGCAGGTTCACAAAGCCCCATCGAAGTGCCAATACTCCATTGCAGTGTCAACATGCTTGGAAACTCGTAAATATTTGATCATTTTCTTTTAATATTATGGTCATAATTTGAAGAGTCTGTACTTAAATGTTATGTTATTTTGAGATTATATTAGTTCACAAAGCCCCATCTTCCTTTTGTATAAATGTTTTAATGTTGTTTGTAATTATGTCTTGAATTCATATTGTCTTTCAGATTCTTATTTTATTTAATGATGTTATAAGTAAAGTTTCAATTCACATTATGCAAATAAAAATTTCAATATTTTCTTCAGAAGCATTTTATGTAATGTTTGTGAACAGCAAAATAGCTTATCTATTTGTCTCAGCATACATATTAACCAAAAACATGTAATTATTGGCCTATTTCAATCTCAAAATTGCCATGAATTTTGCATCCCCCAGATAACTACAGTTGGCTCCACCTTTTCAACGTGTTGAAACATCATTCTATAGCCAATATTTTCAACATATTAATACTTATTAATTAGTTAGGAAAAAAACTCAAAACCAAGCCTACTGTTCTGGGTGGAAATCACGGACAAAGAATATTTCATCCGGAATAACAGTCAGCCCAAAGTGAGCTCTGTCCGTACTGTAATCCTGGCCAGAGATCCACTGGCCGAGCTGTAACCCCGGACGGAAAATATATTATCCGGGATCTAACCCCGAATGGTATATGATTCGTCTGGGATCAACCCCGGACGAACAATATAATGTCTGAAATCTACATCCGGACGACATATATTTGTCTGGGATCTAACCCTGGACAGGAATAGAATGGAGATTGAATACAAGGGCATTAGTATCCAAAAAAATCAATGGCAAACTTGTTATTTTAATCAAATTTTTAAGTGGGCTCACTAGGAAAAATGGTGTGCCCTTTAGAAACTCTTTGGATAACGAGTCGAGTTCTCGTCAGGTATAGCTTTTTGCCAGATCTACTGAATATGCAGCTAGGCTCCTTATAGTGTAGAGATTATAACAAATTAAATATTATCGCATTTTTCTAGAAGTATCATTGAACTTTTTTATATTAAATAAATCCTCATATAGTTTCATTTTTTATGAAAACCTTCAACAGTCTTAACAGAAAGAATGATGAAGTGATTTAACATTACACTAAATACCTACTACCTAACCTTTCTAAATACCCTCTCATGATTTAGTATATTTTACTTTTAAAATAGGGTTAATTACAGGTAGACCCCCTATAGTATTGGGGATGTGTCACTTAACACCTCTGAAGTTTGAAACTCTCAAAAAACTCCTTGGACTTAGTTATTTTCACTCTCCTTTTTTATTAAAGTGCACTCTTATCCCTCAAATTCCTATTCTACCATTATCTCTCCCTTTAATAAGTGTGCTGGTTAAAAGGAGAGATGGGGGTAGAATAGGAATTTGATGGACAAAAGTGCACTTTAGTTAAAAAAGAGAGTGAAAATAACTAAGTCTAGGGGTTTTTTTGAGAGTTTCAAACTTCAGGGGTGTTAAGTGACACATCCCCAATACTTCAGGAGGTCTAACTGTAATTAACCCTTTAAAATATATATATCTGGAAATTTTCGAGAGGGAGTATTTGATATGTTTTAAAATGGCCTAATAATTTTTCCATTAACCATGGGAATTTCCATGAAATTTAAAATCCCGTGAAAATTTACATAATATTAAAAAGTTCATGTGTGTTTCTAAAAAAATGGGATACTTCATGAGTATTTCTGCTACTTTAGCTTAAATATATTTTATAAAAATTATAACAAACCATCCCCTTTTATTTGGTTGAAACATAACTTTGATATGATATTTATTAAAACCACAATATAGTCCTCTCATATTCATAATAAAAAAAAAAAAAAAAAAAATAGACCCACCAAAAACTGAAAAAAATATATAAAATTCCAAGAAGTTGTTTTATTATTTAATTATTCTTCAAAATTGAAATTAAATATTATCTGCGATCAGCACCACCTAATTTACAAGATTTCAGTTATTATTAAAAAAAATCATATTTGGTAAATGGATAGATAATATATCAAAAGGAGCCCATTTAAATATAGTTGATTTTGATAAGAAAATATAAGAAAAAACCAACAATTAAGAAAATTGATGATTAGTTAAACAAACTTAATTTTAATATTGAACCCTGTTGAATTATCGAATGAACAAGCTCAAGCATGATTTAAGCATTTAAACTGAAGTGATCGAGCCGAACTTTAGTTAAGCTCATGAAAATTGTTATAATGAAGAGCTAGAACAGTAGAGGAATAATTATCTAGCACTAATTATTAGCTTCTGCAGTTTATTTTATTGGACCTTTCAAAAAAAATTATTTTATCATGTTTCGAGCTAAGCTTATCTCAATTTGTTTTGTCACTTGATGCTTAAAAGAGTGAGAAAAGAATACTTTTTAATATAGTCAAAAATAATCTTTTATCAAACTAATATTCGGTTATTTCCAATCTGTATCTATATTATATTTCTAAATAGCAAGTTTGATGTTTTTGACCTATTTTTTATCATGTGTAAAAGAAATTTGTAGCTAAATTTGGAAACATCTCGCATAACAAGCTCCATAAACAAATGAGAGAAATTCTTGTGCCATACTATCCTAGAGGCCACCATAGAGCACTTGATGGTCATAAAGTCAGCACCCATATTCTTCTACCTCCAAATTTGTCAAATTTATTAGAAAAAATTAACAATATAGTTTCTCTTTATTTATTTTAGAATATATATATATATATATATTAGAAAAATGGAAATAAGCTGACACCTCATGCAAGTTATCTGAGCTGCAGTTCATTTCCACTATCTCCTATAATATTTTTTAAAAACTTCCTTTTGTATTATGATCTCGACCCCTTAGGGTTCACTCATATCTAATTTCTTGGGTTTTAGTTTTGATTTGGTCTTCCATCAAGTAAACATAAAATTAACGGTTTTTAATGAATAAAATATTTTGTATGCACTTGATGAAAGGGTAAATGAACTCCGAAATTTATGAAATTTAATCCGAAAGAATTTAAGGAGGTAGAGATAGTAATTGATAAAAAAAAATTAAAGAAAAATTATTGGATAATTATAGTTTTTTCGCTAGCTCACGTAACTTTTCCTGAGCTGGCGAATTACCTACAGTAATCCCAATATATATATATATATATATATATATATATATATATATATATATATATATATATATATATATATATATATATATATATATATATATATATATATATATATATATATATATATATATATATATATATATATATATATATATATATATATATATATATATGACATTTACAAAAAAACTTTCAAATTGAAAAAGCAAGCAAAATACAGAAGTGTGTGTTATATGATGGATCTCAGGCATCAATAATCAAACAGTTATTCAATCATGCAAGTACTGAATAAATCTCAAATAATCAAAAAAATTAGACTGAGAGTTTTTAAACTTGGAAAATCCAAACCAGGAAAAACTACAAAAGAAACTATATTATGATTTAAAATCGATTACAACAATTTGATAATTTGATTACAGCTCCAAACAACCACGACTGAACCAATAGTTTAAGATCTGACTCTTCTACTGGACAACAATAGACATTGCACTGCACTTACCTATCTCAAACAAAGTAACTACTATCCTCTCACTAGAAAATCTACAAGTATTGAAAATTATGAAAGTACAAATGAGTAAAAATTACCATATAAGCACCACATGACATATTTTGTAGGGTGAAGATATTGATGGATATAAATCTCCAAAACTATGAACAAAAGCTTCTCCTTAAATAATCTGTTTTCCAATAACCTCAATCACATTCTTTTTAATCCAAGCCATCCAATATTATTATTTTTGGTTCAAATAGCAATTTGAAGCCAAACTTAACTCTTAGATTTCATCAAACATTTGATTTGGAAGGTCAAAAACTGTTGTTGTCAGCCTGAGTCACTGGTGGCGTCGCCAGCCTTAGCCAGTGGATGGACTTAGGTTGACTCAGTGAATAGAGTCAAAGATTAGGTCACCCATGGCCTAGTCGCCCATGAGGCCACTCATGGCTCTAGGTTTCGTAACGTTTTCAACAAGTCTATTCTTTAGTAGAATGACGATGTCTCTCGCATATAAATTCCGATCTAGCTAATCTTGGTGGCGTTTCGAAGAGAATTCAGAACTCTACAACTTTGTAATCACCAACATGAGATTTTAGTTGTAATTTCATCAAATCAGCAGTATTTGCTATATCTGTTGGGTCAGTATTTAACAATCTTGATTTGTGATTTCACGCAATATCTTGGATTATTCCTTTATAAGTTTTTGCATGATTTGCCATATATGCATGATCAAAACTCTAACAATCTCCCTCCAGGCAATTTTGTGACAAAGCTCTCTTTTCAATGCATGACCCCATATATTCTGCATACGAAAAACAATCAAACAAAATCAAGTGTGTATATTTTTTGAAATGAAAAGAAAATAGCGAGAACATGTATGCATGCATGCACATATAGTACAACCACATCAAGAAATCAATATGCATATATACTTCCCCTTTCAATTCAATATATTTCAGTTGATAGTACTCTCTCTTTTGTCGGATAATAGATAAACTTAATATACGTCAATATCCCACCGATGCCTTTGTTTACTGAGCCAACCCGAGTCTACCCACCGGTAAAGCCCCCCACCTATACGCATCCAAAAAAGACAATCCTTGCAATTACTCCTAACAACAAGCACGAGATACTCCACTTGGATAAAAACTAAACACATGTCCTTCAATTAGTACTTGGAAAATACGATCATTGTTTTTTACGAATAGAATCATATTAGTAAAAGTGATGCTTCTATCAATCCCTATATTTATTGTGTTAGTAAGTTGGGAGTCAAATTCTGATTTTGAAATTTTGGAGAAAAAATTTCAAATGTTTTTATGGTCGAAAGATGGCAAGAGTCAGGGCATGGCTATGGTTAATTGAGAAGAGTTGTGCAAATCCAGAGAGCATAGAGGGGTTGGCCTTTGTCAGTTGACTACTTTTCATGAGGCTTTAATGGGTAGACAAATTATCAGAGCATTAAAATATCCAGATTCTGATTGGACAGTAACTACAAACTCAAAATTTAAGCATGAGTGGACTATTTGGAAGATGAAGAATATGCACAACTGTTCTCATAACTGAAATGCAATTCGTAAATATCTAGACATTGTTCGTGGTGGTTTGATAAGGGAAATCAGAGAATGCAAGTGAGTATGTTGGATGGCCCCTGGTTGGATATTTTTTCTTTGAATCGTGCACCATATCTTGTAAATAACCAAGCAAATCAGTCGCTTTCTTCATTGGCAGTACTGGCTTTTGGAACCATAAGCTTCTATTTGAATTTTTTTATGTTGATGTTGTGGAGAGAATTATTAAAATTTGAATTCGGGGTTGGGGGCAGAGGGAGAATTTTAATGATATGTTACTCTGAAATGGACAACTTCTTGAAGCAGTTACAATAAAAAAACTGAAGAAGTAGCATGAATGAGACATGTGCTCAGTGTGCAGGCAAATTTGCATGTAAGTGTGTGTAACAGATACTTGTCTCGCATAAAACACGTGTTTGGATGTGGCGACGGTCTAAGGAAGTGGTGGCTACTTGTGGATCTATGGACTTATTGATTCGATGTGTTGTCCGCATTGTCATGAGTTCGGTGAGGATGTTTTCACCTAGTTGTAGATTGTATCAAGTCGAGAAGGGTATATAGGAAGCTCTACAAAGTTTGACTATTGGTCATACACAAGTTGATTCAATGAGGGGTTAGTGGTCATTGGTTCAATATTGTGGTAGTGATATGGTGAGACAAAATAGTTAAATTTATTGTGCTTGATTAATTTTGAAAGATAGAAATGCGACTACATTTGAGGGGGGATTGATATAGTGCCGAATCAATAGCGCACAAGGTTGATCACATGGGCAGTAGTTTAAGCAGTATCACTAGGTGTGAGGCTTCAGATGTTAATTGTAGTAAACTTCAAGCTATATCAGGGAAGAAAACCCCCATTGGAGTGTTTTAATTCCAATGTTGATGGTTTTTTTTATTCTCTCTCAAGTATGGTTGTTGTAGAATTTATAGTGAGTGACTGAAAAGGTCGTCTTTTATTTGCAAAGGCACATCGCAAGATACTTCATCTACTTTTGAAATTGAAGCTAAAGTGGTTTTTGTCGGCATTAGGAAATGTTCAATGAGTTGTTTTGTTCAAACCTTGTATCGGGAGGAGATTTTTAGGATCTAATATGTTTCATCTCTCCTATGTTAAAGATGGTAAGGAGTAGACTAGTTAAGAAGATCATTAAAAAAAATTTCAAACTTTTCATCTATTGATATTTAGCTTACTTGGAGGGAAGTTAATAAATATATACATTGAATTGCTAACGAGACAACAATACTTCGACAGAATCTTCCGTTTTCATCCTTATCATATGTGCTTCTTCTCGACCATTTGAGAAAGGTTCGAGGTTATTTCTTGTATTCAAGAGGCTAACCAATAAAAAACATAAGGATTAGAGACATTAGATGCCCACCAAAAATCTGTTGTATTGTATGTAAACTACTAGGCCTAACAATACCGACTAGATGTTTTTCTTATCAGTGTCTGTCACTATTAGCATATTTCACTAATTTAGAATATCTTTCTAAATTAGAATATTTGATAAGTCTCCTAAATTAGTGGGATCTGTCAAAAATATCTTAAATTAGTGAGATATGCTAATAAATTAGGAAATTTATCAAATATCCTAATTTATAAAAATATCCTAAATCAGTTAGATATGCTAATATCCTCCCTCAAACTCAAGATGGTTTGGAAGACGTTAATTAAAGTTTGGAAACGAGATCATAATAATGACCAAGGGGATGGGCCATGGTTAAAAATATCGGAAAACTGATCAGTCGATGAAAGCGAGAGAAGACGAAGAGTGCCAGCTTGTAGGTGATAACATACAAAATGACAATCGATCTTAATATGCTTGGTGAGCTAAGAGAAGATATCATTGTGAGCAATCTGAATAACATTGTCGTTGTCACAATAAAAGGAGTACTAAGTTTCTTAGACACACTCATATTTTGGAGAAGTCAACGAATCCAAGGAAGGTCAAAAACAATATCAGCAAGAGCTTGATATTCGGCTTTGGTACTAGAGTGAGCACCAATAGTCTGCTTCTTACTCTGCTAAGAAATAAGATAGTCACCTTACAAAAAGAGAAATTCAATGGTAGATGGTTGATTGGTAAGGTAACCTGGCCAATTAGCATTAGAGTAAACTTGTAATTGCAATAACGAGTAGGATGAAAAATAGAGCTCATGAAATAAGATGCCCTTCACATAGCGAAAGATGCAAAAAATTGCAAGGTACAGTCATAAACTGGCTAATGAGATGCACGACATAAGAATGTTTGGCCTGGTAACAGTAAGGTAAATGAGACTCCCAACAAGCTGTTGATAAAGAGTTTAATCGGCAAGGAGCTTACAATTAATAGCATGAAGTTTAATGTTAGACTCAAGCGGAGTATCTGCAGTTTTATAATCAGTCAAATTAGAACGAGAAAGAAGGTCATAAGAATACTTGCCTGAGCTAAATAGTAGCCATTAGAAGTAGAAGTCACTTCCAAGCCTGGAAAATAGCAACTTCCAAGTCTAGAAAATAGCTAAGAGATCCAAGATCTTTCATCTCAAAATGCTGACACAAATACTACTTAAGTTCAAGAATATCATAAGCATCATTACTAGTAATAATCATCGTCAACATAAATGAGCAAAATAGTGATATCAACATTAGTATGATGAGTGAAGAGAGCAAAGTCATGTAAACTGGAGGCAAAACCAAGTTGGTCAATAGTGGAACTGAACTTGGCAAATCAGACGTGCAGAACTTGCTTGAGCCTATACAAAGCACGTTTAAAACGACAAATCTTACCAGGAGGATGAAGACACCCTTCAGAAGGCTGCATATAGAACTCCTCAACTAGATCATCATGTAGGAAGGCATTCATCATATCCATAAGGTCATTAGCGAGCAAAGGCCATAGTCAAGAGAGAACAAACAGATGTAATACGAGTATCTGAAGCAAATGTCTCCACATAGTCAATACCATACTTCCGAGCATATTCTTGGCCACAAGATGAACCTAATCAGAGACCTCAGACCCATTTATTGCTAATGACAATCTTGTCGGGAGCAAATCAACCAAATCCTATGTATAAGTCTTTTGAAGAACAATTAGTTCTTCGGACATAGCTTGCTGCCAAAAGTGGTTAGATCTAGCCTTATAACAAGTGCGAGACTCATGAAGAGTGGGAAGAGCAGAAAAACAATTATAATAAGTGAGATGGGTAGAACGAGCTCTTATCTTAGATTAACGATGAACATCCAAATTGGTAGAAAACTCAAGGAGATTAGACGTAATGGATGTGCCAACATATGACGTAGATTGAAGGGAGTCAGATGCAATGATAGGGTCAATGAACGATCCTGTGCCATCAGAAATTGAGTGACCACCTAATAATTTTTCAGTACCTGCATTAGAAGGAGAGTATAGGAAAAATCAAGTGTGGAGTTAGTTAAAATAGGACTTACCAAGAAAGGTCTAGAAGAAATATAAAGATATTAGTGAAAGTTTTGTGCTCCTAAAACTAAACATGCTGGGAAATACGAAGATATTTGGTGACAGAATTGATACTCCTGTGTTTAATGTCATAATTAAGATAACAACGTAGATGAGAATGTAGCTCAAATTTAGCACGCTCATGAGATAGAAGTAAGACAAAATAAGCACCGTCAAAACTTTTAGAAGAAAGTAATTGAATATCTTCTCATAAATGAGCTCATATAAAAAGTTATTTGAGAGAGTAGGATAAAGTACCCGGTTAATTGTGTAAATGGCTGTATTATTATTATTGACTTCTGTCCTCATCATCGGTAGGGTTTTTTTATTTTCTCCCTCTCGCCACAGGTTATCATTCAAATTTGCGAGCCATTTTTCTCAGGGGAAAAAAAATATCCCCATCACTCATTTGTTAAAGTTTTTATGTATATACACAAAAATATACATATATTTTAATTGTTTAGGTTAAAACATGAATATCAATTCATGTCAGAGCCGAACAAGAATAAAGTACTAAAAAGGAGAAGCTTAAAGCATCAATAAGAAAAATTCACAAAAGATATGCCTCCATTTATCCAGATAGCATTTCATATTCTTCCATAAGAAATTTCTAGTACCAAAATTTATTTATTTTATCCTTTCATCAATCGCCGACTACAAGAAAAAGGATGCATATCTTAAGTAGCTTTACAGATGCTGTCTTCAACCATAAAATTAGCCAACTGGAAAATAACATTGTAGCGTTCTTGCTGTCAAACTATTCAAATTTACATATGAGAAATAAATATATATATATATATATAAATACACAAATTTAAACCAAAGAGGGAGATTTACATCTAACCATGCACGCCAAAAGAGCCACTCTCTCTCTCTCCAGCCACAAGTCGAAACTTCTACTGAGTTGGACGTCAATGCGAGGAACGAAACTGTGTTAGAGCGTATGTAGGGAAATTATACCAAATACTGTCTAGAGACAAAAAGGACTAACTGGTGTCATTGGTGACGGTGACCAACTCGCTCTAATACTGGACAAGTTTATATTCACCCTGCAGCACACGTAGCAGCCATCAGAAAAATCCTCACTCTCAACTTATCTTTGATAGGTATTCAAGATGAAGGTAGATTAGGCACATGATGTTTATACAATCTTATTAAATGGAAAATATGGCTCGGATATGATAATGGTTTAGGGAGTACTCAAAGTTTACTTTCATCGCAGAAGCTAAACTAAGAGAAAAAGCAGCAATAGTGCATTCCAGCTTTGAACTCGAAAGAAAGGAGGTCAGAAGCAATACCAGAAAGAAAACGAAGTTCTTTGGTCAGCTGTGTGGGTTTGTATAATATATTATCATCAGAAGTAAACCTCTGTGCATGCTTACCAGAATCTCAAACAGGAACCATGTATATCAAGATGGAAGGTTCATTCCTCATACAAAGGGCCAAGCATCGGTTACCAAAAGCTACAAACAAAAGATATTTATGCAGTGAATACACCAAGTTTTTAGGAACTCAGGCTGGAGCTCCCAAGCATTATTTAATTTGAGACTAGACGTACAAATGAGCTTTGACAAGCAAGGGTATAGCCTGGATGCCCACCTCTATATATGATGGACCCAGGTCCGATTCCTGTGAAATGCATCCTAATGGGGATAACTAAGAAAGTGTTAATCATTGTTTCAGTGCACTAAACATATTCGAAATACTGTCAATATATATTTACTAATTAGTACCACTCGTCAAGAAACACAATCATAAAAATGTTGGGCTGAACACATACCTGAGTAATACAGGGAGACAAGTCATGAAGAATAGGAAATCCTTTGTGAATACCACGAGCATTATTGTTCAAGGTCATCTGGAAGGTCATATTTAACATTTGCAAGATAGAGACCACAAGCAGGAGCCATAGGACTTGCAGCAGTAATGGACTTAGCGTTCAGTATTTCTTCAACTGCGTTATTGTTAAGAAGATAGATTATATAATGAGAGAATGAAAAACACTGTGAAAGTGAAGAAGTGAAGAAGCAAAAGGACAAGACCTTTACTGGTAGGTACTTCCCCAGTCCCAACAGCTTTGAGCAAGCCTACAAGTAATCTGACCTGCAAAAATTAATGAAAACTCTGAGCAAAGTGAATATTTCCATAACCAAAGTAAATATATAATTATGTTCAGAAATAGATAGACTAAATTTATTATTAACTCATGGAAAGTGAAAACTACAACCAGATGGCATATATGCAGTTCATAACAATATACACTTAATACCAACGTTTTTTAACCCGACAAGAATGAATGTGGAAAAAACCTTTTTGGCCACTGGATCACCTGCCCCTTTAAACTGAAAATCAATATAACGTTGTTGACTGTGGCATTTCCATCTTTCCAAGTGGTGAAAGGTCGTGGTATAGGAAAGAAATAAGAAAAGGGGTCAGTACAATATGATCGAATGGTGATGCATAAGTGGTAAAGTTTGGATCCAAGACTCCAAAGGTTTTCTTCCTTCAGTTCATAAGGATTCTAAGCTCTTTAGCTAGTGTTTTACCAGCTAATACCTTGTGTTGAGCCTACCACACCTGCAAAACATTACACCTCAATCAAGCTAACAATTGGCATAATATCTTAGAAGTAGAGTCTCAAGTAGGGGGAAACGCAATCCACCCATCTCAATCAATCAGTGCAGTTTGTTCAACAAAAAGAAACTTCTTGTTGCACTTGGGCTGAGAATTACTTGACATAACTGTCAAATTTCATCCAAGATTCCAATATAGGTTTTCCCTTTTGGTTCATATGGGCTCCAAGACTTTTTAGCCTGTCTGCCTCTGTCTTAATTCCATCTGCTGGGCCTGTCAAATCTATAAATATTAAACACTAATCCAGCTAAAACTGGCATTTACACTAGGATTTGGGCTACACATGGGGAGAAGTGTGTGTCATCCAACCAGATCGAGATCAAATCTCATCCCTGATCGACAAAAAGCAAATAGGAACTTCAGTTACCTTTACGTTGAGAAATCTTCTTGCACTTAAGGTTGGTGGGGTTTGAGTCATCCCTGATCGAGATCAAATCTCATGAACCAGATCTAGCC
This sequence comes from Dracaena cambodiana, assembly GCA_036321105.1. Classification (NCBI taxonomy): domain Eukaryota; kingdom Viridiplantae; phylum Streptophyta; class Magnoliopsida; order Asparagales; family Asparagaceae; genus Dracaena; species Dracaena cambodiana. The sequence goes on from JAYEPQ010000002.1 coordinate 67,460,856, forward strand.
AAGCTCTAAATATAAATTGAGTACTAAGTTTTAAAATTAATACTATATAAACCCCCTAAAGTTGCTTAGATGTTAAAGTTCATAGAGAACTAGCTGAGAAGTAGTGTATATAAGAACCAGATCAAGGGCTCTGGCCATATTTTCAATCCCTTCATTCTGTGAAGACAAAAAGCAAAAGATAGACCCAATGAATCAAAGACGAGCCAACTGAGGACCAGGATGACAGATGATGCTTATGTAAAAAGTGACAACATGGTCCACTCGCTAAGTGTGTTTTCCAGTTGCAGCTGCAAACACATCTCAATTATCTAAATTAACCAAGCTCATCTCAGTCAGATTGGGCTCAGGTTGGTAGAATCCCGACCCATTGTCATGTCGAAGTCTTGCATCCCAGGTCAGACTAGGTTGACCATCAAACTGATGTCATGTTGAAGTATGTACTTTCCGTGTCAGATTAGGGTAAGCCTCAACCCGATAAGGCCTCACCTTGAATCCTTACCAAGATAAGCACCCTGCTAACAATTGGCATAATACAATAATTATTACTATGTCATTTATAGTTAAACCGTATCCAATCTCCTATTTGAAGTCTCTCATTACAATTATTCAAGTTCAGTCTGTATTATAAATTTGAAAGCCTTAAAACTCATGATGACTTCCAACCTCTGTTAGAATGGCAAAGGCATTTACATGGTACCAACGCATGTGAATCTTCAAGTTGTGCATGTACCTCATTATTGACAATTTAAATCTATTCATACTGCCTCCCATTTCTTCTTTCTTTTCTACAATGACTTGTAGACACAATGACGAGTGTGGTACTCCCACGCAGAAAGGAGGCTGACACAATTGTTCTCAAAAATCTGAACAAGGAGCATTGAATAGTCATATATGGGCACTTTTCTGCACAAGTGTATGTTTTAATTCATATAAGTTCACATAGGGTCAGTGTTGCATGAACAAAGGACACAGACATCAAGTGTCCTAGAGTCCTCAGGTACCCAACACGACAACTTCTAAATTCCAGGGCACAGGGACACAGATCAGAAGAACACAACCTATATTTAGAGGGGAAAACAAGCTCTCTTGAGTGCAATTTGTTTACCTACTTTAAGAAACTAATATTCTTTCTTTTTCCAAAAAAGAACACATGACGGAGGCTTCCATAGGAGTCAGAAAATATAATATTGGTGAACACCTCTTGTTACTCTTCTTTCTTATGATTTCTAATACTGACCCCATTTTTAGTATAACGATTACCATGTTTGCCTTTTCTTTTTTCTTTTTATTTTTTTACTTTGGAAGTGTCAGACTAATAAGACATGGGCGTAAATGTCAGGTCGTGTCTGAGTAACAAGTAACACTAAATAAGGTATCTATGAAATTCATCACACCCGACTGCATCAAAAATAGTCTCAATTCGGTTTAGACACAACTCTACTTCTGAAATACATGCACCTCCAGCGAAAATAGGAGGTTACGCCCCATAAAATCACTAGAGAATCCACGTTTACTACCATCCTTTTGTTGTAGAATGACTGCCCATGCTGTTGGTTGTTCTTATTATTATTCTTTTTTTGTTTTCAACCATTTTTCTGAATTATAAAGAATTTTATCAATGTTCATAAACCTTGTTTATAAAGAACTATCCCACTCATGATCTAACACCGCTAAGTTATCACGCCCAAAGCAATAAAATTGTAAATTGCTTTTCCAATATCACAAACTGTTGGTTGTTCTTCATATCATAACGACTGCCCAAGCTATTGGTTGTTCTTCTTATCATTTATTTTGTTTAAGGTTTTCTTTTTTGAAAACTTTTTTAAATAGATTAACTAAATAACTTTTCCAATATCACAAATTGAGATAATCCAAAACACAATAGACAAACATGTCCACCAGTATCATTTATTTTTCTTGATGTTTCTCAAACTTATATTGATGACTGACCAATGATAAAACAAAACAATACACTATTATATCCATATGATAGCAGAAAGGGTCAAAATGATATATAAACCAGTATCTTGTCACATGGACCAGATGTTATAATAGTGAGCAGAAAAGCGCATCAAATCAAGATTTACAAAATTGTTCAATACTACAACCACCAAAATATGCTGTGTAAATGGATACATATTGTAATTCAACCAAGTCCCTAAGTTGCACGAATAGCTCTACCAACAAGATGTATCATATCTGATACATATCGCATCTGCGTATTGAAGCATATCATGAGATATTTTGAAATATTTCACGTATTTGACATATTATATCCGTTTCGGTGTCGCTGTAGCCGTGCAACATAGCAACAAGCTAATAGATATAGCAAGCACGCATGAACAGTATACCCACTTCATAGTTCCAAGCAGACCTTTCATCATGAAACTTGAATAGTTCAAAAATAGCCATAATTTCTTTAATCATTTACCTTTTATTATAAATTTGAGTATATCAAAATAGCTGACATTTTTTTAGTTCTCATTAATCTAAGTAAGAGCAATCAGAAAAGGATATTAATCCACAGTAAAGCATAGCTGACCTGATGGTAAAGGAAAGCTCGAGCTCTTGCCGTAACGATATAGCAATGATGGCTTCTTATATGTCCAAATTTCTGGTTGCTTGCAACACCAAAACTTGTAATGCTCATTTGAGAGCCTGGTGAATTATCCAGAGATGACTCTGAGCTCATTTCTTTTCTCTCAAATTTAGAAGGAAAATGCAGAGATGGAAAAACTTCACATATGTGGAGCTCATCCAATGTTCTAATTGGAGAAGATGCCTGCGCGTCAGGGGAAATTGTTACAGAAATAAACTTCCAGAATCTTTATAAGTTTCAGAAGTTACAACAAGCGACTTAATCACCAACCACTTGATTACATAAGGGGAAAAATATTATAACAGAAGCGAAGATGTTGAGATTTGAGAACAGAAACAGAAACATAAACACTGCAGAAAACTAGGAAAAAATAATAGATATTTATAGAACCTCAATATATGTTTCTTGATCCTCCACACAGCCAGCTCAGGCCCAAAATTTTTGCCAAGTTAGTTAGGGATTTGAGGTTCTCAATTAGAACTAAAGGAAGTGCACAGTCCATTGGGACCCTTTACCTGGAAAAATGCATTAGCAAAAACATGCTTGCGGATAGAATTCATAGGAAGACCTTGTCAGTAACTAAGGCAGAAAGGCACAAACTTTATCAAGCCACCATAGTTTTTAATTGTAGGAATGCTGAAAGCTTGTCCATCCATAAATGAAGATAAGTTTCTTTATTAGATATATAAATCTATACTACACGGTTAATCAATGATTTTCATTGTTGAATCTAATAATACATTAATATAGTACAAATTTTAATTTATTTTGTAAGCCTCATTTCTCTTGTTACAAACTTGCTCCGTACAGATAATTTGCTGGATTTGGCTGAAAGCCTAGAAGTAAATGGTGAATCAAATATCAAAGGTATTGATTAATTAGAATTTGACACAAGGGTCAACCTGAAGTAGTTACTGTTGGGAGAACAGGAAATTTTTAGTAGGGGCAGGTGCCTTCACGTCATTCACCTTTGTCCACAAAATGATGAAGGTATAAAGTTTTAGGGTAAGTAGAAAAAGTTCCAATATATGCTAATCCCAAATCCTGTTACAACACTCTTCAGATAGGGTTATATAATAGCATGAATAAAATGATTGACACAATACTAATGTCAGCTAAGAGTGAAAGTTGACAGATCAAAACAGTTTGGTAATTATTCTTATAACTATTCAAATTCAGTTTGGATTATTTAAAAGTAATCAAATAATGTTAGTGTTATCTAATTAAACAGATTGAATATAAGCATTTAATTCATTTTTTTTTTTATTTTAAACACTCGTCTGTGCATATGAATTTGGCCCTTGTATGATAGTACTATATGTAATGTTACTTTTTCGTTCAGCTTACAGCTTTCTAGTCTAAAATTCTAGAGCAACATTTACAAAACCAGAGTCCTAGTATTAACTTGACCATTGGACTGCATGTGGCTTTAGATCTTCAGGGATGGACATTTCCTAAACCTTTTTAACAAATATTCAAATTATTGATTAACATACCATCTTTGGAAACAAACAATTCCCCCTTTCAAATATAAATAGTATAGAAAAAAATCCTTTAATAATATAAATAACTCTTTAATCAAATAATTCACGGATTATTAAAATATTATATCAGATTAATTACAAACATTCCATGAATATTTATATGGACTCAAATACGCAAATGAATTTAAATCTGGATTTGTAAAACAAAATTCAAATCAGAAGATCCGAACATTTTAATCAAATCCAAATCCAAATACCCTCAATATAATTGATTCGAGGCCTCAGTGGAACCATACTTGCACAACAAGAAGAAAGGTAAAATAGTTTTGTGCGTGGATGAGTTCAAAAGAAGTTTTAGCTATGCAATTAAAGAATCCATGCTCTTTTCTGCATTTAGAAAAATCATCAAAGCCAACCAAATTGTTAAAATTGCCAAATTTATTTACCGTACGAGTCCACCATCCAAAGACATTGCATGACTCCAAAATATCTCATGGAAAGAGTTAGATTTTCAAGATGAAAGTTAGAGATAAAAGAAAACCTGACAACCAGAAGCCCTGAAGGAACTGAAATCATGATGTCCAGTTAAGACACTGCATGCTTTCTGCATGATTACAAAATAGATAATCCAAAAAATTGAGTAATAATGCAAAATTCGCTGGTTACAGAAATTAAAAAGACATTAATTGGACTGGAAATTTAGAAAATAGTGAACCTTCATCTCCACAATATTTAATTCCTCAGGTACATGCCAAGCACGGTCCTTTTCAAATGTCGACAAGGGCTCTGCTCCAGAGAACAAACGATAGAAGTATCTAATGAAGCAAACAGCTCAATCAAAACTAAAATTTTGTTCTAGTAACTGCAACAAGGACAGCAGAAGACAGATGTTCACAAATCAAGGTTTTTAATAATTAAACAATTAAAATTACCACTGCATGTTAGTTGAGTTACTATTATTATGTAATTGGGTTTTCTTGAGCCCTAAAAAACTAAATTTACCAACTTAACTAGACAATTAATTGATTTATTTATTTGAAAGAGAATAAATAATACATATGCCCTTACAGGTATAAAAGAGTCAAAACTGTGTAAGAAAGGACAAACAGAAGAAGATATTACTTGGAAACAATGTAAACAAATGTCTGCACTACTGTCTTAAATAATATTTCATTGAAATTTGACCAAACCTAAATAAATTAATTAATATAATACATCAACATATTGCTAATTATCTTTTAAAAAAAATAAAGCAACCAATATGAACATCTGAAATAGCCACTAAGCAATATTTTAAATAACAGTTTCATTACGCAGGCTATCTAGGAGCTTATAATGCATAAGCGAATTATGCAGTAATTAAGCAGATTACACAAAATTATGTAGAAATAAATATTTTACTATATATAAATATAACAATACACCCACATACATATATTATACGATATGTAAAATAAGGAAAGTACATAAAAACTATGGCTAAAGTTGAAATCACTAAGTATAATACTGTATTTAAGAAAATCAAAACCATTGTTCAAAAGTATGTCCTTCAAATCATCTCGCATAGACCATCAACAATGATAAACTAACACTTACCTATATATGGTTTTAAGTATAGTACACAATTTACAGGTACCCAATCTAACATGTAGTTCCAAAGTTGGGTCCTTGAGTGTCCACATGCACCTTTAGCTATTAAAACAAGAGATTTGAGATCCCTCACAAGTTGAATTTGCCTGTATAGAAAAAAAAAAAATAGTACTTTTAACCTTTATTTTGATTATTCTAACATTGGCTTTAATTTCTCTTAATTTAGATATATACAAGGGGCTTGAGTTATAAATGGCTTTGATTCTAGGCAACTAAAGAAAAAGACGTAGGAATGTGGTTTAATGGGCCTACCAGGGCACATATCTACATAGGCTTGCTTATGCGGCTAACTGCATAATGAGAGTGCATAGGCTCAAATCAACGCATCTTTGGCCTGCATACGACTATGCATGCACCGTCGGCCACATAATATGTTTTTCATAACAATTCCAATAAGATGTGTCTAATATTGTCTATTTCGGTATTCAAATCCATAGGCTGAAAACGGATACTGATTCTGATATTCAAAACTTCGATAATAGCATTTACGGTGTTGCAACAATCATGAGAGAATATTGCATTTATAGGAAGCTATCATGCATAATATAACTAATTTAACAATATTAAATGAGATACCGACTAGTGAATTTGTTCACTAGCAAATACAGATACAATATTAATGTATTACTTCAAAGATCACAGTTTCCTCTTACCTATTCTCTCTATAATTCTAGAACTTTCTTAATTATAGAAACTTATATTTAGTTGGTCTTAGACAAGTCTGCTCTCACAACATTTGTCTTTAAAAGCCTGGTTTTATGTAAATGAGATTATATAAGAATATAAACAAGCCTGACATTCTCAAGTATAGCTAACATTCATTTAAGACCGTCTCCATGATACTTACGTGCGCTCTAGCGCATTGAATCTGGAATGAAAATCTCGAGGAATACATCGGACATCAGTCACCATTATATCGCCTTCCCTCTGTATTCAACCAAAAATGACCTGGCAGAAAGTTAAGATCTACTAAAAAAATCTCGCTGGTTGAATTTTTGATTTGATGACATAAATGTGGCTTCAAAATGCATAACAAATTTAGCATGCCTATATAACATACATAAAGGTAAGCTTGGAAACATGCTCAATGGAATAATATCTAAAAGCAGTTAATTGTGCTTTCATCTATGGAACAGTTGTTTCACAGTTAAGGATGATAATGGACATGTCCACGGGTGAATTTTTGGTCCATCCTATTCAAAATTTTGAATTAGAAAATTAAATTTTTCATTTTTAATTCAAAATTTTGATTAGAACAAACCAAAAATTGACCCGTGGATGTGTCTATTCCCATCTCTATAATTACAGTCAAGTTTATTGCCTACATTTTAGCTAGAGTACCATTTGGCACAAAAAAAAAATATTGGTCTAATTCTATATATATTCTAAATATTCTACAAGGAACAGCAAGTAGAAGTGCCATTTCTTATACTAGAAGTCAAGGAAAAAGAAACTTGCCTGCAAGAAATGGTTTACAGCCCGTCTAACAACCTCAGGTTCATGTGGTGTTAACTGCAGTTGCAGGAAAAAGTATCAGTGGTTCATTTCCGATAGAATGTAAAAATTAAAAATCAAGAAAAAATTAAAAACTCAACAATTGTTTGCAGGGTAAAAATCGACAGTAAATGTAAAAATTGAGTTTTTCATTGTCATAAACTGATCAGTATATTACACATATGAAGCGAGAAAACCAAAGAGAAGAAACAAACACACCACTTCAGCAACACAGCAATTAGTTGTGGCTTAAACAAAAGCAAGAGACAGTAGAGAATATTAAACACTACATGTGACATGCCTAAAGGTAAATTCAATGCAATAATATTATAAATGTCTCTTCCTCTACATCAAAAAATCGGATGTTTCGGTGAGAGTTAAGGGTATGCTTTTATATGCTAAGACACCCCAACAAATTGAGTGCCTTTTAGGGCTAAAGCAGAACTTTATACAATGGTATTCAAATTTATTTTTTAAAATGCGTAATCAAATGCGAGCCTGATAGGATTTGAACCTAAGTTACTCTAATACCATATTAAAGTCTCTTCCACTTGTGTGGATTGAGAAAGAGAAATTTTTATATTTGAACAAATACCAATGCACAAGCATTTCAATTCCAGATGTAGGAGGAAGCAAGAGTAACCTTGAAACATAACCACCATCATTTTTATTTCTATGCCAATTTCCAGATGTATGGAATTGCAAACGCCTAAAAATTTGGGTAAATTTTGTCAACCTAAAATCAAATTGATGTTCTGATGACAACCAAGATGACTACATGCAAGTGAGCATCATCCAAGAATCTTAACAAGCGGTAAGTAGATACATTTGTCTTTCTAGTCATGCAATTTAAGCTCATGCAATGAAAGAGACAATATAAATTCTCCTAGGCTACGAAAGAGTCTTGACGAAGAGATCATGGAAACCATATTGATTAGATGGATTTTATTGTATTACTTACTCATTTCAAGACATTAGTAGACTTATTTATTTTATCAATTATTACAAGTGGGTTAGGGAACATAGCGTTAGGCTATATATAGCCTTGTATGAGAATTAATTGATTAGGTTATAAAAAGGAGGCGAAAAACTGCTTCTCTTGGGCCAGAAAAGAGTCAAGACGAAGAGATGATGGAAACTACATTGATTAGACGGACTTTTATTAGTATTATTTATTTTACTCAAGACAATAGTAGACTATTTGATTTATCAATTATTGCACGTGGTGTGTACATAGTGTTGCACTATGTATTGCCTTGTATGAGAATCTTTTGACTAGTTATGCATTGCCTTGTATGATAATCTTTTGACTAGTTTATTGGACAATGATTTATGAAAAAAATTAACGTACTAATTTTTATGGCATTGTGATTTATTATGAGTACGTTTACGAGTAATTCGTGAGAGTCAGTGTTTGATTTTCCTAAAATCAAATTGATGTTGTTCATGTCAAATTTAGTAATTGGATAGGTACAAGCAAGTAGCATAAACCATAGCAACCACAGAGACAACAGACAAATTCACTTAACCAAGCAGTGTCATTTATAGGTCATGATGGGGAACATATTGATTAGATTGGTTTTTATTAGTATAATTTATTTTATTCGAAACATTAGGAAACAATTATTGCACCCGGTGTACTTGCAATTGTTAGATATATAACTATCTATGAGAATTGTTTTTTAATTTATTGGAAATGATTAACGAAAAGTTCAAAACCAAGTTTCTATGGCATCAATGAATCATTTTATGGGTGATTCATATGTGGGCATGTAATTTTTAAGTTAATACCTAAATCAAATTGGAAACTCAGGCAAAAGAAGGAAAAGTTGGAGTCGCAACACTCATATAGTCACAATCTAGCAGTTGATCAAATTTATTAGATAAATAGTATGTAATGATCCCAGCCTTTATATTTTTATATCGGTTTATTCCGTATCGCCTATATCAGTTCACGAGCTCGGATATTAATAATGGCAACTGGCAGATACAGAGTAAATTGATTTATATCTTCGATTTCATATTTTGCAAAGTAAAAAAATCTCTCATCTCATTATTTTAGATTTTTTTCATATTTTTTTGGAATTTTTCTGAATCAACTGATTTTTAATCAATTTAATTCCAAATTCAAATCTTATCTTTTTGTCTTATCTCAATTTTAACCCGGCAACCTTATTTGATCACTTGGTATAAGATTTGACTTCAATGGCATTGCCTGTAAATAAGTTGAAGTCCAAGAGCATTTTCATTTGATTATTAATCTTATTTAATCTATACTTAACACCTCCAACTTACCATAAAAAAATCGGAAGTTTTTACGGCAACTTTTCTTCTTCTTCATTTCTTTTGCTAAACCACGATGCAATTCCTTCCCCATTTTTCTCTAAAAATTCGCGAATAAATCAGCCTCAAAATCCTAATAAATTCTCATATGGCTTGTTCTTAGTAATTCATCTATCAAAAGATATTATGATCTTTCCTCAAAGTTCAAGACTCCATTTGCATCAATCTCCTAGCATGATGAGGCTGAGCCAAATCTAACTCATCAGCTTTTGAAGCTCTTTCATGTTTGATTTGGATTTAAAATGAAATTTTTACCAATTTCTAAAAAAAACAAGAAATTTACATTGATTGCATTTAAAAGTAGTAACTTGATATAGGATGGATTAGAAGTCTTCTACATAACTTTTTGTTGCATAAAAATGAAAGTTTTCATATTAATAGAGATTTATTAGCATTTGGCATCAATTCCATGTTAATTGGGTGCACATCAATATTTCCATGTATGTCCTTGAATTCATGCAACTACATATATCCATGTATAACCATTATGTTAGGTGAATCACGCACGTTCTACACTCAATAGAATGAATATCAGTGATCCCAAATCATACATTATTGATTGGTGCATGTTTTAGAGCAATATTACGCCCAAGCGGCTGGATTACTCTACTAGTAGCAGTTACTACTCGACCAATCAGCCAACCTGTTTTCCATTGCATAACACTTCAGTAAAATGATCATAACTTTTGCATCCAAACTCTAATTGAGGTCATTTTGAATTCAATGGAAAGATAATTCATAGATCAACAATTTTCTCCTACATAATTTTTTTTTAATTCAAGCTCTAACTATATCTAATATAGCCTTGCAGTTGTTATATTGCGTAGAAAAGGACCAGGACTAGCCTTCTCGTTGACTAGTGTTTCAAATCTAGTCGGCTAGCTTATGAATGGTCAACCAGTATGGAGTAGTCGCCCACTAGGCAAACCATATTTAGATATTATTACATCATGTTATGCATATATTACTCTCCTGGTAACATGATACACACATATACATGTCTATTTACAATTGTCCATGCCTAACATCATATTTACATATTCTATCATGCTTGAGATACTATTCATGATATATTTCATGTTTGTACACAACATCATGACACCAGTGAAACAAAATATGCTTGCTTGCTTAATCAATTAAACTGCAAAGTATGGAAGAAACCAATAGTGGATCATACGTGCATTGCAAGAGTTGGGAACTACCCAACTATGGAGTTCTTGGATGCCCAACCAGTCACTTCACTCGCATGTGTCATAATATATTACTCCGGCTTATGCCATTGACTTGTTACTTTGGCTTATGCCATTGCCTAGTTACTTCGGCTTATGCCATTGCCTTATTACTCTGTGATTCCAGATATGCACGAGATACTTCTTGAATACGTAAAATCTCCTATCATTCAGTTCCAAACTAAATTAATAAATGAGTAACTATAATTCTTATTTATATTGCTTTTAATTTATATGATTGCTATATGTTTATTATGCATGCCATTATTATTTAGTTTTGCAAGGATAATACATGTCTATTCATTATGTCATATCTTGTAATCCCAATTATGCTACCACGCACCTCATGCATGTAATTTTTCATGAGCGCGAGCTTCTATTATATTTCTTACTTAGGTTCTGAACCCCCCCCCCCCAAAAGCAACCCTATACACTCAGTTATTGATGTCGAGGAGAGCACACATCCACCTATCAATTACCACTTCCAAGCCCAATGGATGCCTACTGATCATGCATTACTCTCCTGTTTATATTCATTTTGTCACCTTCAGCCATTTTGTTGTTTATATTAGTTGTATTTCTTTCCATACCTCAAATATTCCTTCTTGTATCAGTTCATACTCGACAACTATTGTATAAAGTTTTGCATTCTTGATGTACCCAAGTAATGTACTCTTGTTTATATATACCAGACCATGTTTCTTTAGGTGTTGATGTATGTACAGTTCATTTTCATATGCTTTTGTATCGCAGATAGATTATTCTGATCATTTACTATTTTGATTTGATACTAAACTTGATATTTTAACAGTATCATGAGTGTATCAAAAGCCTCATGTACATCGTACAAGTACCCGCAGGCAACGCACTCCATATCCGTATCGAACCACGAAATCAGAGCGTTACATAGTAATATTTATTTAATTCAAGACTTCAGTTAATTAGTTTTACATATATTATTGCACATGGTGTTCATAGTGTTGGGCCAGATATATAATCTATATGAGAATTATTTGATTAGTTTATTGGAGAATTATTGATGAAAGATTGAAATCCAAGTTTTTATGGCATGTGATTTGCTAGAAATCACTTTGTCGGTGATTCATTAGAATGGCATGTGATTTGCCTAATTGTTAGGCCCAAATTATCTTCTATTTGTAAATTTCTTTTCTAATTCTACCAAAATCCTACACCATGATTTGGTTTCAGAGTGAAGATCCATCTACGAAGATCACCAATGCCGAGTCCCAATTTCTATCTTCGCCCTTTGGGAAAAGAGAAAACAAGAGGAAAGAAATCTGAAAAAAGAATCAAATTTCGAATCCCCTAAAATTTGCCTCATAATCATCGTTCTTCTCTCTGCCACCCTCACCCGATGCAAGTACCCGTTGTCACAAGATCTCACAATCAGCCACCCTCACCCAATGCCAGTACCGCCATTATTGTAAGCACATTGTGACCAAACCAACGAATATCAGCGAGATCCTATTGGATCCAATTTGTCTCCATCCAATCATCACCTCATCGTCGTTGGTCACCACCATCTTTGTGTCCTTATTATCGTTTTGCTATCAACCTGCTTGGTCCATAAGGAATCATGATTGTCATGTCGTAATTACAACTCCTCCATCTGTTTTCAGAGTTCACAACCAAAACCAGATCCAAAACCAGTCTAAATCAAGCATGTACCCGACTCAAAAAAGATTACTTTAAATCCCTTTTCAATGTCAATTTTGACAGTCGGATCTGACTCAGATCTCCCCCAGACCCGAGCAAAATCCAATCCAAGTTTGAACCAGGCCATAGACTAGATACAAACCAGTTCAGATCCAACCTAGTCAAATATGATTCAAATCAATTTCAAGCCTGATTCGAGCAAGAACCGAGTTTGACTTAATTCTTCTTCAATGACAATGAACCATCCCCATTAGTCTACTTCCATGCTTGATTCAACAACAATCCAACCCCTTAGAAGCCACTGATTCTCGTTTCTCATGCAAATTCCAATTTTTTGGAACGATTCTATATGGTTGGGTGAGAAAGACTCATTTCCTCAGATATTATTAAATTAAACCGACTCGTCAATTGTCCAATTTCTATAACTCCATAACTTATGCTCTGATTCGTCGTTTCTATTCCTTGGTTGCTTTTATTTATTGTTCTCATTAGTCATATACATTGCATCAATATTTTAGGATGAATTATCTTTGCATCTAAAAATGAACATTTAGAAACTATTTTTTATTTTTATTTCGGGCACAAATTTAGTTTAGAGTCTAGGTTTTTGTAGAATAGTTTGTTTGCTTGTTTGATTTTGCATTGCACGGCAAGTCTCATGTTAACCCATTACGGTGTTGCATACTGCATGATGGTAGAATTTCTAGGACTAACACGGCTGAGATTAGCATAAGATCTATGTATCCTTTAGAGTCTAATGCACGTCAAAATTAGAAAACATGAAGTGCAACACTGCTCCAGGAAGTATAACTATTATGATGGCTGCATGACTTGCACAAGAGATGTCTACATGTACAGCTGTTTGGTTAGCGTGTTGCTAGAATAGGAACCTATTGAGTTTTATAGTACATATGTCCCAGTGAGTTATGATTGGCTAGCAAACATGAACCATTATTTCAATTTGTATGAAATCTTATAAACAATGGACTAGATTAGCCAAGTGAAAATTACACAAGTCGACTAGAGTTGACTAAAACTATGCCGGATCGAAAAACAACTCAAACATAGGCATCATCGGGACAATCACAATGAGGTAGGATGAAAATAACCATAGGGATAGGAATGATGATAACATCATACAAAAGATCGAGATAGACGTTCCCAATTTGACGCATATGAATCCCAACCACTTAATTTTATGGGTAAAAATTGGTAAATCTTAGGGAGACTTTAAGTTAATGTCAGATAATTAATGGTGATAAGCCCAGAAAACTTATAAAGTTACTTCCTCTTCCCATAGTAACAAGCCTAAAATACTCATAAGCTCACTTATCAATTTCCTGCATAACTTTCATGTGAGAATCCATCGGCAGATTATATTTAGCTATGATACTTAAATTTTTTTTGCAAATTTACATAAAAGAATGAAAGAATTTCAGTTAGAAGCAAGGTGATGAACGGGATTTGCCCTAAGAGATACCCTTCAGGAACTACAGATATCCTTTATGCTCGATATAATGGTCCATAGAGGACCCGAGGGAGATTGGTTTAAACACTTTAAAGTTGGTTATTTCATGAGAGCTTGGTATTAGCTCAACTCTCAATCAGGAAGAATCGACTCTTTTTTATGCATGTGTCTTTCTAGATCCACCATCAACTACAACTAATACATTACAAGGGTCAATTCCACCTCCACCATCTTGGTTAAAATTTGATGTACGAATATCAGTTCCACGACCACCACCATGGCCAAATTAGGATGTTTCATGCGAAAAGACGCATCAATTAAGCATAGAAATGCTTAACGCTTACCATCGTCGCATTCACCAAAGATAAATGCCTTGAAGCCAAGGAAAATTGATGGAGATCCTTCAACGCTTTTATATCTAGACCCTTGATTTATTTTTTTAGTGACCCTGATTTATAGTGACACATAGTTTTGCATGGGTTGTGCACATAATTTTCTTTATAAATAAGTTGCATGAAACCCTTCGAAAATAGAATGTGATTTTAATTAAGAAAAAGCCCTTGTGCTTAGCAGACGACTTGCTATTCGTTTCAAAATTTTCTTCATGAATTCTTTAAAGGTGGGAGAGCGATCAACTAGGTGAGAGAACGGAATCTATCTGTATCCCTTTTATTTATTTCCCTACAAAATTCTAGTTCTCCCTCATTTTTTCTCCAAATTACACCATAAGCCCCAAAATCGTTTTCAGTCCTGCGCCATCCGTCCTTTTGACATTTCCATTATTTTTTCAGTATTTAAAAATGTAAATTTGCTTAGATTCTGTATTGAACATGAATAAAACCTGTTTTTTTTTTTTTTTTTTTTTTTGGCGTATCCTGTTTTGCCAACTATGTTCCACCATCAATGATTTGGACATCCCACAGGAACCATGCACTAGTCCAGCTTTCAATGACAAGGATTTGACACTTCGGTTTACACGTAATTCTCCAAATTCAACATCCGCTTCAGTAGATCCATTATGAATGTCAGTTCCACCTCCACTGCATTACCTCAACGTAGACGAGCCAGTGTCATTTCCACCACAACCATCGTAACACAAATGAAACAATTTGTGCAAGAGAATAAGTAGTAACCAATATATGTCTGATGCTCATCATCGCAAAATACTAGAGATGAATACTTTAAAGTCGGAGAGAAATTATGGGGATTAGATGGTTTTTATTAGTGTTATTTATTTTATTTTAGACTTTAATAGATTATTTGTTTAATATATATTACAAACACAGTGTGCAAATAGTTATGGGCTACTTATAGACCTGTATGAGAACTATTATTGATGAAAAAATTGAAATTTAAGTTTTTGTGCCACATCATTTATTATGAATCACTTTTGCTATAGCTTTGTGTGAGTGGGCGTAATTTGCCTATGTGAGGTCCAAAAGTTATCTGTTATTTACCTATTGCTAGATTTCTTTCCTAAATCCACCACAATCCTAAATCCATGTCTTCCTTTGCTAGATAGGGACATGATTTAATATAAGGAATCACATACATTTGGAGAATCTGGATGAGCACAATTTTTATTGAACTTACTATTAAGAAATTCGAATCCTTAATTTGATAATTATTAATTACAAGTTTTATTAACATAATTTCTAAGACAACCAGTTTGAACATCAGAAAATTATAAATGAAATATTATTCTGTATGCTTGTAACTAACAGAAAATTGTAATTATGGAATTTTAATTCTAAAATTCTTGGAACTAACAATCCGTAAAGGACTTTATGTCCAATTCTCTAATAAAAATTGTGGATTTTTTGTACTTACAAGGAAATCAACTGTACAATTTATCATTAAGGCTGAACAGTACAATACATGTTCCGGAAACACATCACAAGAACAAAACTATTTCCTTCTTATTCTGAGTTGTATAGTTTATGTACCATTACATGGATCAGCAAGAGTAAACATAAATATGAAACCACAGTAACATAAGTCTATGCAGAAATAGAAAAGAGAACTACTAAAAAACATGGAGTTTCGGAATGCACCAGTTCACCAGGCTTCCTTTTACTTATACGTTCCACATCAACATGGCAAACATTGCACAAAGCATGCACTCCTGTATCCTGAATTAGCAATAACATAAACATCATATTATGCATAAAACAATAGACAATAAAAAAACACTAGAAGGGGAAATACTGTATTACAAAACATTAAGAGCTTATAGTAAGTAAATCATGGACAATCTCCACAATAAAAGGATAGAAAAATGGAGCATCACAAAACAAACTACACAAAGCAGTAACAGAAGTTGACATCATAGAACATATTGAGTTCCCATAGATATAAAATCTAATGATCAAAACATGGTCTAGATTACAATGATGGGGGAATCTAATTATCAAAACAAGGACTGGATTATGATGACGGTTGGTTTAGGGTTAATAGACGCCTTGGAGTAACTATCTAGCTGAGTAAGGCTTTCTGCATCATAAGAAGCAATTAAAACAAGGTGGGAGGTATTTTATGAGATCCAGAATTTAATGGAAAAACAAATTCTAGAAAGACTTAAAAGATTTTCTATTGGATCGAGATGTGAGATTTTGTACTATTTGTTAAACTAGTCAATGTCATATTAGTCACAACATATGGATTTTCTATGAAATCAAGGAGGGTGTAAGCATTGACTAGTCCTTCCTTAGGGGTTTCTACAAAACAAGGGGAAACATAACAACCATAAAAGGCTAAAAGCAATACTTCAGAATTCCATACCATCTAGTGGTTAATCCTTAGACATGGATGTGGGGGAACAAGTGCTCCTCCAGTGCAGACACAGCCTTCGATTTTCTAACATACCGAGGTGCAAGATTTTGTACTATTTATTACACTAGTCAATGTCATATTAGACAGAACATTTGTGTTTTCTATGAAATCAAGTTGGGTGTAAGCATTTACTAGTCCTCTCTTAAGGGTTTCTACATAACAGAGGTAAATGTAACAACCATAAAAGACTAAAAAGCAACACCTCCAGAAACCATGCCATCTAGTAGTTAATCCTTAGACATGGATGTCAGGGAACAAGTGATCCTCCAGTGTGATCACAGCGTTGGACGTTCTATGGTGCCAGGTTGTGAGATTTGGTACTATTTTACACTACTTCAATGTCACATTAGTCACAACATGCAGGTTTTCTATGAGATTAGTGGGGATGTAAGCATTAACAAGTCCTCTCTTAGGGGTTTCTACAATACATAGGGAAATATAACAACCATAAAAGGTCAAAAGAAAATAATTTTCCACATTATTTGCATGATAAGGAGTAGTTCAGTAAAAAATATTTCCAATGAACTCAAAAAATAAACTAAACTTGTAAATTAAGCATGTTTGGCTTTAGCATAAGGGTTGAAACCTCCTTGGAAGTTCCTGAGGAAGACACTACAGCATATACTGATAGTAACTTCTACATTTCTGCTGACAAGTGCATGTGAGATCAGAGTAAAATGTCAACTTCAATAGAAAAACTTCCTTCAACAAAATCACAAAATCCAAGTTACATATGTAATACAAAACCAATAGGTTAGAGATTGAATTTGTTCAAACATTGTGGTTTATCAAGTCTGACAAATATTTAAGAAATGTTGTGATGACCCTACTTGTATCCATCGATTTTAACTAATAATCAAAACTCATTAACTCGATCTGCAGAAATAACAATGTAAGCACATATGGGTATTCCTGACAAAACTGCTCAAGTTTGAGAGGCATCCATGCACAAAGGAACTGAACTGATCTCCTCAGCATAATATTGATTAGTGAATGAAAAATCACTTCAGTAAATGTATAATGTAATCTACAAAAAGGACAAAAAAAGATTTTTCCAAGCAGCTCATAAAAGTAATTTAACATTTTATTCTATTAACAACTATAAACTTACAGTTCGACTGGAGCAAACAACTGAAACCCGTTGTCCGATGAATTTGCAAAAAGCCTCCTACTTGCACAATCACATCAAACACAAATTTATCAATATCAATATAAAGCTGATATTAAAGGAACATATAAAATAACTGAGTGGTTGAAATTCCATTAGTGCCGAAAAGGAAAAAAAAAAAAGGGATATTTTTAGACATATATCCTCCTTCAAGCTTTCAAAAATGCCGCCCAAGTCATAATATTATGTAATAGTCAAACATTGAAATTGGAATGCAAGAGTTGTGCTACAAGAATTAAGTTGAGTATCAAGATAGTTTCGGTATACATGAAACCTGAAAAAGATTACCAATATCATAATAAAAACCACATTTTTAAACGGGCGGATGTAGTTTTTGTGTGCAGACAATACAATTCTCATCCTGAAAGCTTTTCAAGAATCGAATCAAATTGCGGGAATCAATCTTTATCAAATGCTCACCTGATACAAACACCCAAAAATAAACCTTTTCCAAAATAAATTATAACATTAAAAATCATAGCAAAACAAAATATTTTGCGAATAGAATCAAATCAAAGAGCAAAGAAGTCCAGATCGGTACCTCGAGAGTGCCGGTGACGGTTCGCAAGTTAGATTGCTTCTGAGAACCGAAGAATCGAGTGCCAATGTACTCGAACGCCACCAAGTACCTCTGAACCCTAGGGTTTGAGCTCATGATCCCTCGATCTCTCTCCTCTTCATCCTCTTGTTCTTCTTCCGCTTGAGATCTTGAGATCTTCGAGGGCTTCAGAGATTGGGGTGGCGAATTGAGCGGGCGCTTGGGTTCGTGATTCGAGTGCATTTTCTTATATTAAATTATTGCGGAGCGTCGCCAAAAGGGAACCGAGCTCGGAGTATTGGGGTTTAAGCCTGCGGCGGCTGGGGTTTAAACACCAGACACAAATGATGGAAATTCGGAATATTCTATTTACGCACGCTCATATTTGAAACTTGTAAATAATTATTTACAAGTATGTTTTTTTATTTTACTAATTTATTATTTTAAATTTTAAAATCTCTAAAATTTCTTAAAAATTTAAATTACTATCATCTTTTTCTCCTCTATTCTTTCTATAAAATCCAAAAAAAATATTCTTTGTGCTATTTAAATATTAAAAAAAATATATCCCACAAACTCATCGATTTACTAACTCTCTAAAATTTTTACATTCGTGTCTCTCAAAAACTTAAGAAGAAATTTAAATTCTTCGAATTCACTGTAACAAACGAAATTAAGGTTTCGAACTTGAGTATTTTTAAACTAATGAAAAAATCCAACGTGCAATTAGTATTGAAAAATAAATCTCATGTATGAATTAAAATTATTATTAGTTTTTAATTCGTTTTTGTTTACAGTTAATTGTTACAAATTTTTTGTTTGTTGACGCAACAGTCGGTCACTGGTTGGAGAAAAGAGTTGGGAATGGAGACGGAGGGTGGCGCTAAATGCGGTGAGCGACGGAATTGGGGGTGGTGATGGAGGCGGGCGAATGACGGAGCAAGGCTCAGAGTAAAGTTTGGAAATTTTAAGGCTCTGTCGTCATAGACGAAAATAGAAGAGAGAGGGAGGAACGGTTAAATTTGAGAAAAAAATTAGGTACAGAGAGTAAATTGGTTATTTTTAAAAATGGGAGGTTAGTGTAAAAAGTAACATAAACATCAAAATTAATTTGTTGTGCGTAGAAAGAATCTCTTGGGAAATTCTGTTTGAGCACACTACTTTGCTAAGTGAGACCATCTCCTGAAGTTGAAAGAATTATAAGTTTGCCATTTTTTTTTTGCAGTCATGTTCTTTTTCTTACTTGGAGATTAATCTCTGAATAATATTAAATCATCTTCAAACAATGTGAAAACCATCCAAAGAGTAATTTCCAAAATTGGGCGTTCTGGAAAGTGGTGTGCTCGATTAGAGTATTCCGGTAACACTGGGCAAAGTGGTGCGAGAAAGGTGGGCTCACTGGGAAATTGGTGTGCTCAATTAGGGTTTTCGGGTAACAAATTGGGCGTTCCGGAATAGTTTGGTAAGCTTGAGAAAGTTGGGTTTTTCCCAAATATCTGATTGGTTTAGTTATTTGGCCATAGTTGCACTGTTTGTGTGCAAAAATTCACCAAATACGTGTTGATTGTTTCAAAAAATTCTATTAAGAGTTTAATACTAACAAGACATCAGTTTTGACCCAGTTTAAAATCCCAACTATTTTAGTTAAGAGTTTAGTACTTGATATTTTTTTTAAGAAAAAGTGAAGGTTCCTCTTATTATTCGCAGTAATTTGGTAGAAGTTTGGTCAAAGCTTATAATATGTGAGTTTCTTTGGCTGGTTTGAAATTCGTAACCATTCATGAATCTAGTAATTGTTTACTTAATTTCGGAACTATGCCATCGAGACTGTATACAAATAAAATTGTGAATTATTCTTATTTTGTAAAACGTAGAAAACGAGCTACATCAGATCCCAGATATAATGAAAAATGTGTGAGAATTGATAGGTCAGGTAATGACACACACTATATTTGAATTGTTATAGTTAAAAAACTTGCTGACTGAATTTGGTTTCAACCTGAAAAGTCTTATGCCTATGTACTGTGATAATCAGTCTGTCATTTATATTGCTCAAAATCTACTATTTCATTATTGTATTAAGCATATAGATATAGATTGTCGTCTGATTCGAAATAATTCAGTAAAAAAGATAGTATATACTCCGTTTACTCATTCGTCAGAATAATGGGCTGATATTCTAATGAAAATTGCATCTCTAATAATTTTCTGATTTGTGTAACAAGATGAGTATGATTGATATTTGTACTCGAACTTGAGGGGGAGTGCCAGATTAGACTACTATCCTGTATTTGGATTTAGTTTGAATTTAGTATCACATTGCGTATTGAGTGATTTGTACGATATTAAGAGACCTATAAATATATGTATTTCATAACTTGTAATATTATTGAGATTGAGTTTTGGTTATGATTAATTTCTTACAACCATAAAGTAAAGAATAACTTGTTATTTTCAAGAAATTTCATACTCTATACCTTTATACTATCATGCAAAATCATAGATCTGATTGTGTATTCATTTAATCACCATAAATCTTAAAAAAAAAAAAAATTATATACTATATCTCATATTAGTCCTCTTTCAATGGACAGATATACATGCAATGACAAAATTTTATTTTAATTTTACCCATAAATATATTCAAAGAGATGAACAAAATTTGATTTCAATTAACATCATACAGTGGATAAATGAAATTAATTAACATGTCAAATGATCAACATAATTCTAAGTGACATGTTTCTAATTTACATCCATTTTACATATGGATAAAATCAGGAAACGAATTAGATTTATTAGAACAAGTAATTATCAAAAAAAGGGGAAATAAAGTGAAGGGTTAATTACACTCAGACCTATGTAGTACGGGTATAAATTTCTTTTATTTTTCTTTATATTTGGTTATCCTTATTTTTTTTTCTTATTTTCTTAATCTAATTTCTTCACGAATTTTGTGGGTATATTCATTGCAAACCCTCACGAGACACAACTCGTCCACTAGGGTAATCTAGGAATTTAACGGCTTGTTGTACGTGCTAAGTGCAATTGCAATTCCTGCGAAAGTGAGTTAAGAATTGGGGTTGTTAGTTTCCATCTTCTTCATCGAATTATCTAATAATTTAGTTTGTTTTTATGCAAAGTAGTTTTTTTGATAAGTTATGCTTACACATTATTTAATATCTCAAGCTTAGAATACTTTAAATAAAGATTAAAACTAAAATATCAATTTTTATGATATAAAGTAGATAATAGAAGTAATATATGGTTATAAACTAGTGGAATTTATATCCTAATCTAATTAGAATAGCTCAAATTCAACTTAGAATTCTTTATTAGTCCGTTAGAATAATAGGATTAGCGAGAATGCAGAAACACCTTAGATTCTCGTGGGAACGACATATTTGTTCTACAACTGACACTATGCGCTTGCAGTAGATTTTTTACATAAAGTTTTTGGCGCCGTGCATTTGGTCTTGGAAACTGACCATTGGCTGGAGGCTAATGATGACTCCTTATTTGAGCAAATTTTCGAAGATGAGTTCATGTTATTAGATGAATTGGCACATACTAACTCTAGATATGATGATACTTGTACAAGTGTGTCATTCATGTATGAGCAAACCTTTGAGAATATGTTTGTAGAGAAGCTCACATTACTTTGTGAGTTAGAAGGGTCACCACCGCACTTCACAATTAGTTCACTTGATCATGTTACACTCTTCTCACCTCACAATATTTCTATATGTGTGTTTATTGCTAACGATGATTGACAGATTTATAATGAAGAATTTTTTAACCTAATTAGTAGTATAACTTATTACTCATAAAGTTAAAAACTCTCACTTAGACCCCATGACCGTTAGTGGAGTTAGTCAACGGTGAGATATGCTCAACCTTTTTAAAGAGTTAGTGCACTCCTTTTCTTTAATTTTAATTTTGTCTTCTTTCTTCTTTTTAAGAACCTAACATAATATCAAGCTTTCCAATCCACATAACATCAATTCTCAGATTTTGAATCTCCTCCCCCTCCCTCCCCCTCTCTCTCTTTCTCTCTCGGTCAACCCCCAAACCCCCCAATCTTTTGCACTATTTACCTTTTTTTGCAGCCTAAGATATAATTTATCTTCTTTTATGTTATTACATTATTTGCAGTAGTGTTTATTTAATACTGAAGTAAAATTTTGTTTGTTAATGTTGAAGTTGGAAACTAATGTATTTCTCTTTCTTACAGGTTTGAGTGAGGATGCCAACGAGTTTTTCCTCTTCTTTGTGACAACATGAAGATTGTGAATGCAATGTTGGTCAAACCAAACTGAATGGAAACTTTCACCCCTACAAACTTGAGGTAGACAAATTGAACATACAGGGAAAGAGGAGCATATCTCGGCCATGGCGATGCCGACGAACCAAGTGAAGAAGGAGACGACAACCCATCCCCAGACCAAGCTAGCAGGCCCAGCATACAACATGCTTGATCCGTACAGAGGGTGTGATACCAGTGAACAGGGCCATTGTTGAGAATGAAATTGCCAGAGTCTTGAAAAGAGTCTGATCACAAAAAAAAAAAAAAAAAAAAAAAATTTAAAAGAAAAAAATTAGCCATTTAAAAGTCAGCAAATTTAGTGCAGAATCAGCATCGTAGCACCAGTCCTATGCTTTTGTATATTGAGAGCATCAATGCTCAGACAACACGAGAAATATGAGGATCGAAGTTGACTGGCTTCACGAAAAAGATGTGAATCTGCTAACTTGACTTGTTTGCTTTGAAGCGATGACAACTACTTCCCAGTTTTAGGAAGACCAATCTCTTACTGTGCCCGTAGAACTAAATGTACCTTGGTTGATTGACAAGCTCGACAAAAGGGCATCGGACAAGTACTTTCACAGTTCATAACAAATGGAACACAATTCCAATTTTCACGCATTTGAAAGAAATTTGCCTGACACAAGCCATTACTATTACAGGATTCACTGAAATTAGTACAAATTGAAATTTTATCAGCATCAAACTTTTCATTGGACATTACAAGTTAGTAAACAGGAACTAAGTCAACATGCATGTTCTATTGTATCCAAAATATCGCGTATGTATTAACTGTATAAGGTTGGTTCGTGCGTGTTTTGTTAGGAACAAGTAATGAACTAGGAGTTGAATTCACAATAACATAATCCATCATCTGCGCGCTTGTGATCAGTTCATAGTTTGCCACAGCCTTGCCCAGATCACAACTTCAATTTCTTCAGAAAACCCCCGGGTCTTTTTCTTTGGAACCGGGAGTTTCCTAATATGAGTTGGATTCTATTTTCTCTAGAACGGAGATTTCCTATTTGCAGTTGAACTTGGTTTCCTTGTCTAAGGAGGATTATAATTGACGAAGAACTCCCAGAGTCTTTTTGGAACTCATAAGCATTATAGGTTCTTTTCTTTGCGGATTTGGACGGTTCAAATTATAAATCACTATTTTATAAAATTTAACTTTAGAACGCTTTATGTGATTGGTAAGTCATGAAACGAGGAACCCATTTTCTTCTGACTCTTGATAAAAAGAACGCTTAAGAACAAAGAGCAATTTTCAAATTATACAACAACAACAACTAAGCCTTTTATCCCAAGTATTTGGGGTAGGCTATATGAACAAAAAAAAAAAGAATCACGCCGGATTGATCACTTTGATATTCCTTCTCCATTCATTTCTATCAAGTAATATCTCCTTATTTAAACCTCCAGACTCCATATCTTTGCGTATCACTTCCATCTATATTTTTTTCGATCTTCCATTCGTTCTTTTAATTTGTCCTACATTGATAAACTCACATTTTCGAACTGGTGCACTTGTAGACCTACGTTGCATATGATCAAACCATCGTAAGCGATTTTCTCGCATATTCTCATCGATGGGAGTTACACCTAGTTTAGCACGAATATCTTCATTTCTTATTTTATCTCTCCTAGTGTTGCCGCATATCTAACGGAGCATGCGCATATCTGCTACACTTATCTTATGTGAATGACGTTTCTTTATAACCCAACATTCCATGCCATATAATAAAGCTGGCCTAATAGCAATCCTATAAAATTTTCCTTTCAATCTTAACGGAATGTTACGGTTGCATAAAACTCCCGTTGCCCTCCTCCATTTCAACCAGTCACTTGTATTTTATGGTTAACATCATTATCGATCTCTCTGTCATTATGAATAATAGAACCCAAAGATCTAAACTGACTGTTCATTTGTATTTTTTACCTATCCAGTTTTACAACATTATAATCTATGGTCCGTTGTTTACTAAATTTACACTCCATAGATTCTGTTTTATATCTACTCAATTTAAAAGCTCTAGATTCTGATGTATGCCTCCATAACTCTAACTTGGCATTTACTCATACTCTTGTTTCATCAACTAAGACAATATCAAATTATCGCTTCCAATAATATTACTAACCCTGATACAGAGTTTGAATCAAAACAACAAAAAGTAGTAATCAATGGAGCTCATGTAAAGCTAGTCCTAGTTACAACCTTGTAGATAGCAGCTCTCTTAAAAATTTCAAATAATGAACTACATGACAGTCAAGCCCAAAGAAAAAGAAAAAAAGAAAGAAAAACCTGTTCTAGCAATTAGACCGTCAGAGTGTTTCCTCGACAAATTGGGCAACTAGACGAATATTGTAACAGCCACGGGTCGATGCACAATCTATGAAACGTGTGCTTGCAGTCGGGTAACACTCTCATCTCCTCTCCCAGTGAGAACTTCTCCAAACAAATAGCGCATTCATCCGTCAAATCTGAACCTGGACCTTCACTACTATTCTCCTCTTCTACGACAATGGACAATGGAAGTTTTAGAAGTTGTAGCAGCCTACTCGCATCAACGACAGCTGATGTGGAAACAGTGCTATTAGCCGGGCTAAGACTAGCGGCGGCCGCGATGGCGGAGTTGTGGTGGCGAGTGGTGCAATACTTGAACAACTCGAGGAGGCCAAAGAGGAGGATCGTGAAGAAGAGTATGACGCCTATCACCATGAAATCCGAGTAGTTATTTTTCAGCTTACCGTGGGAGAGTCTCTTCCATGTCCCCATAATGATCACGGCTATTGGCTATGTATCGCTAAGATTTAGACTTTAGAGATTGCATGCTGGGGTGTGTAGCTGAGCTTGGGTGGTGTATTTATAGGAGGAAGGGGCAGCCCTGTTTAGTAACATCCATCCTGATCTGAACCGGATTCTAGTGCAGATAGGAGTAGGATTTCCTTTTTTTTTTTTTTTTTTTTTTCCTTCTCCTTTTTAAAGGAAAATAGTAAGGTTTTAACAGGTCGAGTCCGGGAGGAAAAGGCTCGCAAAGGCTCGAGCAAAGGAGTTTCTAAAAGGGCACACCATATTTCTTATTGAACCTCAAGATTGACCTAAAAATTTTGGATAATTTTGCCCTCTCCTTCAACCTCAGTTATTCTCTCTCTCGCGCATGAACAAGTGCAGATTTTTAGTTTTTTTTTTTAAAGCTTCAAATCCCGTCTAATTTATTTAATTTCTTCCTCTAGTAGATCATCTCGTATTTTGAAGTCGAAAATTTTACTTTATTTTCATATATTATTTCCTAAGAAATCGTACAAAATAGGAATTTTTGAGTTGTGTTGCACTCGACAAAAATGGAGAATGCAAACATGTCATTGGTTACATTTGATTACGATGAATAAATAACTTCTTGATAGGGAAAATTTTATAACGGAGTGTAATTTTCAGAGAAAAATAAATGTACAAATCACTTCTTAAAGGGGACATTGAAACTTGATATGTTCAGAGTTGTGGCCATTCATCCAGACTTCTGGTCCGGGTAAAAGAAGACTTATCCAGACTAGAAGTCCAGACAGTAGATCGTCATCTAAATTTCTAGTCCGGATAAATAGTATTTCATTTGGACTGGAAGACCGGATGAAATTATATTCATCCGGACTGGAAGTCCGGATAGTGAACTGTCATCTGGACTCCTGTTCAGATAAATGTCTTGTTATCCGGACTGTCAATCTAGATAACATTCCACAATCCAGACAAGTTCAACTTTGTCTGGGGTGTACACTCCGGACAGTAGAGCGTACACAATGTAACAATTGTTATTGAACAAAAATCATTACCAAGTCATACTAAAACATAATAAGTTATTCAAAACAAAATAGCTGCAAGGCTTACTAAAATAATCTCAAGTCATACTAAAAACCTTCAAGTTACCCCAATAATATCGCAGAGTGAAGGAGATATTTTCCTTTATTAAACCTTCGAGCCATATTAATAACCATAAAAAAACAAATACAGAAAACGTTCATCACAAGATTTACGATATTACAAACCACGAAACATTTGCACTCTATTGCCCCTAAACTTTATACAAGATTTATTGCCTTCATGTCTTCTTAAAGGGTGATGCCTGGTTCGAGTCGCTCTGACAATATAGAGTGCTTCTGCCATGGCTTGTTCCTCGAGTTACACTCAAGCCATAATGACAAACATTATTAGAACACCATTACAACTCTAACCCTAAAAGAAAACGATCCAATATATACAAGTCTCTGAACATTTTGATGCCGCAATGGATAACTGATATCTCGATGAGTTTTTGTGAACCTGCCAAATTCTCAGCAATAGGGGACTTCGCTAGCATCGATATCTTAACCTCTGCAAGTGGACAATCATAAATATTATGCACAAAGCTACAAAAATATAAAAATGAAAAATACTAAAATCCCAATTTTTGTATTGTATGGAGTTAAGTAATAGTTTTCTTTTGTAACTTTTGTTTTTATTGTACTAATTAGTCTGCTCTTAGTAGCTACATAACTACTTTATATGTAAGTTAACTGTTTATTAATCGCTTTTCAATGAAACACAAGAGAACATATCCATTATTAATGCTAACAAAAACCTATTATCATCTTGTTCAGTTTGTTAGTTCATTCGTTCACCCCTATATTATAATTGTAAACGTCATGCACAAAAAAGGGAGGGAAAAAAATCTAAACCTAAATTCTCCCTTTAAAACTGTTTAAATTTCTCTTTGGATGTGATCCAACTCTCAGTCTATACAAATTTCTTGGGTTGTTAGCAATCAATCAACAAGCTTTGGCATGACTATACAAACTTCTTGACATAGTTACAATTCTTACGAACTAATATGAGAGTGTTCTCAAATTATAAGAATGGAAGTTGATAATATATAGAAACTAAAATATTTCTTTAATAAAATGCAAAATCAGCCAAACAATGCGCACCTGCTAAGATCTAGCTTATCATTGTAACACCGCAACATAGTAGGACGTAGTTTCCACACTGAATTGCTCAATGCAATGTAGATTCACAATATGTGCCGATAAAAAAACCTCAATTTCTCAGCTAAATTAAAAAACTGAACAAAAAATGCAACTTTTTGCCAAGAGAAACTGACTCGATCAAGAGGCTTGTCCCCGATGATGACGAATCTCGGTTGATGCCCGAGCCTAATGATGCTCTCAATGAGGGTTCATATGCAATCAACCACCTTCTTTAACATCATTTCTTGCTCGCTCGCCTATTCACAAATTTTTGAAGCTCTTCCCGATGGGATTTTTAAGATTTTTGGCTCCAGCAGCGGCGGGTCACCAGGGTGGGGTTTGGTGATCTTTGCTTTGGTCAGCGAAGAGGAGAGGAGAGTTTAGAGAGGAGAAGAAGAGAGTTTAGCATAAGAGGGAGTTGGGTTTAGTGAGGAAGTGGGGGAGGGAAATGAAGATAGAGTAATTTTGGCATTTTTGGTATGCTTACTAGAAAAAACCTTCTTTTTTTCAAAAGAGATGATGGACTCACAACGAAAAATAGGCTCACTAGAAAAAATGGCATGCCTCTTTAGAAACTCCTCTTGAACAAGCGTTGGTTATTATTTTTTCGACCGGGCCCACACCAACAAAGGCAAATTTTGCCTAACCTGTTGCTGGGAGTTTCCTAAGGAGCACACCATTTTTCTTGGTGAGTTCACTTAATAACAGTCCGAACCAATGTTTAAAATAACGATAACGTTAACGTAACGTTTTTTTTTTTTTGTTAGGTTATATAGCAAATAACGTAATGCTTAACGTAGGTTACGCAATTTTCTATTATTTAATTAAAATAAATATTAAACTGCATTTAATAATTTTCACAAATAAGTAAATAAATCTTAAAAATCATATAAAATACTGTAAAATCAATATAAAGGCATAGAAAAATTATAAAATTTCACAGCAAACATCACAATAATTTTTTAAGTTATACAAAACACAATATTGTTTTTCCTCCATCTAATCTATAATAACAAGATCATCCTCCTCCAGAATATAGTTTGCATCTTCCGGATCGATATCATCCCCCATCTCATCAAAAGTATCATCAGTTGATTTTTCTTTATCTGAAGAAGATGCTACACAAGAAATATACAAATTAAGATATTATTAGATACTCAAATCACGATAGTATTCATTTAAGAATATTAAATTGTTAAAATTGGATAACTTACAAGTATCGACCCTTCGTTTCTTTACTGGGGTTTCAGTTTCATCTTGCTTATCTCTCTTATCTACAATGGATGGAAGAACATTTTGATTGCTATTAATTGCAGTAATTTCTAAGAAATTATTCATTCTTGAAACTGAATCATCATCAGTAGGCTCATCTAGCAATCCAATATCTTCTGAGAGACAAGACTGTTCACTCTCAACTAGCCATTCATCATCTGGTATCGCCTCATCAATCAAAATTGGATCCAAATTCATTCTCTTCTTTCGAATATTTCTCTCTCTAAACTTAATATTGTACATGACGTACACGAGAGAATGTAGGCGTTCTTGCTCCAAGCGACATCTTTTTTTTAATGCACCTTAAAAGAAGTTGTAAATTGTTATATGAGCATGATGATAAATAAAGTACTTGAAAATAATATATTAAGTTTTTAAAATTCATACTTGTTTAAAAGTTCTCCAATTGCGTTCACATCCAGAAGCACTAGTCGTAAGTGAGAGGATTCGAATTGCAAATTTTTGGAGTGTGGGAACATCCTCTCCAAATCTTTCCCACCAGGCAGCTAAAATAGATAAATAATTTTGGTGTTAAAAATGCAAAAAAAAAAAACTTAATGATATATCTAGCAATAGAACCCTAGGAATGGAAACAATAAATTAAGTATACCAGGACTTCGAGCATTCATAGTCATTTGAGCTAGTGGGGATCCAAATTCTCCAAACTTCTGTTTATACTGATCCAGCTCCACATCAGTTTGTGCATACTCATTGAGATCGGGGATCATTCGTTGCATGCATTCACGAAGGCCTCTTCTAACCTCAGGAACATTAGAAAATCTATCACTGTAGAAGTATTTAGGATTTAGAAAGTAAGCTGCTGCGTGGAGGGGCCTATGCAACATGCCTGTCCACCTCTTATCAATCAAATTCCAGTATGGCATGTATTTCCTCTTACTGCCCCCACAGACATCGGCAATTTTCTCTTTACAACTGTCAAGTATCTCATATAAAAAAGGCATGGAAGGCCTCACATCTGAATCAACCTCTCGCAGCACGTAGACCAGTGGCAGTGTGGTGCTAAAGCAAAAGAGAACTCGGCCCTAGAAGCTTCTGCTAGATAGCACTGCCTTCTTTGCCTTCACTGCATTTGGTTTTTTCGCCCAAGCACTCTTGGTGAAATCATCAGAAGCAAACAACTTCCTCAATGGCTGCCTTAATTTATAGAGCCTTTGTAAAGTCAAGAATGGCGTAGCAAATCGAGTGATTGCCGGTCTTAGCAGTTTCTTTCCCTTCGTGTATATCCGCATCAAACTCAAAACTAAGCCATGATTATATATAAATTGGATGATCCCCTTTGCTGTTTCAAGAGTTTCCCTATGGATCATCATCTTGCCTATATCCTCCAGCATCAGATCAATACAATGTGCTGCACAAGGAGTCCAGTAAAGACGTTTTCGTGAATCCATAAGTTTTGTTCCAGCATTGACATACGAAGCGTGATTGTCTGTAATCACTTGGACAACATTATTCTCTCCAATCTCCTCAACTATCTTATCAAGACAGTCTCATAAGTAATCTCCTGTCTTGAACTGAGCAGATGCATCAATAGACTTGTAAAAAAAAGTCCCCTCTGGTGAATTCACAAGAAAGTTTATTAAACTTCTGCTCTTCCTGTCAGTCCACCCATCTGACATCACTGTACAACCGTACTTCTCCCAAGCCGCCATGTGCTTCTCCTTAATCTTGTTAATATCTTCAACCTCAGCCTTAAGAACCCGTGTCCTTATCTCGTACGAAGATGGTTGCTTCAAGCCAAATCCAAAATTTCCAACTGTTTCGATCATCTCTTTCCAATATGGACTATTCAATAGGTTGAATGACAGCCCATTTGTGTAGATACATCTGCCTATTTTTCTGACACAATCCTCTCTAGCCTCCTTCTTTAAGACTGTATCTAATGTGGATTGACGGGCCTCAAGATTAATAAATTTATTCATCGCACCTAAAGTTCGAGGTTGAGTGTTGCTACCAGCGGCGCTTTCAAGCTCTTGGCTCACTAATTCAGCATCAGGTTCCCCCATTCTCCCAATTTCACGGGTTAGAGATGCCTTTTTCTTCTTTTCTATTTCTGTTGACTTCAAAGCATCTTTACATAGTTTCTTTATATCTTGCGGGACTCGTTCACACATTTTTACACCATGTCTAGTACCGGCCAAATGGTATTTAAGCCGAGTGATTCCCGCAGTTATGTGGTGACTGCAAAATTTACAGTAAAAATAATTTGGAGATTCCCCTTCCTTGTGAATCCCCAATTCTCTGACCGGATCCATATTTTTAGACATGATTCTTCTTGTGGATTATCAAATTTCAATCTACAAAATAATACAATTTTTTAAGAATTACTTTGATACAAATAATTCAACAATTATTTGTAATTACTTGTATACAAGTGATTAAATTTATTCAAATTCCAACAATTTCTTCTAATTCATGCCATTCAACAATCACACAAAAAATTTCATCCATAAATTTGATTCAAGTCATTCAACAATGTCACAATTTAATTCAAGTCATTAATCAATCACAAAGAAATTTTCATCTATGAAATTATTTCAGGTCAATCAATTTCACAAAATAATTCAAGTTAATTCAGTTTTAACAATTTAATTCAGTTTTTATTAAAATAAATTATTTCAGTTTTTATAAAAAAAAGTTTGTTCAGTTTTTATAAAATAAATCAACTCAGTCTATTCAGTTTTTACTGTTTACTGTTTATTTTTTTTTTTAAATTAAATTAGCTTAATTCAGTTAAGCATTACCTCAGTTTAGTTTATTTTTTAACAATTTAATTCAGTTTAGTTTATTTTTCTAAAAATTAATTTAGCTTAATTAGAGAATTTAAAGGTTTAATTAAGTTAAGCATTTAAAGCAGTTAAAGGCTAAATTTAGTTGAGATCACTGGAAAATAAAAAATATTATAAATAAATGAAAAAAAAATTCTAAAAAAATTACCTGACCGGAACTGCAGCCTACCGGAGAGTGCACTGGAAGCGGCCTACTGGAGCTGCAGCCTACCGGAGCTGCGTCCTACCGGCCTACTGGAACTTCAGAGATGATTCGGAGTTGGTCGGAACAAGAGGATGTTGATCGGAGATGATCCGAAGTTGGTCGGAGTAAGAGGAGGATGATCGGAGATGATCCGAAGCTGGCCGAAGCAAGAGAAGGATGATCGGAGATGGTCCGGAGTTGGTCGGAGCAAGAGAGGGGTCGGAGCAAGTGAGGGGTGGGGTCGGAGCAAGATAGGGGTTGAGCAAGCGAGGGGTTGAGCAAGAAAGGTTGTCGGAGAAGGAGAGGAGGGGTCGTCGGCGAAGGAAAGGAGGGGATTTGGGCTGTAGTCGGTCGGAATCGAAGAGATTTGGAGAGGGTGAACGACGATCGCCCGAGGAAGGAGGGGAATTTTGCGATTAGGGTTTTGGGGGAATCGGGCGAAACTGAGGGAGTCGGGTGAGGGAATCGGGTTTTTATAAAAAAAAAAAAGTTGTAAATAACGTACGTTATGAAATAACGTAACGTAACGCACGTTTTAAAAAAAAAAACGTGCGCTCCACAGCAGGGCGTTATTTTGCCCTGCTACGGAGCGCATATGGACTTGTTACGTTTCGTAACGCGTTACGAAACGCATTTTTTTATACATTGGTCCGAACTTCAAAAAATATATTGCAAAGTAAGCTCACTCGGAAAATTGGTGTGCTACTTTAGAAACTCCCCATGTTGCTCCTGCAAAGCAAAGCGCCGGAAATTGTTCTTGAGCACACAATGTTGCTCAGTCAGCCCACCTCCGAAAGTTGCCTGGTCTTAGATAGGTGGCTCACTGAGCAAAGTAGCGTGCTCAAATAATTTTCCACTAAGCTCCTCTCCCGCCTCGCCGCTGCAAATGACCACTCCCCACTCTGTACTCTCTCTCCCTCTCTCTCTCTCTAACCCTAGAATCTCAAAAACCCTAACTAATTTTCAAATTTCTCTCTGCAGGCGGCTGCGAACGTTCAAGCGATGGATGGTCGCCAACTCAATAGACTTCTCCGACGCCCTCCACTTAGCCGACGACCCCGTTGCCGCCGGAGGCATCGCCGTTGCCCTCCTTATGCGACCTCGCCGTCGGCGATCTGGAGCTTGGAGGAGGTTGATTCGTCTCTTCGCGGGACGGAACTGCACAAGGTAAAGGAAATTTAATTATTTCCCCAAAATACTCTCACAACTACCGCACCTACTGTGCCGAGAGATACTAACTGCTTGTGTGATAGGGCGTGTCCATTGCGAGTGCACGCTGAAACTCAAACCCAAAAAAAAAAAAAAAAAAAAAAAAAAAGAACATTAGCACTCAAACATGAGAAATTCAATTTATCGTACGTCAATTTACTCTTGACGCCCTGATTATTTTTTACACCAAACTTTTATTTTGAAATACCACCAATTTACTCTTGCGCCCAAAATTTTTTCCAATTTTAACTCTCCTTCTCTTTAACTCTCATATCGTTAGATCCCAAATTTTTCCAAAATACTTATCCTAAAACTCACAAGTAATGATTTTTTAGAACACTTCAAAACACTCCAAACCACTTCATAATTAATCTCCCAAGCATAACCTTAAGAATGAACAAAGAGCAATTTTCAATATATCAACTCTATGAATAATACTACAACGACTTAACTAGAACCTATTCTTTTTTACAATAAATCCTTATCGATCATAGATGCAGAGTTTGAACAATAACAACGAAAGTAATTGAAAGAGTTTATATATAGCTACTGCTTGTTACAACCACATAGCCCTGTTGAACATTTCAAATAAGAAAGTTACATGACACTCAAGTCTAACAATTAAAATTCTTGTACTCCTCCCAGCTGGGACTCCTCCTAGCTGGAGTTCCAGTTGGATTAGCTATGTCTAACAGAAAAATTAAAAAGAGGAAAAAAAAACTGTTCTAGCAATTAGATCGTTAGATCTTTCCTCGACAAATTGGGCAACTAAATGAATAATGTAGCAGCCACGGATCAATGCACAATTTATGATACTTGTGCTTGCATTCGGGTAGAACCCTCGTCTCCTCTCCCGAGGACAACTTGTCTAAACAAATAGCACAATCATCCTCTTGGTCATCGCCCTTCAGGGTCAAAACTGAATCTGGATCTTCAGTACTACTCTTCTTTTCGACATCAATAGTCAAGGGAAGCTGCTGAAGTCGGTGCAGCCTACTCACATCAATGACAACAGATGTAGAAATAGTATTATTAGCAGAGTCAAGATTAGTGGCAGCCGCGATGGCTGAACTGTGGTGGCGCCTTAAGCAATATTTAAACCATTCGATGAGACAAAGGATGAGGGCCCAGAGTATGATAGCAGTCGTCATATAGTCCGAGTAGCTGTTCAACAGTGCACTGTGGTCTGTCGCCATAACGATCACGACTATAGGCTATATCTAAGATTTATCAAGAGTATTGGATTGAAGGTGCTATCGAGATTGCACCTAGAACCACTCTTAGAAAAGCACGATGAGATTGAGTACCACCTAAATGATTGTATGTGGGTGTGGGTAGTTAAGCTTGGGGTGGTGCATTTATAGGAGGAAGGGGCACTCCGAATTGGTGACGTCCATCCATATCTGATTTGGAATCGGATTATGGTGCAAATAGGAGAAGGATTTCCGTTTTTGTTTCTTTTTTTTCAAGGAAAATTAACGGGCCGGGTCTGATTCGGACAGGGAGTAATTAAAGCCCTCTAAGGCTCGGCCGGCGTTGGTCCCTTATCAATTCCTTTCATCCTTCGACCGGGGCCGAATTCGGTCTCTTTTGCCTCTGCAAAGCAAAGCCCCTCTCCCGCCTCGCCGCCGCAAATGACCACTCGGTGCTCTCTCTCCCTAACCCTAGAATCTCCAAAACCCTAACTAATTTTCAATTTTCTCTTCGCAGGCGGCTGCGAGCGTTCAAGCGATGGATGGTCGCCAACTCCATCGACTTCTCCGACGCCCTCCGCTTCGCCGACGACCCCGATGCCGCCGGGGGCATCTCCGTTCACTCCTTATGCGACCTCGCCGTCGGCGACCTGGTGGCGACCATCCCCAAACCCGCGTGCCTGACCATCAGGACCTCGGCGGCGAGGGAGATGATCGAGGGGGCGGAACTGGATGGGGTCCTGGGGTTGTGCGTGGCTTTGATGTACGAGAGGAGCTTGGGGAGCGATTCGATGTGGGATGGGTACCTGCAGCTGTTGCCGGAGCGGGAGTGCATGCCGTTGGGGTGGAGCTTGGAGGAGGTTGATTCGTTGCTTCGCGGGACGGAACTGCACAAAGTAAAGAAAATTTAATTATTTCCCTGCAATCCAATGTAATAAACTCTTTTTCTTTCTGTTGAAATCCTAAATGCCACTAATGCCTGTCTCTAATCTCTAATATAATTTCTGAAGCCTTTACACGAAGGGGAAAGGGAATAACCTAACACATTAATTAAAAGAGATGCATGGATTCTTTTGTGTTTGAGGGATATGTTAGTTCTTTCCATGGAATCTGATGGGAAAAAGACATCTTTTGTTGAAGTTGTGCTTGCATTTATTTTCTATTTTATCTTTATAATTTTCAAACCAAGCATAAACCAATATTATGATTCCCTAAAATCCTATAACTTTCAAATGTGCAAGAAACTATTAAAATCTAATTTTATAGGTAAAAAGATCCAAACAAGGGTGTAATAGTTCTCACTACATATGATCTAGTCCCAAGTGCTAGGAGCCTATGAAAAATGTCCCAAGTACTATGAATGAAAAATATTTTTGATAAATATCAAAAGAAAGTTTCATCAATTCCCAATATTCTCCTCAAATCTCGGAAGTTTTTTGCACGTTTTAATCCTCTTTAGGCAATTAAAATTATCCATTCTTGAGGTCAAGCCTTATTGTTCGTGCAGTGCACTGCAGGAAAGGGGGAGTTCCAGGGGTTTTTTTTCTGTTGGAGGATTGAGAGCTTGGTAGCTGGCAGGAAAATGTGAGCGAACTTCTCAATAGCGAAATTATATCTCTGAATATTTACATTAATGATTTAAGTGAACAGTCATATTAAATTAAGAATCAAGGTTTAAAATATTAAAATCAATATATACTTATGACTATAATATCTGAATTTGCAATGTGAGGCATATCATGCTGGTAGTAGACTAATAGTGTACAGTATATCACATAGTAGACTAATAGTGTATAGTATATCACGTATTAGATAGCTTTAAAAAATATCTGATGACATATATTGGTATCAGCTAATATTTATAACCTTGGTAAGAATTAATACTATAGATGAGAATTACCAATGACAATGTTAATCTAAATATGAGCTCAACTAAAATGGATAGGCTATGGATACCCATTAAACTTGTAGGGGCCTAGCCAGCTGTAAATATCCATTAGGCACTCTTTCAACATTTCACAATGTTTTTTTACAGTTTCAAATATGAATATGTGATAAGTCACTAGCTGTTGATTTTATACCTATCAAGAATCTTTGGGTGTAGGTCTCTAATCTAGGATTCTATGTTTTACGCTTTGTGTCTCGTACATATCTAGGCAGGTTATAAAAGAAGACAAGGATTGCCTGTATGAGGACTGGAAAGAGCACATTCAGCCTCTTATATCCGGATCTTTTCAGCTTGATCCAAGTTTATTTGGTGTTGAACAATACTTCTCTGCTAAGAGCGTTGTTTCGTCAAGGTCCTTCGAGATCGATGATTACCATGGCTATGGAATGGTACCTTTAGCTGACCTGTAAGTTGTATATCTTATATATTGATGGATTTTGTGAACTATTTATTGCACATACTAAATGTCTGTTTAGGTTACTATGGTCTCAAGAACTTTATGTACGTTTCCATGGCACTGACATGCTATCTAGTCATTATAAATCTTTTGATTGCGAGATACGTGATTAGAGCTTAATTGTCACACATATTTTCGCTAACATTATGGAATGTCAACCAAAGTGTTTTGCCTTCATTCTCAGAGACCATTGTTATTGTCCTTGCATAGCTTTGCTGCATTTATGTACATTATTCAGTTGTCTTATTGTCCAGTTAGATGAATGTATACAAATATATATCCAGAAGTTATTTATACACAAAGTTGTCAAATCGAGATACAAATAGTGTATGTTATCTCTATGTATCATATTCTATATAGTATCGTAAGATACATTGATCAATGTATAATATGTAAATAATAAGCAAATAATAATATATAATTAAAAAACATAAGTATAAGTAATCAAATAAATAAAGAAAAATAGTAAAACTGGTAATATGGTAAATATAAGTTAATAGCTGTATAAATAAGTAACTAACATTCAAACGACTATGAGGTAATTAATCAAAATTATATTACATTAACAAATATATTGCTAAATTTACTAGAAGTTAAAAATGACATCTATTTTTGTCTATTTTGTTCCACACAAACTTCGTTAGTATATTCTTATTTTTCTTTTTCCTCACTTATTGTTTACAATTGCATTTAAGTTAAAAGATCCCATCAGTAATTACAAAATAATCTATTAAAGGCTAAATATCAGGAATAAATAACTAATTGATAAAAATTTTACCATTACATCATCTCTTCCTTTTCTTTTAAGTAGATTCGTTGTTTCTCTATTCTAAAACGCATTGAAATCCATTCACTTAACACCTTTCATCATGTAAAGTTATTATTCACTATCAATTCATTCGTAATCGAGTTTTATATCCAATAGTCAAATTAGATCATATCCCTTCTTTATTGCCTTAGTTTCGGTCATATGTTATATTCAACAAAACCGAAATATTGAGCATAAGTTTATTATCCCTCCAAAAAATATAAAACAAGTAAATATAATATCAATTAATCATCCCTGATAAATATGTCACTTTTATCATTCTTAAAAAAATTTATTTAATTTCTTCATCTAGATGAGATCTTCTAAAATCTAAGCAAAATATTCCTTTTCCTCAGGGTTTTAGTGTATAATAAATAAGTTCATATGTGAATTGAGAATTAGTAACTAAATAATTTATATTTGACTATAAATTAATAAATAGATCTTTTGATGATTTATTTAAATATTTTTATCAACCAAAATAAGTATTTTGAATTTTGATGTTTTTTGTTGCTAAATGTCTATTCTTGTTTGGAATTTGTATTCCGTGTTTCACTCAAAAGATTCGATCGAATGAGTTCGAAATCTACTTTTAAACCAAATCAGCGTATCGCAACATATTGCGTATCGTAAGATACGTATCCTGTATCGTAGGATACACTTACCGTATCGTAGGATACACTTACTGTATCGTAACATACGTAACCCAATAGTATTGCAAATAATATACGTATCGATTTTTTTGCATATCGTATCATAGGATACATATTGTATATCGTAGGATATTGACAAGTATGTATTATATGTGCGTACATATTATTTTTAGGGGTTTATTGGCTATGCATACCTTTAATCTTTTATATTTTGATATTAGCCCCCCAAAATCTTCATATTTTGATATTAGTCCGCCATATCGTCATATTTTTATATTAGACCCTCAAATCACTTGAGTTATCTCAAACCTGTCACTCTAGTCATCTACTGAAAAAATAGAGAATTTCATCATCTTTATTTTTTTCGTCTAGTTTTTCAGTTTCACTCTGATTCATATGAGCCAATAACAAAACTACCATTCCCTTTACTAACTCCTTC
Organism: Dracaena cambodiana; assembly: GCA_036321105.1. Lineage (NCBI taxonomy): Eukaryota > Viridiplantae > Streptophyta > Magnoliopsida > Asparagales > Asparagaceae > Dracaena > Dracaena cambodiana. The sequence continues at coordinate 67,499,612 of JAYEPQ010000002.1, forward strand.
ATCCTCTTAACTATTTCTCATTCTCCCTTCTTCCATCTTCACTTCTCTCTCCCTCTCTCTCTCTCTCTCTCTCTTCTTAACTCTTCCCCCTTTCTTAAATTCTCTCTTTCTCATCATATCTCCTCTCCCTGTCCCTCATAGCACAACTTTAAAAATCACCTTCTTCTGCCTCATCATCCAACTCACACATCACACTATTCACCTCCACGTTGTCACTTATATCTACATTTAAACTCTCTTGATTTTTCTCATGCATGTCCATCTTCATATCTTTATCAATCTCCAAACTACATTCCCTAGAAACCTTGTCCAAATCAATCGTAAATCAAGTACTTTGTTCTCTGCTATAGTTCGTATAACCACCACCGTCATCTATATTCACCTCCACAACAACTCTTAGATAGTCCGTACAATCTGTCACTATTACACTCTCCTCCCCCGATTATTTCCCCTATATCAACCTAGATAATCACATTCTTCACCTCCCCACTCTCGTAACTTGATGTATTACTAGCTCTATCAGCCATTTTCTTCAACTCCAAATATAAATTCTCCTCCCTATGGAACTCTTTTCGAACCCTCAACTCTCCACCTCCACTTGTACTCGTCATCCAACCTGTTTCGGCACCTCACCTCTTTGCCTCTTGTTCACCTCAGCCCTAGTCCATCTCTAAACCTCTTTCTACAGTAGTCCACCTCCACATCATCGTTATAGAAATCCTAAGGCCTATGAATCTTGCTAATCGGTGAACCTAATGAGATTGTGTGGTAAATTGCCACCCTGTTCAGTCTTAACCCATCTAAGAATAGGAGGTTTTGTTAAGAAAACTAATATAATGACGAGTCTGGTGTAATTTAAGTGATTTTGGGGACTAATATCAAAATACGATGATTTAGGGGATTAATATTAAATTATAGATTTTTTATGGGACAAATATATATGGAAAAAAAACCTTATTTTCAAATGGTAGATGTAGATATAATCTTTTTACTTAAAGTGCACACAAAAATTCTATGATTTATGATTAGAACTTGAGTAGTTAGACTTAATTGATAAATAATGAAAAAAAAGACTTGTTGGAAGTAAAGGAAAATAGAAAATATAGAGATGACTCAAGGGACTAAAGATATTCTCATATTCCTCTATAGAACTTTCTAATTTTCGAAGAACTGAATTTTGGGCCTTTGTGGTTGTTGATAATTTACGTTTAAGAACTGAACCTTTTGCATTGTGGTGTAATTTTGAAATTAGAACTGTTTCTTGTACTTTAGGCACCTAACAATTGGAGGGGGGGGGCGGGGGGGGGGGGGGGGGGGGAGATAATAGTTCTCTCTACTATTTTAGTGCAAATTCTTGGGAGTGGGTTTGTGCAATCCAATTTAACTCCTTACATTTGCAAACTCTTTATCATAAGTTACTATATTTGGAAGTATAGCGAATATGATCTAGAAATTTGAAGTTAAGATTGTGAACCCGTCTCTTAACATTTTTTTCAAGTAACTTTGAACTTTAAATTCCTAAATGCAATACGCAAAGCTGCTTGTATGACTAACATGCATCACATGTGTAAGAAACTAGTGTGGTATAATTAAAAAAGATATACCTAATATGCTGTTTGAGGCAGCTTCCACTGATGGGCACATTGGAATTTGGAAATCTCATGACTTTTTTTTTTGTAAATAGAATTGGCTGAATGAAAAATGATGCACCAGATTTAGGGAAAGAGTGAAGTAGATCAGTTAGCTCATAATGCACAAGTTACATTTGTCATAAGGGGTTAGTGGAGTCACCATAAGAGAACAGATTAAAAGAGGGGTTGTGTTTAAGCTGTATTTTCTTTTGCTTTCACTTTTGACTTTGTTAAGTGCCCCCTTGAATTACTAATTTATGGATAGTGGAATAGGGTTGACATGTTAGTCTTTCCTTTTAAAGGATATGTGAATGATGCGTGCTCTAGAGACTCAAGGGGAATATAAGATAAGACAATGTCCACAAGGTCATAGTAAATTAAGTGTATCAGGTCAACTAAAACAGAAATTCCTTAGTAGATATTGCATATTTTTTGCCTTTAAGATCAATAGATTTCATGAAATGACTACGGATAAAGATGTTTTTTTAGTTAGGAGAATGAAATATTGTATTAGAGACAGGGATATGAGAAAAATTATTGAACACTGCCCAATTTGCTACTCAATAATTGGTGATGCTAAGCATAGGTTTAATGTCCTACTCAAAAATTGAGTAGCAGAATGCCAATAACATATTTTTGTACGAATATGCTAAGTTTTCGGTACAATACTAATAATTAAAATAGTTTATGATTAATCACGAATTCCTCCTGAAAGGCTAGGTACGATGTTTTATAGATTCGTGGGAATAATTATAAACTACACTAACTCTTGTCACATTCGATGTAAGACAATTCGAGATAGGGATATTACATTCTCCTCCTTTTTAGGATCTGACATTTTCGTTAGAGAGACGCAATAATGCATTTATTTCACTAGGCGATGTGGATTCTGGAGGTTACTGTTATGGATTTTAGAAGTGGCTCCTATAGATTTAAGATATGACCCTCACTATATTTATGTCGTACTTTGTTCTATGTATCACTTGGTTCCATGTGACACTTAGTTCCGTACACTTCTGGTTGTATCTGGCTCTGATACTACTTGTAATCAATCATGATTGATATGCTAATTGAGTAGCGGAATGCTGGTAACATATACTCATAGAATATGCTACGCTTTTGGTACAATATCAATAATTAAAATAGTTTATAATTAATCACAGATTCCTTCCTCAGAAGGATAACTATGTTTACTTTATGGATTTATAGGAATAATAGATAAACTACACTAAACTTGTCTCACATCTAATTTGGAGCAATTTGAGATAGGGGTATTATAATAGGAAGCATGAGAGATGTGCAAAGCTAATTGAATATGTAAATGAATAGGGTGTTATGGGTACCAAAACTCCGAAGTTATGATGAAAATATGAATTATTGTTTTATATTTTAAACGTCCCTGCAGGTCGAGCACCCTCTTTTGGTCAAAATCTGAATTTTATGTAGTGACATTTAATTTTTTGAAAAATTTGCAATTAATGTGTGCCCTAAGCGATTTGAACCTTGATTCCTCTGTTATATTAAAGTCCCTTCTACTATACCATAACTCCAAAGTTGTGGAGAGGGTTGAGGATTATTGTTTATATTTTAGTATGGGCATTCTAAAATAGTTAAAGGTATTAAATTGTTTGAGAAATCACAAGATCAATCTTGAAGGAGTTATATGTGGTATGGTATATACCTGTAATGGAAGAAATAATAGGATGGGACTTTTGGGGTTAAAGAGGGATTTCCTTTTTTAGTCTTAAGTTATCACCTTTGGAAAATATTGTCATTTTTTTTAGCCATCCACTGTTGTTCATTCTTAACTTCCTGTATGATTTTTCCGTTGTCATTTCTGATATTTACTTGTTTTTTTATTTTTTTAAATAATGCATTTCAGTTTCAATCACAAGACAGCAGCTGAGAATGTTCACTTTACTCAAAATTCCTCATCTCCCTCGGATAGTGAGGATGGCAAGGGTATCAGTGATGCGTCTGATGAAGATAAATCTGTGGTTGAAACTCTCAGTTCTAGCTCTTCAGGTTATCCTCTGAGCAATTTATTTCTTTATAGATGTAAGCTTTGATTTCTTTTTTTTTAAAGGAGAGAAATCTACTTGCTGAATTTTATTTTCATGAAAACTCAGGCAATGATCTTGCAAATTCAGGAGATGATCCCAATAATCTTGAAATGATTGTTGTAAGGGAGGTTAAAGCAGGAGCTGAGGTTAGCATCAAGTTCCAATTGATTCTGACTTTTTTACATCACTTTATGTTGAAAAATTATGGTTAAATAGCTGCTGTTATGAACTATCCATCTTTTGTATGAGATTGTTTTTGTATACGGAAATTAGACCCCATCTATTTTAACCCAGAGCCTCCAGGCTTTTCCTGAGTTCAACTGTACTGCTAAGTTGGACCTTGTTTACTTTCGATTTGGGTCCACCAAATTAACATAATCATAATGCATGTTAAATGTCGAGAGATGAGATTTCAATGTTTTAGAGTAAAAATAGAAGTCCTAAAATTTAACTTCAAGAAATAAATTTTCCAGTCCAACTTCTTATGTCCAAATTCATAAGATAAAACTAGCTTAACTGATCCACCATCGATCACACATGAGATCGCCACCTGGATCGTCTCCACGATGGATGCTAAAAGACATGTGGAAAATATTTTTTGTGCATAAGAGTGAATGGATGACTAATTAAACTGATCCCCACCGATCACATAGGAGATCCTCACCCAGATTCTATCCATGATGGGTGCTAAAAAAAAGTGGGGAAAATGATTTTAGTGTATGTGGTAAAATCCCCTTCTTTTGGTTTTGATTTATTGCTTTCTGTTGATTATATGATTGCAATGTTTATTCTTCTTTCTGCTGTCTCACTCACAATTCTTATAGGTTTTTCCTAGATTTTCTAGGTTTTTATCTTCTTACAAGTTCTGGGCTTTGGGGCTTTGGATTTTACCTTGGGAGTCCTAGGGTTTTTTTTTTTTTTTTTTTTTTTTTTTAGGAGTTTTTGCTACTCCATTGGGTTTGATGTTTTCTCAAGGGACTACATTGTTGACTGGTCCTTAATAGATTTACAATAAAGGTCTCTCATATTTATCTGTTTGGAAGGAATCATTCCTTTTGGTTTGGAGGGGTGATCATAATGTATCTTCAAGCTAAAATTGTACAAAAAGGACAAAAAAAATTACGAAAAGAATAAGGCTTAAAATTAAAATCTACAAATTTTTTTAGAAGGAGAGAGCATGAGATATTTCTTATTCATATTGTTCTTCTCTTTTTTCTTCTCCATGTACAAATGTAGTTTTTCCTTGAAGTCAGGAGGCTCAACTTAAAATCACTCCTAGCTACCATACAGGATTTTAGAATTCTTTGTGAGACCATGGCCCCACCAACGATATGCATGTCTCCATTTCTGCTTATAAGGTTGGAAACGTCCTGTCCTCTTATTAGGTTAAAGACTTACATCTAGTTGAATTATATCTAAGACCTTTCAAAATCTAAGCCAGGCTCTAGTATTGGACTCAAAATTCTACTACAATTAGAGCTCTATTCAGATCTCTATTCAGACAGGATTTTAGCTGTCAAGACACCTAATCTTGTTTGATCCGTATCTCCTTTATCTGAGTCTTTTGGGTAAATTAGGTCCAAACATTACTTATTTAGATTTTCTTTTACAAACAAGAAAATTGCTCACTGATATGAATGCTCAAATTGTTCAAGTTCTTTTAGATTGTGCTAGTTACATACAAAACAGCAATCAAGTTTGTGTAGGAAAAATGTTTGTTCGTTGTGATGTGAATTTGAAAACAGTCAGAGTGGAAGTCTAGTTTTGGCTTTTAGTGTAGGTTATATCCATTACTTGTCATGGCTTACATCATGCAATGACCAACCAATTTCAACGCAAAGCTTTCTTAGCGAGTAACTAATGGCACTATGTTCTCTATGGTAGCATTTCTTAGCTACTTCCAGAGTCCCACTCTTTTTAGCTGCTTTTCTGGGTGGAATAGACAAATATTTTGTGTTTTATGCCTTACCTATTACCGAAAGGACATGGAGTATTTGCTGCCGATATTTGTCCTTACTCTTTTATTCTATTTCTTCAATCCTATACGTAAAATGGAAACCTGAAAATTATGACAAGATTGTATCTCATTGTTATCGATACTTTAGCAAAACCTAAGACCATCTTTTTTATCCAGTATTTTGGATTCAAGAGGTAAACCATGTTATTTTCATCCAAGATTATGGATCCATCTCACCTCTTGTATCTACAGTTGTTAAATTATGTAATGCATTCCTTGAATTCTGACACATGAACCATCTCTTTTGAAGCCTTTTCATCTGGTCTTAGGACGGTTGTTGGTTCTATTGTAGTTTAACTGTGTAAGTAATATTTTTGAAAATTCATCCTTTAAAATCTATGAAGCATGGATACAGGACATGGATATGACATGGATGTTGTGACTTGTGACATTGCATATTCTTAAAAAGTAGGATGCAGGACGCAAAGATACTAGTATGTTTTATTGCATGTGTTTACAAATAATAAACATCAAAATCCTTAATTGTTAGGGCTTAGGACTGGTTTTATTAGAAGTGAAAGCAAAAGAAAATAATTAAATAAAATGTTGATGATCAAAATGGATTTAAATCAAGCAACTTAATCAAAGACGAGAATTTGGAAGTTTAATCAATACCTTGTACGATATAATTACACAAAGTGCTCACATGTTTATATGCATTTAGGTTCTAGTAGCGTAGTAGTTTCTTCTGTTGAAAGACCATTTTCTATTTTTTTAAGTGTGTATGCCTCCCTTGTGTCCTTCATGCATAAATTTTTGGAAGCCAACAAGGCTCTGGAATTGCTAGTTTTTGGATTTTTAGAATGGGACAAGGATCTGGAGTGTGATACTTATTGTGCAAGTGCATGCACATGTCAGTGTTTGCTATATGTCTAACGCAGACATGGAACTCACATTGAACCGTCCATGCCTCTAGCCTAGAATGGACCAAAAATGCTATTTGTCTAGATCTTTAAAGTGAACTTGGAAAAGTGGATGCACAGGCAACTTTCCTTTCTTGTCTTGTTAAGTGCAGATACATATACAGTGTGTTTGATCCCTGGATCAATGTTTCACTAATCATCTACACTGAAGATCCCTTCGTCCATGGGATATGTTTCAGTAAAAAGAATGTTAATAAAAACTCAAAATAGGTATGGCAAGCAATAAAAAGCACATGCTAGATCCTTTTAAGTTAAATTTGAGTTACGGAGTCAAATTTAATCACCTAGGTTCTCTTTACCTCTTTGGAACACCTAGCTTGTCAAGATATAGTAAATTTGATTTTTTATTGATGGCCTTAGTGAAGATGTTTTGAAACATTTTAAGTAGAAATGATATCTTGGGATTTTCTAACAGACTATTGGAAGTCATATCTACTTGTTTTTTTTTTTTTTTTTTTTTCCTTTAATCGAAACATTGAATTTGCTACGACGTGAATTGCTGCTTTATAGTCACATTAAAGAGGATTGTGGTTAAAAATTCCTAAGTTAAATAATAAATATTCTAGCTACTGTAATATGTGTTCAGTTATTGCCATGGAAAGGTACTCCGCCACAAAGATATAAAACACCATTGTTGCTATTTGTTTGGTCGGAGACATGACTATCACCAAGAATATAATGTGTATGTGATGCTGGGACTGGAATATTTTGATTGAGGGATTCAGACAGTGAAGAATTTTATGGTAACTACTTGATGAGATTCTCTTGGTTTAGAATGTTGTATAAATAACTGTAGATACGAGTACAGAAGATTCGTTTTGGCAAACAAGCTACCTGGATCTGAAGAAAGTTCCTGAGCTACCTAGAGATTTAATATGGAATTGGGAATTGAAAGAAACTTTAGCCTTGTCTATTGCCCAAGCTTCTCAAAACATTTATCATGGATAGGAAATAATTAATATATTGGTTTTTATCCAGCTCTGATAAGAGCATAAAAAAGTTTCTCAAACCAATTTCAAGATGCTTGTTTTAATCCATTGCGTCAGTTAATTTTCCTTGATTTTCATTGCTTGCTCAAAACCGCTTGAGTTTTTGGGTAAAATGCCTGGTTTCAATATTTATCATTGGCAATAAAAAATGTGCTTATTCATCCCTAATTATTCTGCCTTTTCTTAGTTAGTCATGTTTGTGCTGGAAGCTTTTTTCGTGTTCCAAAGGCTCTACTGAGAGGACTCTTGAAGCCTTAAGCTCATTTGCTATAGATTGTTAGCTTGTGCCCTACTAGCTTGAGCTCAGTGTTCTAAATATCGGATATCGGTGATATACCAGTTGGCCAAATTACATATCAGATACCGGATACCAGGCGGCATATCGCGATATGACTCTAAATACCGAAGTTTCATATTGGTGTCATACCAATTAAAGAATAATCATATAATTGTCTATATAGAACATATTAAAACACATAAAATAAGTTTAGGGTATTTATTTTGGTTTATTTGCACTCTACTTATAAATTTATAGATACCGTTTAGAACGTCTGAATATGCACCAAGTGACATATAATCATAACCCAAGTGAATAGTCAACAAATCAGTGAACACTCTCAAACCATCTCATTAGTCAACAAAGCACTGATTCACTAGTTAACAAATCAAACACTCTCCTCAAACACATTATATATCCAAGTTAGTCAACAAATTAAACACTCTCCTTAAACACACTACCAACATAGCCAATTCTCAATAGCTGGATCACTGATTCGATCGGCCTACTGATTCACTGAATCAGTGGGTCGTTCACTGATTAGTAAACTGAGTCAGTGATCGGCCCATTGATTCAGTGAATCAGTGGGTCGAACACTGATTCACTTCAATGGATTAGTGTTCGACCCACTAATTCATTGATCAGTGGGCCAAATAAGTTTAGGGTATTTATTTTGGTCTATTTGCACTCTACTTATAAATTTATAGATACCGTTTAGAACGTCTGAATATGCACCAAGTGACATATAATCATAACCCAAGTGAATAGTCAACAAATCAGTGAACACTCTCAAACCATCTCATTAGTCAACAAATCACTGATTCACTAGTTAACAAATCAAACACTCTCCTCAAACACATTATATATCCAAGTTAGTCAACAAATTAAACACTCTCCTTAAACACACTACCAACATAGCCAATTCTCAATAGCTGGATCACTAATTCGATCGGCCTACTGATTCACTGAATCAGTGGGTCGTTCACTGATTAGTAAACTGAGTCAGTGATCGGCCCATTGATTCAGTGAATCAGTGGGTCGAACACTGATTCACTTCAATGGATTAGTGTTCGACCCACTAATTCATTGATCAGTGGGCCAAACTGTAGAATCCCTCTCTAATTAAACCAAATATGCACAAAAATAAAAGATTTAAACACAAAAAATAATAAATTGCTAGCAATCAAGCATAATTTTAAGAGAAATTGAATAAATTGTAACCCTAATTTAAATTTATCATGAAATAAAAAATTGGCCTACCAGAGCCTCGAAATGGTTGGCAAAGTTGAGTGAGGTGGAGGAAGATTGCCGGCGTTAATAAAAAATGACGACTGTGCTCGGAAGCTTCGGGGGATCCAAAAATAGCCATCGGCTCTGCGCTGACCTGGGTTCAGAAGCTTCGTTGTTTGCTCGGTGACGGATCAGAGGGCCAGAGACTGACCGGAGGTTGATTGGCGAGTGATTTGGAGTGGATTTTGGAATTAGGGTTAGGGTTGATTGTCTCATCTCGCGATCGTGGGGGAGAGAGAGAGCGAGAGAAAATAGATTTTTTTCCTCCTTCCTATCCATTGGGGGTTTTAATTTCCTAACGGGTCGGGTTTTTTAACGGGTTTAACCCGCAAACAAAACCCAATTAAAAAATAAACCGATATTGCTTAATATCGGCTGGTATTTTTCATACCGTTGCCGGTTGCCGATATATCGGCCCATGCCGGCCCAAAACGAGAAACAGTAAAAAATACATTATCCCGTCTCGTTTCTTCGTAAATTCTGATATATCGGCCGGTATACCGGCCGGTATTTAAAACACTGCTTCAGCCTTCAGGTTAAGTGCTTGTTTGACGCAACTCATGTAATGACTTCTGCAATTTAATACTTCATGTCCTCTGGATCCAAAACAGGAACTGATGTTATAATTCACTTCACGTAATCACCATGTGAGAAGGCATCATCTACATAGAATAAATATTACTTGCACCTCTAACTAGAAGACAACGAGCAAATAGTGCCAATAACAAGTTGTAATGAGGGCATAAGTTTCATGGTTAATCAAGACCTTTTTTAGATGCATCACGCAACTATAAGATGAGCCTTGCAGTGCTTCATAGACCCTCTGGCATCATACTTGACTTTGGATGTTTACTACGAAGTCACATTCGTAAAGCCTGTGTTCTTTAGCTCAAGAGCTTTTTTCAGGTTCCATAGCTTCTCTCCAGCAAGACGGTTTTACGCGTTAAGAAAATTGTATTAGGTTCCTTGTTAACCGAGACAAAAGAAAGCAGAACACGGATTTTGTAATAGAATTTTTGATGGTACAGAAATAATGACAATGGGCTAGGATTGGATCCAACAGATTTAAAAAATTGCTATTTGTCTTTTATTGTGGGGAAAGGTTGTAGAAAAACAATAAAATATTAGTTCAGTTAATCTATAGGGACATCTTATGGCATTTGGACCTTTGGATTATTTGATGAGTAGGTTGAATGGGAGAATTTTCAATGCTCGTGGAGAGCCTGTTGATAATTTTGGTCCTTACTCATACAACATTCATAGATCTGCACTTGCTTTTATACAGTTAGATACAATGCCATCAATCTTTAAAATAACAATAAACTGATGAATATTTTAGCTTTGTATTGTTGTGGAGGAAAATCAAACTGTTTGGTGGAGCGGGTGTGGGTAAAGCAGTACTTATCATTTAACTGATAATATTCCCAAAGTGTGTGGAGGCGTACATGTATTTGGCGGAGTAGGTGAACATACTCGTGAAGGAAATGATCACTGCATGGAATTGAAAGAATCCAGGTTGATAATAAAAACAATATTGTAGAATCCAGTGTAGCACTAGACTATGGTCACATGAATAAACTGTTGGGTGCTCGCATTAGAGTTAGTTTAACTGTACTAATTATGGCGGAATATTTCCGTGATACTAATGAACAAGACGTGCTTCGGTTCATCAATATCTTTTGTGTTGTGCAAGCGGTATCAGAAGTATCCATCTTATGGGAAGAATGCCCTCCACAATGGGTTGTCAACACACCCTTAATCCAGAAATGGATTCTTTGCAAGAAAGAATTACTTCCACCAAAGGGATCTATAACTTTGATCCAAGCAATTTATGTACCTACAGATTATCTGGCTGATTTCGCTCCTACCTCGAACTTTGCACATTTTGATGCTACTATTGTTGATGGGGACAATTAAATGCTACGATTTGATTAGGATTTGATTAGATTTTATTAAGATTTCAATTTTAGATTTTATTAGATCACATTTGATTTTGTTTGCATGTGGTGCGCACAGGGTTTTCTATATATTGCTTTATAATCATGTTTGAGAATAATGAAGAACGAATTATTCTAGAGAACTGTATTTTGAGGGCACGTGACTTACTACTCTTAGATTTTTCCTCATGTGACTCACCTGAGTGTGAGGCCCGGATCTTATTCCCTTGTATCAAATCCTAATTCTATCCCTAATCCTTATTTCCACCCCAAAAGTCCTAAATCTCCACCATAAAATACTAATTCATCTTCGGTCCTGAGTCAACCGTACTATAAGAGGACTATTTACCAATGTTATTTATCCATTGGTAGATAGTTTGTAGACTTAACATCAACTTTGTTGCAGTCTAGGATTGTTGGCGAGGAACATTATGAAAACCTGCAAAAAATTAAGCAAACTTTACAACATCAAAAAGAACTTAAGGACATTACAGCTATCTTGGGATTAGATGAATTATCCAAAGAAATTGTTTAACTGTAGCAAAATCACAAAAACTGAGCTTTCTTATCACAATGGCAGAAGTTTTTACTAATTCTCCGGAAAAACATGTTGGTCTTGTGAAAATAGTTAGGATCTCAAACGATCCAATTCGGGAAATTAGATAGTCCTCTTGAGCAGGTCTTTTATTTGGTGGGTAACGTCAATTAGGCTACTACAGAAGCTATGAACTTAGAAGGGGAGAAGAAATGATCTTAAATCTTGTGCTACCCTCTAATTGAACTACTTGGATATTCAGAAGTGAAAGGAATCATTTTATCTACTAATATTAGTCAAATTTGGTGTATTGCCAAACCACACCTCTACTACCACAGTGGTGGATGTAGCTCTTTTCAGAATAGGTTTCAACGACTAGTGGTTAATGACTCTTATGAGTGGTTTATCTAGAGTAAGTAATAATAGAAAAACAAAAGGGGTATTGTATTGAGGATGAAAAAACAATTGCAAGTTTATTTGTTTCTCAACAAACACTTTTTTTCCCTCATTATTTTCATTGAAATAATAGATTAAATAGAAATGATATGATTCAATCTCGGACCCTTCTTGCATGTAGCGGATAATAATGGTGCTCAAGAATTGATGTGTATTCGAATGATAGGAGATGGTAATCATCAATAAGATTACCAGCAAGTTCAAATAGGAATGATATGATTACTCATTGAAATAAACATGAGTATGTTTTTTTTTTCCCATTAAAATAATAGCTTTAAATAGAAATGATATTATTCAAGCTCAGAAGCTTTTTAATATAGCAGATGACAATGAAGCTCGAGAATTGATGTGTATTCGAATCATAAGAGTTGGCAATTACCAATATGCTCATATTGGTGACATAACTATTGTAACCAAAGAAGTAGTGCCCATTATGCCTCTAGAAAGATCATTAGAGTTTTAATTATACATACATGTAAAGAACTCAAATATGATAATGGTATGATAATACAATGTGATGATAATATTGTAGTTGTCATTGATGAAGAAGAAAATTCAAAAGGAACTCAAGTTTTTGGTGCAATTACTTGAGGACTTGGACAGTTAAATTTTACTAAAATAGTTTCATTAGCTCCTGAAGTATTATAAATACTAGCATATGAAACTATGAGAGATATAATAAGATATTTGAAATGGATTAAATTAGTATATTATGTTTCACACATGATGTTAACCATAGGATATAAGCTGGCTGGTTGAAATGGATGAGGGTAACAAGAGTTTTATGCTACTGTAACATTCCGTTAAGATTGAAGGAAAAATTTTATAGGACTGCTATTAGGCCAACATTATTATATGGTATGGAATGTTGAGTTATAAAAAAACGTCATTCACAGAAGATAAGTATAGCAAAGATGCGCATGCTCCGCTGGATATGCAGCAACACTAGGAGAGATAACGTGAGAAATGAAGATATTCGTGCTAAATTAGGTGTCGCTCCCATCGATGAGAAGATGCGAGAAAATCACTTACGATGGTTTGGTTATGTGCAACGTAGCCCTACAAATGCACCAGTTCGATGATGAGAGTCTATCAATGTAGGACAAGTTAAAAGAATGAAGGGAAGATCGAAAAAAATATAGATGGAGGTGATACGAAAAGATATGGATTCTAGAGGTTTAAATGAGGAGGTATTACTTGATAGAAATGAATGGAGAAGGACTATCAAAGTGATCGATCCGGCGTGATTCTTTTTTTGGTTCATGTAGCCTACCCCAAATACTTGGGATAAAAAGGCTTAGTTGTTGTTGTTGTTGTATTGTGTTTCACACATATTCTTTTAATAATTATATTAAAATAGAATAATTAAGAAAAAACATTGTTTAAATACTCCTACTAGATGGTTTTGTTGAAAATGTTCTGAAACATAGAAAATTAAGAGAGATTTCTTGGTTTCAACCTTGCACAATAGAAGAACTAGGAAATGAATATATGGAACTATTTTAAAATGTATTAGTTGACCTAGTGGCAATCTTGTTTTAGTGTCTTTGTCCCTCGTTGACAAATGGGGCAAAAAAATATTTCAAGATTGCTAATGGCTCCTTCTTCCTGTGGTTGGGTTGTAAAAAAAATGACAGGATAGAAAACTCCTTTAAATTATCTGGAAGAGTTCTCTTGGATTCACCTCTTGATTTGTTGGTAACTCTTGGATTCACCTCTTGATTTGTTGGTAAGTACAAATGAGAGTGATGTTCTATATGTTTGTGTTATCATGGGTAGATCCAGGGTAAAAGGTATGGTAGTTCTTGGTTTGTACTTGTATACTTGATATATGTTATGACCTCCATTCTCAAAATAACACTACTGCTGGCAATGGTGACATCCCAATTTGAATACTTGGTAACCCTTTTATCCAAGAGGATGACTTGCAAAGGCACAATACTTGATCTTTGATTAAATTTGTCCTCTTTCTGTTATTATAAGCTTACGAAAGAGATCCAAATATACTCGAGGGTCATAGGTAGGTACGGTTTTATTAGGATACTATGTAGTGATTTTCCAGAATTAATATAAGAATGGTAATGATTTTCCAGATGTGGTTGTTATGGCACTACTTGCAACTTCGAATGCAAAATTATTTGGCATTGCAAGGTACATACCATTTCAAGAAGATGGTGTTTGTGTTTTTTGTTATCGTACGGGTATGCTGGTGTATATATACCATGTTCATGAAACAAATGATGGCATTAGATTAGAGGTTGGTTTTCCTTATCGGGTTTAATTTGTTTGTCTTGACAATTTAATTAGTTAATAATTTCATATAGCAATAGAAGAGCATAAATTTACGCAAAATACACTCAACTTCTGCTCTTCTAAAAGTCATCGATTCTGGATAAGAACATTCGGCTCCTGACTGACATGGTTTCCCTTGTCCACTCTACATTGCATAATGACAGATGGAAATGGAGCAGCTTTTAAATTGAACAGCTTTTATTTATCGTGCCACCTTTTTAGTACCTGTCATCAAGATCAATGCGTAGATCATAGGCTATCAGGTTATAGGAGAAAATTGGCAATATCAACAACCCCATGGACCCGCCATGAAAACTCCATGTTGTTAAACCTAAGCTGAGATAGAAGAGAAGGGTGAGATTATTGTTAGTAGGCTGCTACAGTGAACCATGGTTTATTTTTTGTGGCGAACCTCACACAACGTGCCTCTGTTTGCCATAATTTTCACCAGCAGGTAGCTAGATGGCGGAATCTAGGATTTTCTGGAAAAAGTAAATAATAATGGGAAGATATATTAGCGGATCTAGTTTTTGATTGTGTCGTCACGTCAAACTCCATGATGAAGTGGAATTGACAAATGAAGAACAGGAACAAAGCTAGCATGCTGCTGCAGTTCCATGTAAAAAGGGAGAAGGAAAAGAAATACACATCGTGGAGGTAATTCTTTCATTCTTCTCTGGCTGTGTTTAAGAATAAAAATGCTATGATACCTTGGTCAAAGGTAGCTATATATAAATCTGAAATGTTAACAACTTCATCAATGGAATCTCTTGCCCTTAAAAATGGAAAAAGTACAACTAATATGTACTTATTTTTTTATTTAACACAAGAAGAGAACAAAGTGGTATGCGAATATGCGATAACAAGCAATAAAAGAAAATGGGATACATGTGTTTCACCATGAGTTAAAGTTGAACTCAAAGGTTCAAGTTCATGTCACCCTATGATTGTCTCCTGTTTAAACTGCATAAAATACATTCCCATTAATTGTTTGCGTTGGAAGGTTATCAACTAACAAATTTTTGATCCTTTGTCTTTTTATTATCTTCAAACTTTTTTTAGCTCATTACTGGTGTTTTGACGATACCATCTACTGATGTTTTTTAGCATTGATACTTGGTTTTTCTCTCAGGTCTTTAACACGTATGGCACCATGGGAAATGCTGCATTGCTTCACCGGTATGGCTTCACAGAACCTGACAGCACATTTGACATTGTGAACATTGACCTAAACCTAGTCCGTAAGTGGTGCTCTTCCTTATTCTCTTGGCGGTATAGTAGATCGAGGGTATCATTGTGGAGACAACTAAATTATTCTGGCTGCACCAGCGAAAATTCTGAGTACTTTGAAATTTCCTTTGATGGAGAACCGCAGGCTGAGCTTATAGTTCTTTTATACATCATTTTCCTACAAGAGGATGCATACGAGAAGTTGAGTTTGAGTTGTATGGTGGATTCTTTTATTGAAGCAGATGAATCTACAAACATAGTTAAATTGATCAACATCACTACAGGCAACTGTGACACTGCATCAGATAAGGTCGAGGAATTATTGCTCACAAGGGATGTCCGTAATGCTCTTGTTACTCTAGCTGACATGAGGGAACGTCTCTATGGTTCGTGCAGTTTGAAGGATGACGAGAAGAAACTTAGTAGGTGTTCTCCTGTGACGGAACGAAAGTTGTACCACTCTCTTGTTTTACGTGTTTGCGAGAGGAGAATACTTTCAAGACTAAGGAAATATGCTTCCAGAGGCTATAACACCAAAAAAAGGAAAAGTTTAGCAAGAGTATGGTGACATCTCTCAACACCATCTGTTGCATTTGCCTTCAGTGATGCATTTGCCTTCAGTGGAAGTGGAACTACTAGGTAACCATATGCATTTATTGTTGACATTAAACCTAAAATTTTGCAAAATTTTTTGTTTTTAGCATTCTAATGGAACTTTTCCTTATCTTGCTCCTAATTCATGCCATTGATGACTTCAGCTTTTATCATTGTATGGTTTTATATCCTATGTTTCCATAATTGATTTCTTTTGTATTCTTACTAACTTGAATCGAAAAATTTCTAGTAGGGGTTGTGCATATCTGAAAGGTACGTATATTTATTTCGTTTGTCGGAGATGTTTGTTTGTGGATCTCTAAATCATATCTTTACCAACAACATATCATTTCGATATCAATAAGCTAAACTCACGTACATGCGTGATATTTTAAAATATGAACTGTTTTTTATGGGCACTGGCCGTTTGGGTTGGCTTTTCCCTCAAAACAATGAATCATCGGTAGTGAAACGCCCTTGCTGGGGGATGGAGCCACTGACAAAAAAATTATCATGGGTGAAAATTTATAATATTACAATACTAATATAAATTTATGTTTCATATGGCTATATAAATATAATTATATTTCTTTTTGATGATCCTTCTTGATGTAATTCTTGTGTGATGAGACAAACAAACAGGTGTTTGCACCCACAACACATGTACGAGTGCAGATTTTAATAAAGTTGACATCCAAAGAATGAGTTTTGTTATTGTCTTTTAGAATTTAAATAAAATAAAATTTTTTTATTCACCATAAAGAAACAAGATATCGTTTTCATACAATCATTGAGTTATTCATCACTTGAACCACAACTTTCATACTTAAAAGTTGAAAATTGAGGGGTAGAGAGTTGTAAAATTAAGAATTTAGAGGTATGGTCTAATTTTTTCCCCTAAAAATAGAGAATACTGAGTTTTAAAATTTTTTTGGGAGGCGGTTATCCACTCTCAACTCAATGTGGGTTCATCCCTGAGTTCATAACTCACCAGACACACATTTAGTTGTGGATTAAGAGGAAAAGTTGCTGTGGATGAAAATAATATATTACTAGTAGAAAAAGCTAACTTTTCAGTAAAGCCTCCTCTTAACTTCGGAGTTTAGGTGCATATTATCTGGTCCATAGAATACGAGTCCTGTAAAGGGTAATAGATAAAGAAAAAAGACACTATCGTCTTTATTGAAAAAATAAAATAAAAAAAAGATACTTATATAATCAGTGGCATAGTCCGTAACGAATTAATCAAAGAAAAATATAGTCCACAGATGATGGAATGATAAACTTGACAATTTAACAAAAAAAATATGAATACTGAATTCTAATCTAAATATTGTATAACCAAAAATATTTGACCTTAATTCTAAGTTCAATGATTAACTATATATAAGTTCACCCTAATTAAATATATATATATATAGAGAGAGAGATGGAAATGAGCTGACAGCTTACGCAAATTACCTGAACTGCAGTTCATTTCAATATCTCCAATAATCTTTTTTAAAAAATTTCTTTTGGATTATGATCTCGACCCCCTAGGATTCACTCATACCCAATTTCTTGGGTTTTAGTTTTGATTTGGTCCTCCATCAAGTTGACACAAAATTAACTGTTTTCAATGAATAAAATATTTTGTATGTACTTGATGAAAGGGTAAAAGAACTTCAGAATTTATGAAATTTAATCCTAAAGAAGTTAAGAAGGTAGAGATAGTAATTATTAAAAAAAATGAAGAAAAATCATTGGATGATTATAGTTTTGCCACTAGCTTACATAACTTTTCCTAAGCTGGCGGCTCACCTATAGTAATCCCATATATATATATATATATATATATATATATATATATATATATATATATATATATATATATATATATATATATATATATATATAAGGAGAATTAATGAGTGAGACTCTAATATTCTTGAAGATAATTATTATCAGAATTATTAAAGTTTAATATCTCTATTGAAAATATGGAAATTAAATGTCCTAACAAGTTTAATTGGAAGTTCTGAATAAAGTTTGGATTAACAATGAAGTAAATTTGAATACCTTAATTTACTTTGAATTGATATTGATTTACACTAGCTATATTACCAAATTTACCAGTATGATTAATTGGGATAATCTTGGATTAATTCAGATGAGTTCTTCAAACTCATTTATCATGTGAAGACTCATTAATCATGTACTATTCATATAAGTATTCTCGTTTTACTAAACTTATTGTGTTGTAATTTTATCCTACTTTATAGTTTATGACATTTTTTTTAACTACATAAATATATAAAAATATTGTATTTCTTTGTTTTTTATATAAAGTTGTACCATGAAATGATTAATAAATATTGAAATATTATGAATATAGTTTAAACACGAAGAGTATCAGTTTTGATTGTTTATTTGAATGGTGTCCAAGGAAAATGGTTGGCATCTACTTAATTAAAAATGTGTGTCTCTCGGAAACCTCCCAATGTAATTGCACTTTCTTGGCCAGATGTTAATTGATCTTGATTCGATAGTTGAAGTCTAAATAGATATTCGTAATAACCATGATAAAGATGAAAAGTAATATGTATATAGAATAATAATCTGAATAGAAATTCTATTGATTATTATTAACTGATATAACCATGGCATGGAATTGATGATACTGAAAAATATGTAATCATTAAATTTACGTAAGTTGACATGAAATTAATACAGAGAGTGGAAGAAGTTGAAAATAGAAACATATAAGTATTTCAGATATCTATGTGTTGCAGTAAGACTATTTGTCCCCACTGTAGAGGTATGGATAGTTAGTGGAACCACCTTCTATTTATTGATTACTATTTACTGTTATTATTGTACCAAAGCAGTATATTTGATTCAGCACATGAAGCTGGACTATGGTTCGAGATATGTAAGACATGCGCCTTCAAAATACTTTCCATTTTATAGTTTCCACTGATATGAAACAAAACATTAGAATAATCGATACTATGACATTATTGGTAATTAGTTGTGACTATTGATTTAATTAACCTACTTTGATACTTAAATGTTACAATTAGTTTAATGATGATTTTGTTTTATGTATATTTTTTTGTTATATACTGTCGATTTGGAGATATCGATAATGATGCAGAGATCAATAATGATGTTAACCATAGGATACAAACTTGCTGGTTGAAATGGAGGAGGGTAATGGGAGTTTTATGCGACTGTAACATTTCGTTAAGATTGAAAGTAAAATTTTATAGGACTGCTATTAGACCAGCTTTATTATATGGCACGAAATGTTAGGCTATAAAGAAATATCATTCACAGCATATAAATATAGCAGCCGTTGGATGTGCGGCAACAATATGAGAGATAAAGTGAGAAATGAAGATGTGTTAAGCTAGGTGTAGCTCCTATCGATGAGAAAATGCGAGAAAATCGCTTACGATGGTTTGGTCATGTGCAACATAGGCTTACAAGTGCAGCAGTTCGAAGAGAGGAGTTTATCAATGTAGGACAAATTAAAAGAACGAAGGGAAGATCATAAAAAACATGGATGGAGGTGATACGCAAAGATATGGAGTCTAGAGGTTTAAATAAGGAGATACTACTTAATAGAAATGAATGGAGAAGGAATATCAAAGTGATCGATCTGGCGTGATTCTTTTTTTGATTCATATAGTCTACCCCAAATACTTGAGATAAAAGGCTTAGTTGTTGTTGTATACGGTCGATTTGGATGTGCATGTCCAAACTCCGAAATAGATCCGTAGAGTTATTTCAAGACTTAAAATATCTTCATGAGTCAGTAGAGTTGTAATAGAAGTTTTCAATTTTTTTTAATCATGTATCTTCACCATTAACTTTATAAACAAATTATAATAATAAATTTTGTTATTCGTCATCGAGTGCTGTTATGACATATATATATATATATATATATATATATATATATATATATATATATATATATATTAGAAAAATGGAAATGAGCTGACAGCTCACACAAGTTACCTGAGCTGCAGTTCATTTCCACTATCTCCAATAATCTTTTTTAAAAAATTTCTTTTGGATTATGATCTCGACCTCCTAGGGTTCACTCATACCCAATTTCTTGGGTTTTAGTTTTGATTTGAACCTCCATCAAATTAAAACAAAATTAACGATTTTCAATGAATAAAACATTTTGTATGCACTTGATGAAAAGGTAAATGAACTCTAAAACTTATGAAATTTAATCCGAAAGAAGTTAAGAAGATAGAGATTGTAAATGTAAAAAAAATTGAAGAAAAATCATTGGATCATTATAATTTTGTCGCTAGCTCACGTAACTTTTCCTGAGCTGGCGGCTCACCTACAGTAATCCATATATATATATATATATATATATATATATATATATATATATATATATATATATATATATATATATATATATATATATATATATATATATTATTTTTTTTTTTTTTTTTTTTTTTTTTTGTGGCAAAATATAATTAATTATTGATATTGTAATGCATGTTTGTATATTTCCGCAAATCTACTGTCAGTGTCTCGTTTCTTCGTATTCTGGATAAGGGTACATTACATGAATTAACAATTATATGATGCAAAATATGACTTATTTATGTTTGATAACTTATGTGATAAAACTACACTCTATTCATTCTTTCAAACATAAATTTAACAATGGCCTTGATTCTTGATTTATTATATCACAAAAATTGCAGTGTTGAATAAATAACCATGTGAAAATGATTAAAATAAAAAATTTTGAGCTATCTGGATCCTTTAATCATAAAAAAATGATTTAAATCGGTGCTAAAATTTAGTTTTTAGGAAACTTTTATCCCCTCTCATACTGTAGAAGGAGATAGTTGACACAAGGATGAAAGAAAATAAATGTGGCAAGGCAAGCATAAATATATTATTGCTAAAAAAAAAATAAGGATAAAGATACTAAGAACCCTCCCTCTTTCTTAAAGTCTTTTATTAGAGTTGGTAGAGAATAACATGATTCAAAATAGTTTATAATTAGTCGTGGAGTTCTTCCTGAAAAGGCTAGTTACAATTACTTTATGAATTTACGAGAATCATTATAAATTACACTAACTCTTATTTCATATTCGATGTGGCATTATTCGAGTTAGAGTATCTACAAAAATCCTTCAACATAGCAAAAATAAAATATTCCAATTTTATTCCCCTTTTTCCAATCTAAATGTAAAGGTGGCATGATCTTGCAATATCTAATTGTTGATCAATACTTATTGAGAAATTTAGGATCCAAACCCAATGACTTTCTGAATGTGATTCAAGCTTTATAGATTATCAATAGTCCAATTTCTTATAAGACATATGGCTTTGTACTACAATTCTTTACTCTAATTATTATTCTATTTTAGAGGTTTCAATATTGATTCCTTAAATTTGTTGTATTTAGATATTTCGGTCCCATAATTCTTATTTTTATTTTAGTTCCTCAAAATTCTTAAGGTACAACACTTTAATCCTTTCATTAGTCCCCCCTAACTCAACAACCTAGGTTCGGACCTAACCTAGTACAGTAAATGACAAATGTACCTTTTCACTCACCTTCTTTTTTTCAAGAGACTCATTATATCTCCTAAAAATAGATGAAAAAAGAGTAAAAATAAGTCCTCCCTCTTCTACCTTCACAAGTCCTCAACCTTAGTGGATCGTAAGTGGATCCTTCCTCTCCATGTTGCCTCCACCATCTCCCTCCATCTCCTCTCCACACCTTCTTTTTCCTCTTCCTCTTGTTAGTCAAATCTAATATGAGGTTGAGAGAAATGGAGTTATATTCATTTTATAATGATAAAAGTTATTATGGAGGAGAAATTGAAAGAGAAGACAATTATTTGAGTTACAATGGAGGAGAGACAGAGGGAATTATGATGATGAGATTGAGTGATTAGGGAGGAGTAGGAATGCTAATGGGTTCGGGCCAGTCCGAACCCCAATCGGGCCAGCCCGAAAAGACTGGTTTTTAATCCGCCAAATTAACCAATGGATCCAATTGGACATAAGTTTTTTGAACTTTTCTCAACTCAGACTGGATTTGGACATGTCCAAACCTGTTCAAAAATTAATCCAAACTACAAAATCCACAGTATTTACTAGCCATCTCAATCCTCAAATGATCTCCGCATTCGCTCATTCCATCAGGCCATCACTCTCCTCTCACTCGCTCTCGCTTGAGATCATTTGAGGATTTTTTTTTGTATGAAAAAGACTCAAACTTTAGTGTATATTTTGATTGATTTTATTTGTATGAAACTTGTTGTTTAAAAAAAAAACTCAAACTTTAGTGTATTTTTTGATTGATTTTATTTTGTATGAAACTTGTTCTAAAAAAAAAAAAACCTCAAACTTTAGTGTATCTTTTGATTGATTTTATTTGTATCAAAATTGTTTTTTTTTTTTTTGGAAAAAGACTCAAATTTTAGTATATCTTTTAATAGATTTTATTAGTATCAAATTTGTTCCTTTTTTTTTTTTTTTGAAAAAAGACTCAAACTTTATGATTCATCCATAATTTATTTTATTTTTATCAATTTTTTTTTGGTAGGATGGATGCATCAATTACAATGAGTTTTTCGTAATGATACATAAAGGAACTCCTGATTTTGGCGAGAAAGGTTTACAGAATACTATTAATGTTGGTTTTAGAGATGCATTGAAGATTGGTTGAATTGGTAGTCGGCAAATTTTTTGACCTTTTTTCTGGTATTGTCTGAAAATTTGTTGTAGACTTGTAATTATAACATGAGTAAGAAAATTATAAGTTTTCTCAGTAAATTATTTTCTCTATGCAAGTGTTATCATTTGTTTTCTCCCTCCTAGCCAGTTAGAGAAACTTGAGATGATCACTATTATATTATATCATATTTTCCAAGTTGTATTTTATTTAATTCACAAGATTTGATCGCAACTATGTATTCTATTGTTGGTGAAAATAATAACATATGAAGGGATTATGTGTTTGTGGGTGGGTGGATATGTGTTGTTAAAGGCTTTATTAAAAATTGATTTATTTATATGGGTTGCTACTGCTGCTGATTTGGAGCATCTGGTTTAATTTCTTAGTGAATCTCTTTGGTAGAGAGTGGATAAAATAATATCACTGTTGAAGTTCTATCTATAGAAAATTTTCACTTGATTATAATAGTGATGGGCTGTCCAAAACTCATTGGGCTAGGCTGGGTTTTTTTCACAATGACCTATTTGGACTTTGGATAAGTCTAAAGTCCAAAATTTTAATTTGGACAATGAATGGATCTGATTCGGTCCGATCCGACCCGATTCATTATCATCCCAAGGGAGGAGAGATTGAAATTGAGAGCATTGGGTTGAGTTTATTGGGTTGGATTAGGGGGGAAGAAGAAGAGGGTGGGTTTTCGGCGGCTAGGGGAAGAAAGGGTGTTGGATTGCCTAGAGTTATTAAGGATGAGAGAGAAGAAAAGAGACGGAGTTGGGTTAGGTATATAGGTATATAGTTAGAGAGAGAATAATTAGGGAGGAAAGGGAATTGGTTCAAATAGAGAAAAAGGGAGGAGAGAGATTGAAAGACATAATATTGAGTCATTAGGGAAGAGAGAGAGAGAGACAAAGATAGCTAAATTCACTTTATAATGAGAGAGAATAGCTGGAGAGAATGTGTTTGCTTGAGTAATTAAAGAGTAGAGAGAAGGGAGTTGGGTTTACTTGTTAGGATAAAATTTGAAGATGAGGATATAACTCGAAAAAATAGATAAAAAGTTAAATTAGAGGAATGTGTTGTTTTTTTTTTTTTTTTGATGGAACTTAACCCGTAGGACTAAAATAGAGTAAATTAAGGGTTTCTGAGGACAAAATTAAGAATATGAAAATTTGAAGGACTGACATCTAAATATGAAATAATTAAGGGATAAAAAAGCCCTTTATTTAGTACTAATAATATTTAGATATGATCAAATACACAGACATAAGCTCATTTTAAGAAGAACATACATAAGTGTACTTAGAGATGAGCAAATTAGTCTATCCAAATACTTATTAGCTTTGAACATACATAAGTGTACTTAGAGATGAGCAAATTAGTCTATCCAAATACTTATTAGCTTTAAATCCTTGATAATGTAGGAGAATTAAGGGGTTCATTGAAAACCCTCAATTTTCCTACATCAGTCTCCTTTTCTTAAAAAGAACTTGCACTTGAGTTAGTTACTTAAACTGATTTTTATTAATGCTCTTCAAATATGGTTATACGTTGCACTTATTTGCACTTGCCACTAGAGATGATACTAGACGTGTCTATAGGTCAATTTTTGATCCGTTATATACAAAATTTTAAAAAGTTTATTTTCCTAATTCAAAATTTCATTATCATCCTGACTTGCCACTATATTAGCCCATAAAGTATGAAACTTGGCTTAGCTTGATGAGAATAATAATTTACCAGATTAACATAGAGTTTCAGTCAATTTGGTCGTAGCTCAATTTCCTTCGTTTTGCTGTAATTTTGTAACAAATACTACATTTAGCAACAAAATAAATAAAGGAAGTGTAGCGTGCGACTCAATTTCCATTGAACGAAAGCAATCCCTTATTGTTATATTTGGTTGCATCATTGCACAAGGAGTAAAAAGCTCTAACATTGCAAATGGTGGTATTTAACCTCCATAAAGAAACTCTCAATGCAGCAGCACTTTCTATAGTCCTTGGTGGATTGCCAAACGAGCATAACGAAAACCTTATGTGACCTTACATCTATTAGTGGTAGCTTGTAGAAATATCGAAGCCAGAAGAAGAGCTACTGCATTGCAAAAGCTGTGCTGAAAATCCATTTACAAACTCAAATGAAACAATACTCTCTGTTGCACTTGCACTTCATCATTCATCAAATGAGGATATATAATAAATAGCTTCTGTCCAATTCATAAAATGAAACCATTTTACTAGAATGCCTTCAAAACAACATAGATTGACTACTGTTTGTGTAAACACTACATATGCCTACATTAGCATGCTAAATTGTCTCCAGTTATGTTATCCCAATGAAATTAAATTTAATCCAATTACATAAAAATGAAATAATTGTGGAAGATAAATACTATGAGAGCAAAATTCTTGTTGGGATGACAAAAACAGTCTTGACACCAAAATTTCTGGGTTATGACTCTCGAGAACTTTCATATCAGTTGGGCAGGAGAGATTCCAGTGCAACACTCATCACAAATTGATTTCATAGAGCTATGACAGGTTTGAGATTTTACAACAGCTTAAGCTACCTCAAACAGCTCTCTTGGCTTGAGGTAGGCTATAAACTAACAAGACACTCAGCACAAATACTTTTCGAGCTGAAGACTCAAATGACAGCGATCTGTCCAACCAGTTTAGGTGCCTAAATCCAAACTCAATAAAAATGCACGCATGAAACCAATATCAGAAGAAAGAAAGTACCAAGACTAATGATATTGCTGCTGGTACAAAAACTAATTACAAGAGAGGAGCAAGCAGCTACTTCTGCCACAATTAACAAGAAGAAGGATTTTTTCTACGTTTTGTAAGCTGCAGATTGTAGAAAATATTACAATATTACAACGAAAAATTGAAGGGCAATAGAATGACATCCTACTGAAATGTATTGAAAGATGTTCTGATAAATTTTTTGATTAAAAGATACAAGCAAGTATTGGGTTTTGATCAACCATCTTCAATTGATGCAGCTGAATGGTTTCAAATAGCCATTAGCTTTCGTGTGGTAGAAATAGAATCAGTAACCAGCAACCAACAAAACTGACACCAATATACAACTGCACAAATGATTTAACAACCACTGGATACTGAATCTGAAAGATGGTACTCTACCGGAAAATCTGCAACTTAGCAGCAACAATTTCAAGAACAGGCTCAATGATATCAGCATAAGACAACTATTCTGTATACATGAACTGCAAGTGGCGACAAATGTGTCCGAGTGCACCCAAACCACTGAATATGCTAAAGAATCCATTGCCAATGCATTCAAGGTTACTTTACCGATATGTTCCTCTGTAGCAAAGAATAAATAAGCTTATTTCCTGATGTGAGAATATTTAACATATGCTATGACTCCTGCAGTAAAAGATTGCTTCCCAAATAGAGAGGGCCGTTGCGAATCCTGAATGGGACTTTGAACATTTTTATTCTAAAAAAAATTACTACAAACAATCTCCTTGAGTTAAAAAGTATGCACAGGTGAGAAGCCAAACAGTGGCATTAACAAAAGGAGACCTTCCAACACGAGAAACAGAACCTTCCATAAAGTTTACAAAATTATTTGCAATTTTAATATGAAAATTTGTACCTCGGAATCCAAGACAGATATCGACAGAAAAACATAATACTTCATGCAATAATATACCATTGCCCGTAGTGTGTGTGTGTGTGTGTGTGTGTGTGTGTATTATATACTTGATCCAACTCTGTTAAGAAAAATTCTGAAAAACATTTTGACATAAACTTTAGACAGCAAAAACTATGGTTTAATCAGATATAAGAACACATAGATGGTTATGAGGTCATGGAGCAGAGATCAAAAGAAGCAAATAGGAATAAGTGCATCGTTTCACAGAAAAAAAAAAATTTTAAAAAAAAAAAAACATAAGGTAAACATAGAAAATCGAAATTCTCTCTAATCCCTAAATGTTGTCCTAATATGAGAAGAGTAAGATCTTAACATCGCTACGTTGCCTGATAGTGTTACTCTTAATGAAGAATGAAGCGTCAAGATAGATATGGAAGAGGTGCACATTTGTCTCCAAAATGAACCATATATCAGACATGAAACCAGCAAGGAGCTCACGTAGTAGGCAGAAACGCTTGCTTGTGATGAGGTTACAAGGTCTGTGAAGACCACCAACACAATTAGAGAAATTTCTATCATACTAGAGGACAAGGTAAGATTTATTTATTCATTGTTCAGAAAATAATGAAACAAAACATAAATTGGAGAAAAATGTGATCATATGCAAGTACAGCAGTTCAACCACTTATGCAAGAAACTAATGAATTTCAAGCAGTCTTCCAAAAGGAACGGTCACCGTGACCGCAGATGAAGAATAATCAAAATTTCATCTAGTCTTCAGAGTTCACAAACAAATAAAGTAGCCATCATAAAAGAACGCTCATAAGGAGATAAAATTGAAGTAAAATGATCAAAGGTATAGTATTTTAACAGTAGATGAGCCAACTATAACAACAACAACAACAATAACAGTAAAGCCTTCATCGCAAATCTTTAGGATTGACTACATGAGTCTTTCTTCTGTTCAGTTCTGCTGAGGCCATCTCCTCGAGATAAATTAAGAACTACAGACGCACAAAGCCTCAACCATTTCCAAGAAGTTTTCAGAAACAAACACTAAAAGCACACTAATACGGTAGATGAAGAGTAATCTACACCAAGTACAGATTTCACCAAAAAGAAAAGTAGTCTTCGCAAAATAATGCAATTGTAATACCATTTGAAAACACATCCAGTAGAAACTAATAAATTAAGATGCAACAGAGTTACAAGTACCTTTACACCCATACAACATAAAAAAATTAAAAATTAAGATGCAACAGTGCTAAGATTATCTAATCTATAATTGTGACAAATAGCTAAAGTTAGGTAAGGTAGCTATTAGGCAACTGATTTTCACTTTGGGCAGTGAATAAAAGACAGCTGAACTTGGGCATTGTCTTGGTTAATTTAGAATGCTTAAAAGAACATATAATAAGAGAAAGGTATTCATAGAAAGAAGTCAAATAAAGAGAATTCTAGAACAGATTTATACCAATGCCACAGAACTTGCAAGATCTTTTTATTATTACAGAAACCAAACTGCATTTTTTTTCACGCCCACACAAGGGTATCCACATGAACAAAAGGCACGCCCAAAATGGCACTTTTTGGATTCACACCAAGATATCCATAATGGGTCTTCACCTCCTTAAAGCAGTCAGACTCAAGGTCATACTTAAACAATCTATTCGTAGCCTTGAAGACGATGACCTTACCATCATAGAGGGAAGCACACAGCTCAAATTTTATTCTCCAACCATGATGACCAAAGTACTTAACCAGTTTCTTATTCATTATATGATGCTTCTTCACCCACACCCATTCCTCATGATCTTGTAACACCCAAATATCAATACTAACCCCATCAAAACTGAGCATGGATAATTTTCCTCCTAAATTAAGGAGGCGGCACAAGCCCCTGGCATCTGTTGGGGCTTTCATCCTTCGAAACTCTTCTTTGCCCACATCCATGGAGATGATATGGTGCACTGAAGAGTCGAATACAGTGTTACCACGCCATTTTTTGGAATGCCCATTGACCCAATATAAGATTTGGCCGATGCTGATTGGCCTGTAATTAGCATTGATGACAGCTTTTGAAATAAAAGCATTGGGAACATTGATCCGCCTCCAACACTCATTCCTCGATCCAAAGATGAGCACCTCACATAGAAGTGAACCTGCTTGATCCAGCAGCAAGTGCACCACTTTGTACAGACTGGAAGTGGCATCAAAGACAAAGCCATAAAGGCACCGCCAGAACGGGCCAGTGGGTCCATTTCGGGGTTTGGGGAGCATGCGGCATTGCTTTCTGATTGGATTGATTATGACCATGCCTTCCCTAAAAGGGTGTACAACGCGCAAGAGTAAGAGGCCATGGCAGGAGGCAAGGATGAAATTAGCAAGGGCATTGGGGGCACCGAAGTTAAAATTTTGGACAGAAGTCATGTGGTTGCGGCTTTTTACACCACGATTGATTTGGAGGGTAAAGTGCCTCTGCTTGAAGATATCGGAATTGTTGAAGATATAAAAAATGAGGCAAGGAGAAGCAACAGCAGCATGGCAGCGGGCAAAGTGAGGATTGTCTATAGTAAGACGAGCACTGCTGCTAAGGGAGCGGAGAAACAGAAGGAAGCTTGCTGGGAGATGAATGAAGATGCTGAAGAAGATTACCTCAATCGGAAGGATGGGGAGACTAACAGCATCCTCCTTCAATGACCTTTTCCTTTTCTTCTCAACTGCATTGCCATTGATGGGTACCTGCTGAGGAATTCTCTTGGCCATTTTTGTTTGGTGAGGGAAATGGAATGCTAGGTTTATAGGTTTACAGAAAATTGATGGAAAGGGACATTGGATCAATTTATCCTTTCAATGACATTCAAGAATTCAAGAATAAGCGGCAGTTACAAAGATGCAGGACATGGTTCAGACATGCCTCGAGCAAATCGCTATAAAAAAACAGTGAAAACCGGTTCGGTTGAGCCTCGAGCAAGTCGTCAAAGACTTCAACGATAGGCGACAAGAAATTAAAATAGGCTATTAAATTTTTAGCATAGGCGACAAAAACATTCAAAAAAGGCTATTAAAGGAAAGTGAAACTAGAAGCCAAAAATGGTAGTGAGACAAATCACCACGAGAAAAAATTTTAGGCTTTAAATTTCTAAAAGTAACTGTTAGCGCATCACAATTTTTTTTTTTATTATTATTATTTTTTTTTCCTGGAAACTAGTTTTTATGTTCTTTTATGGAAACTAACCTTCTGTTGCTGTTAATTTCTCTAGGATCATTTACAGGTATAGATTTTTCACTTATATTTGCTTGACCTGTTCTACCTTAAAGTTTTTATGGTAATTGGTGAAAACTAAATGTGGAAAGATTAATGAAACAACATGGTAATTGGTAAAAAACTAAATGTGGAATGTTTAATGAAACAATACTCTTCATGTCATTTTTTGGTTATGTTCTTTAGATAAGATTCTGTCAAACTTTGATATTTGATATTAGTCCCCCACAGATCATTGTTTCCAATATAGGCCCATCACCCCCTCCCCCACGCACCCCGGAAAAAAGAAAAACAAAAAAAACAAAACCCAAAAGAAAACCAAAAGAAAATAAATGAAAGAGAAACTTGAAATCTGATGCAAGTTCCTAACAATGTAGGTGGCCCAGTAATGTGTCCTTCAGGGGCTAACATACATTTTTCAGCTGCACTAAAGGTACTCAGAATTGGGCCCACATAGTTAGGAACTCGTATAACATCAAATTCGTTACAGAACTCTATGAAAATTAAGCTAATTGTTAGCAACCTACATCCTAAAAATTCACATTGAGGGGGACTTGTATCAAAATATTTTGACTTTGGAGGGACTAATGTCAAATATTGAAATACATTAAAGAACTATATTAGAAAAGTCCTTTCAATTATAGTAATTTATAATTTAAACACTTTCAATGAATCAACATGCTTGACTTCAAAAAAAAAAAAAAAAAAAGAATCAACATGCTATATAAATTTCTAATATGTCATGTAACATTGGCACGTGTGCGTGTGTGTAGGGATAGGCTACTTACAGGGTATGGCTAGCTCGTTATGCCCACCTATCAATGTGCATTAAAGTTTTATAAACAAAAAAATCACTCATTTTTTTGACATTTCATTCAGGCATCAAGAGGCAGAGAAGTAAACTGACACCATAACTGAAAGAACTCATGATCCATAAGTTTGAAGTCCTTAAGCATGGTATTCATTTTTAGAGTTTGAAGGCATGCGGTTATAATCAATTTATTGTTCTCAATGTTGAGTATATTGTAAACCAGCATGAAAATTTCTTACCTAGTACCATATCTATAGGACATTAAATACATATCAGATATTCAGATGTCCTATCAGATAGTTAATAACACATCATAAAATGTCCCAAACCAAACCAAGTCTTGCCAAGGCAAAACATATATAAATCATATAAAACTACATAAACAATGTTTCAGGTATACTCCCTTAGGAAATTTGCATTAAACATATGAATCTATGATGAACTTTGCCACTGTTATGCTTAAGTTTTCATCATTTCATTGCA
This sequence comes from Dracaena cambodiana, assembly GCA_036321105.1. Taxonomy (NCBI): domain Eukaryota; kingdom Viridiplantae; phylum Streptophyta; class Magnoliopsida; order Asparagales; family Asparagaceae; genus Dracaena; species Dracaena cambodiana. The sequence continues at coordinate 67,530,750 of JAYEPQ010000002.1, forward strand.
TATCCCATACTAGGATAAAGGAGGAGAATTATAGTAGGCATGTGACATCCACGTTAAACCCTTGCCACATATTATGGCATAAGCCAAAATTTGAATTTTGTTGGAACATTACCCACAAAGCGAAAGGCTACATTGAAATCTGGGTGTAGTGAAAATTGGGCCATATTTTATAGGTCTTCGCCCAAAAACGGTGCGCCATACTAGCACCCGGACGTGGAGTCAAGTAAGTAAAGTTCCCACACTTCAATGACCGTAGCTCATAAACATATGACTCTATAAGCCTCATAGAATATATATTCTCTTACAGATAAATTAGCATAGTTAGTTGATACTATTACTAGGGAATATTAGTATTTTATGTGTGCATAAACTAAGTGGGTAGGAGAGAAAACTACAGTCAGAGAATTTAAAAGTTATAAACTTTGGTATCCAGATAGAGATAAAAATCATATTATGCTAGGTGTGATCATAGATAAACAAATGCTTAGGAATGTAATGGAGGTTAGGACAAAGGATTATAGGATTTTACTAATTAAACCTATTTTTGGGGAGAATATTCTTAATGTTATTAGTGCTTATGCACGACAAATAGAACTTGATGAGATTATGATCTAAATGAGATGGTGAAAGAGATACCCATTGGAGAAAGTCTCTTTATATGTGATGATATCAACGAGCATGTAAGAACTAGTTATAATGAGCTTGATAGTATATGTGAAAGATTTGGATTTGGAAAAAGAAAATGAAACAGGTAACTTGATTCTATTTTGCTTTAATTTGATCTTAGCAAATAGTTGATTTATTAGGAAGAATTTCTCACTTAATCACTTCTAGAAGAGGATTGAGTGCAAGCCAAGATTTCTTTATAGTTAGGAGGATAAATAAAGGTAATTAGATCGATTGTTAAGGTAGCAAGGGTTGAGAATGTAGTAATCCAGCATAGGCTTATAGTTTTAGATATCCAGATTACAAGTAAACTTAGAAATATTAAATATAAGTTGAATTCTAAAATTAAGTAGTGATGGCTAAAAAAGATAACTAAAGAGTCTTTGGAGATCGAGAGGTACAGTAATCATATTGGAAGGACTAGGAAGATTCTAATGTAATATGAAATAAAATGGCTAGCTGCATTAAGAGAGTAACTGAAGATGTACTAGGTGAGTCGAGAGGTGGTATTCCATTATGTAAGGACACATAATGAGGGAATGAAAATAAGATCAAGCGGAATTCTTTTAGAGATTTGCAAGAAGAACAGTATTGAAATGAGTTTTAAGAGGTATAAGATATAGATTCTTATATCATTATCAGAGTGTATAGCAGTTGGTAACGAGCAATTGCAAAAACCAAAGCTCATAATGCAGTTTTTCATTCATGTTTTTTTCCCTGGGGGGGTTTCCCCATTAAAATTGTGTGTTTCTTATGGTTTGCTTTTTATTGGTTGATTTGATTTGTTTAGATTGATTGGTTATAATTGTTTTGCTCAAAACCCCAAGTTAAATCTATCGATAGTAGCAACAATTTCCTTTCCATAAACCATACTTCAAACATTCTATAGGATGTACTTAGATTGTTGGGAATCCAAATCCACCGTGCATATTTTCTCAAGAGAGAACGGCTACTTCTTTAAGTTCTCCAAGGGAGATGATTGCAATAGAATTCTTCCAGAAGGGCCATGACTATTTGATGGAAGACTCGTTATCAAGCAATGGTCCTAAGATATTGTCCTAAAAATAGATCTCCCTTCAAGCATGCCAATCTGGATAAAGTTTCCTAGCCTTCACCTCAAATTCTGGTCAAAATCAGTACTCAGGAAAATGTGATGCACCATTGTTCTTAGACAATGCTACTGCATTGGAGAAAAACTTGCTTTTATAAGGTGTTTTGTTGAAGTTTCTACAGCTGAACCACTCCCTAAGGAGGTGGTGTTAGAGATGCAAGATAACAAATTGGTTCATCTACTAGTGGAGTATGAATGGAGACCCACCAAAATGCCAAGAATTTTATCCTTTGCATGAATAGATGCTCAGTGTCCTACCACTCGAAAGTGGATCCCAAGAGACTAAAAATGTAGGAAAATCAGAAACAAAAGATCCATAAGAAGCCTTCAATAACTAACCCCTCAGAAAGCTCTCAGGAGATGCCAAGGAAGGATGCTTGTGAGAAACCAAATAAAAATGTTGCAGGAAATCAGCAAGAGATGAATCCTTAGGTTAATCTTCCAGAAAGCATTCAGGAGATGACAAATAAGGATCAATATGACACCATTCAACAAGGAAGGAGTCTCTTCAGAAACCCAACACCGCCAGGACGGAGAGAAGACAGCTAAAGTTCAAGAGACAGGATTTGATGAGCCAGAAGGAAACTTATTTGATAGGAATAAAATTGCTGTTGATAGCAGTAATGAAGAGGAGGATATGAGTATTAAAACTAAAACTACCGCAACTGTGGATGAAATGATAGCAGAAGTTCACCATTCTAAAATAGAATTACCAGTTACAACTAAAGAAGAAACACTTGAACATACCCAGACAAATGCAGGAAAGACAAAGGTCAGTGGAGCCAAATAGTTGAGCAACATAAGAGTATACTATAGGGCTTGATAATGAAGTTAAGTCTACAAAACCCATCCAAATCCGAAAGCTATTAACAAAACAAATCCTAAGTGGGAACTGGGAAGCTTCAGTTACAGACAATAAAAAACAAAAAGAAAAGGGACAACCCTAAGAAATAAGCCTCAAAGAACAGAAGAATGAGTTACCTGGTAAAAAACGATCCTTAGAGTGGGTCAAAAAAGGTGGCACCCTCCTAGATAAATCATGTTATTGATCGATAATCATGTCAAGTTACAATCCAGTGCCTTAAGTCCAAGCCAAAGGACTTTAACCACACACAAAGTTGACTTATTCTTCCTGGTAAGGCTAAATTGAACTTGCACAATGTTTTTGTATTGTATCAGCGAGTTATAAGAGAGAGACGTCCATTGTATTCTTCTTTATCTCATAAATGAATCACTTTAAAATGCCATATATATATATATATATATATATATATATATATATATATATATATATATATATATATATATATATATATATATATATATACACACATAGAGAGAGACACACACAAAAGAAAAGTGTGCCTAGGGTATCTCCTTGGATTGCAAACTAAGGAGACAACCTATATCTCAAGATATCAATATGAACAACTTGAACTATTCATCATGATCTCTATGTCCAAAATTAGGGGTGTAAAAAAAGAAAGTGATCTAGACATTACTACATCGTTGATAAAGAGGTATCATTTGCTATATTGTTGAAAAACCATTTAATTTGCAACTATCCAAAGTATCTAAAGCGCGTGATATTTTATAAACCACCATTTTAAAACATAGACCATAATGCACACAATTTAGATAGTCCATTCATGCTCTATCACAAGATTTTAGGCCGTCCTTAGATTCTAATCTAAAAAGACACCCCAAATATACTTTTCTCTCTCTCTCTCTCTCTCTCTCTCACACACACACACACATATATATATACACACATATCTATGATATATAATGAGATTACTGTAAATTAACCATCAGCTCAAATAAGTTATGTCAGCAAGGGCAAAAAGATAGTACCCGTTATTTTTTATCAATTTTTTTTAATCGAGATCTCAACCTCCGTACCTTCTTTAAAATTAAATTTCATAAATTTTATAATTCATTACCCTTCCATCAAGTGCATAGAGGATGTTGTATCTACCGAAAACATTAATTTTGTGTCTATTTGATGGAAGGTGAAATCAACATTAAAACCTAAGAAATTGGGTATGGGTAAACCCTAGAGAATTGATATCATACAACAATAACAACTAAGTCTTTTATCCCAAGTACTTGGGGTAGGCTACATGAACCAAAAAAGAATCTCGCTGGATCGATCACGTTGATAGTCCTTCTCCATTCATTTCTATCATATAATATCTCCTCATTTAGACCTCTAAATCCATATCTTTTCGTATCAACTCCATCCATATTTTCTTCGGTCTTCTCTTCTTTCTTTTAACTTGTCCTACATTAATAAACTTCTCTCATCGAACTGGTGTATTTTTAGGCCTACGTTGCACATAACCAAACCATCATAAACGATTTTCTCATATCTTCTCATCGATGGGAGGTAAAGCTATTTTAGCATGAATATCTTCATTTCTTACTTTATCTCTCCTAGTGTTGCCGCATATCCAGCAGAGTATGCATATTTCTATTACACTTATTTTCTGTGAATGACGTTTCTTTAAAGTCCAACATTTCGTGCCATATAATAAAACTGGTCTAATAGCAGTCCTATAAAATTTTCTCTTCAGTCTTAACGGAATGTTAAGGTCGCATAAAACTTCCATTACACTCCTCCATTTCAACCAGCCAGCTTGTATCCTATAGTTACCATCATTATCAATTTTTCCATCATTCTGAATAATAGAATCCAAATAGCTAAACTGACTGTTCATTTGTATCTCTTGCTCGTTCAGTGTTACAACATTATAGTCTACGGTCTATCGTTTACTAAATTTACACTCCATATACTCTATTTTAGACCTACTCAATCTAAAACCTCTAAATTCTAATGTGTTCCTCCATAACTCTAACTTGACACTCACCCCTGCTCTTGTCTCATTAACTAAGACAATATCATCAGTAAATAGCATACACTAAGGTATCTCATTCTGAATAGTTCTAGTAAATTCATCCATCACTATAGCAAATAAGAACGGGCTCAATGCAGATCCTTGATGCAATCCAATTGTGATAAAAAAAATCACTTGTTAGACCATCACATGTTCTGACATTGATCACCACTCCATTATACATGTCCTTAATTATGTCAATATACTTGATGGGGATTCTTTTTTCATCAATGTCTACCAAAGTATCTCTCATGATACTTTATCATAGACTTTTTTCAGGTCAAAAAATACCATATGCAAATCTTTATCTCTCTCGGAATCGCTTTATAAGTTAACGAAGTAAATGAATAGCTTTTGTCGTCGATTGCCTCGGCATAAATCCAAACTAATTCTTCGATATTTTAACAGTTTGCCTCAATCTATACTCAATTATCCTTTCCCAAAACTTTATAGTGTGACACATTAGTTTATCTCACGATAATTAGAACAACTCTGAATATCACCCTTATTCTTATATAGAGCTATTAGGATACTCTTTCTCCATTCATTTGGCATTTTTTTACTTTGCCAAATCTTATTAAAAAAATCTATCAACCACCTCACACCAATCTCTCCTAAGTATCTCCATAACTCTATAAAAATCTTATCTAAACCAATAATTTTTCTTAATTTCATCCTTTTCAAAACCTCTTACTTCAGATTTTTTAATTCTGCACACAAATCTATGATTCATATCCTCACACTAAATAGTAAGATCTCCCAATCTTGAGTAAAACTATTATATAATCTATCAAAATAATATTTCCATCTTTCTTTAATCTCTTCGTCTCGAATTAGAATCTTTTGATCCTCATCTTTAATACACTTTACAGTACATAAGTCTCTAGATTTTCTCCCTCTTATTTGAGTAATTCTATATATATCATTTTCTGTCTCTTTATTATCCAACTTCTCATACACTTATTTATATAATTTAGTTTTTGCATCCCGAATAGCTTTCTTAGCCTCCTTGGTTAGTTTATACATCTCCAAACTTATTCCATCATTATTATTATTATTATTATTATTCAAATCTCTATAAAAATCCAGCTTGATCTTAATAGCATTTTTTATTTCTTCATTCCACCATGATGTATCCTTACATGGTGGAGCACCGTTTCTCGACTCACCAAATATATCTCTAACTATCTTCTTAATACAGCTAGCCATTTTGTTTTATATTACATTAGGACCATCATGGTCCCTCCAATCTATTTTTTGTACTACTCTATCTACAAAAACTTTTTGATTACCTTCTAATCGCCACCACTTAATCTTAGGATCTAATTTATACTTAATCTTTCTAAGTCTCTTTCTAAACTAAATATTTAAAACTAAAATTTTATGTTGGATAACTATACTCTCATCTGACACTACTTTACAATCGATGCAACTATCTCTATAAATCCTTCTAATTAAAAATAAATCTATTTGGCTCGCACTCGATCCATTTTTAAAGTAATCAAGTGTGAAATTTTCTTTTTAAACCAAGTATTGACTAAAATCAAATCATAAGATAAAGAAAAATCTAGAATTGAGTTACCTACTTTATTTTTTCTACAAAACCAAATCCTCCATATACACTATCAAACCCATTACGGCTAATTCCTACATGCCCATTGAGATTACCACCAATAAATAATTTTTCTCTTGCGGGTATTTCTTATACTATCTCATCTAGATCCTCTCAAAATTGATATTTACTAGATTCATCAAATCCTACTTGTGGTGCATAGACACTAATGACATTAAAAATCTCTCTATTTAAAATAAATTTAACTAATAAAATTCTATCACCCTTCCTCCTAACCTCAATTACATCCCCAAGTAATTACTTATCTATGATCACACCTACCCCATTACGATTTCTATCTCTACCTGTATACCAAAGTTTATAACCCCCGAGCTCTATGACTTTACATTTCTCAAAAAGTTAAGGATTACTACAAATTAAATTTAAAATTTCAGATTTCAAAAAGAATATTGAACTTTTCTCATTTGTGATCGAGGTGAGTAACTACCCTTTAAGAGTGGACTAAGAATATCCCTCGATGGTATTTTTTTATTGAGAGTTGGTTTGAGATTCAGCATGCACTCGCAATGGGCATTGATGTGAGAGTATCTCGCGGTGCAGTAGGTACAGGATGGCCTACTCTCCAGGATTTTACGATCATTGGCCCTACAAGCATACGCTCACAATGAATAAGCCCTTGAACAACTTTGAGTTGCTTCTTCGTTGAGACTTGGTCTGAGTTTAAAAATGCACTCGCAATGCACAGGTCCTTATCTGCCAAGCAGTAGAGGACTAATCCTACATGTATACAAACACTTTAAGTTGCCCAATTTCCACTGATGAGGTCTTCTGCATGATGGCCTAGTTAGTTCTCGAACTATTCAACATACAAAACAAAGAGGCAATGAATATAAACACCTTAAATTGCCGCTAGCTATCAAATGTTAGACTAAATAAGTTTGCCATAATTTTAAAATGCACACAAACAATAAAAACTTTATGGAATGGAATTTCACCTATAATAGCAGCAACAATGAACCATTCAAGGGTCATTGAGCAGGTTAGAGTGACCAGAGCATATGTGTGCATGGCCAAATAATCAATGGTCTTCAGTTGATAGTTTCAGAACATGTGAGAAATTATATACTTATATGCATCTTGTGGTTCTTAGTGAATGGATCAACCAACTTCACTTCAGAGCTCTATAGAGGATCACTCATCACATCAATGAAGCCAGAATGCTACTTCATGTGTATAATTATGTCAAGGTGGTGTTTCGAACCAGAGCTTGTAATAGAGTTATACATGAAACCGATACATATTGTATCATGGAACAAAGTCCATAGCTATCAAGCTTATCCCTGACCCATTATCTCTCAAAAGGTCTTTAACATAAGTAGTGTTGAACTACTAACCTCTTGCATCTTTGCTAAGAGAATTTATAAATACACTACAATTTACTATTTTTGTGAATGGATTTTTAGGAATGTCGATATCCGAACTTGAAATAGCATGCAAGCTTCATAAGGATGCTCATATGTAACACCCCAACCCATTGCATACCCAGAAGATATTACTTATGTTATTTTAAGTAGTATATTCAAGTTGATTTAGTATGCGATGCCATTTGACTTCATTCCCTTAATTATTTCCCTAATCGAGTTCCGAAACCACACCATTGATTATTATTGAAATGAACAAAAATAAATGCAAGTACAACTTCACCAAAAGATGCCTTTTTCAGGAAATTCTAAATGTGCACCACTTTCCTCATAGTGAGCCTGTGCTTCTTAGTGAGCACCATATAACTTATAAAATTAGTGATTTTTTCTTAGTAAGCACCATCCATTTTTCCATTTTGTCTTATTTTCTCTAACCGTTTTTCGTAGTGAGCACCACACCCTATTTCCCCACTTTCCTGATTCCACTTAGTCCAATCCTTCGCTCAAAACTGCTCCCGATCGCCGTAGTCAGCAGGGTTCGGTACCAATCAGTGCGAAACTGCTCCCAATCCTTCGAAATTGCTGTCGTCGGTCGCTCGCCAGACCTCGCCATCGCGCGCCCTAGCTCAATCCGTAGCCATCACCGTCGCTCGGCCGCAGCCCCCTCGGTCGCTCACCTTCGCTTACCCGTCAACCTTCTTGTCCACAAATCTAGAGTCAATAAGCTACCTAACAACTAATTCTTTGTATTTATTATATTTCTAATTATTTAAATTTCATCCTCTACAAATTTGGATCCAAAACCCTAAAAAAATTATCTTTAACTTTTTTGATGTTGAAATTCCTATTTTTATAGATTTATGAGAGGCTTGTGTATGTTTATAGGCAATAGTTACGTAGTGTGATTAACTAAAAAAATCACTGCATTTATAAGATTCACTGTATTCAAAGGATGTGGACGTTGTTCATTTGATCCGACATGAAAAATCATTGTATTTATAGAATTTCATTGTATTTATGCACTTTATTTATGAAAAGAATGATGGGATCTTTATTAGTTAAGTCATAATTATTTCCCATATTTATTGTTTATTTCATGATGAATTAGATACTGTTCATGTATTGACACATTGAATGTAATTTACTGCTTCTTTGCTTCAATAACTTTAGATAACACTATATGACACCTTGTACATTAACAAATGTAATTGAAGTGCTTATGTTTTGAAAGAGTTGGATTAATGTGTCATGTACCGAACAAATTTCCAGATGGATCAACCCCAGTCATCATGAGTTCGACTCACAGCATCGAACCGAAAGAAAAAAACTATTCGTCAACCACCCGCCAATCCAATCATTGAAGAAATGCACGATCAATCGGTTCCCTCACATGAGACAACGAACATCGAGGTGGGAGAGTCTGAAAAAGATGTCTAACATGCTATCGAGAGTGGACCAGTGGATTTGTCGATCCTCAAGAGTTTTAAAACACATGTCGCTTACTTCATCTCTAACAAAGAGGTAAATAAATATATCTTCGGGTTATCCTAAGTTTCTTATTAATCCTTGTTCTGACTTAATTATTATTACAGGAGCGATATCCATTAAGGTGCATCAACCATTAGAAGAAAATAGATGTATGGCCAAGGTTAAGCCAACCAAACACAAAATTTGTTGAGCTTATACAGAATTCATCCCTCTACACGTTAGTTGTGTACTCTTACCCTTACATAAGCAGCGTAGAGATCTCAGCATTCATTGAGAGGTGGCACCCGGAGACGAATACTTTTCATATGCTTTTTGGGGAGATGATAATATCACTTGACAATGTCTCCTGCCTCCTTGGTTTACTAGTAATAGGGAAATCGGTGTCTATGACTGAGGATTCAGATCCGTCGTTTCCCGTCGAATTGTTAGTCAGTTCCCTCAATGTTAGTCATAGCGAAGTGAGGAATAACTTAAACATAAAAGGCAGAGCCCCAGTACGCCTTGACTGGCTTAAGGACCAGTTTAGCAGCGTGACTGATAATGATTCAGAGATTCGGATTGTGTACACAGCACAAGCCTATTTATTGTATCTCCTAGATTGCACTCTTTTTTTGTGATAAGAGTGGAACAAGGGTTAATATTGATCTCTTTGCACTATTGGAGGACATACTTGTCGTCTAGCAAATAGATCGACTCGTGGAAAATTGTTAAAAGTAATTTAACATCTTTTCCAACTCAGCAATGCGATCCTTGTTTCCATAAATTGGTAAATATAGTGCTTTATTGGACTGAAGCTCATCTAGTAAATCTCTCTGAACCTGAGCCCAGTGATCCTCACCTAGACCGAGGAATCTTGCAATCTTTGAATCCACAGTTGTTGTCCGCATGCACTTTACCCACATGGGCAATATAACAAAAAGTCTGGAAGCAAGGCACGATACCTTAATGTGAATGATTCTAGCTCTAGATCCGGCTATGCATGAATAGGAATTACTTCCAATGATTGCAACGAAGGATTTTGATCAACGTCGATATTATTTTGTGCCCACAATGGCCAATGTTAGTGTATTGTAGAATAAGAGATTGAAATGGAAAGTCTAAAATGTTTTAAAAAATACCTTATTTTTTGTTGGCTGACAGCGGGTAATTTGCGAGGACGCCTCTTCTTCAGAGAAATTATACTTTTGACTTGAGGGAAACAACTGTCTGATTCAATCAATTCGAAAGTAGTTGGTTCACGAGGAGTTGAAATATCAAGCTTCCACTTCTTCAGATAGGAACCTTCGAAATTGGATCAGTAAAAGAGGAACTTACTGGATTAGAAATTTCTCTTAATTTAGTTAGCGTTCAAACCTGAGATTCACCATCCGCTTTAAGTAATGAACTTATGAAAACTTTAACATTTTTTTGATAGTTTAATTCTTCAACTGTTGGAACAGTGATGAACAGAATGTCAAGTTTCCACCAATGATGGTCAATGCACTTTAACGGAATTGGCCAGTTATCTCTTTTATACAATGCAATCTCATGGGCACATGGTAAGTTATGCGTCCGGCGAATTATGCACCCACAAGCCACTGCATCAACCCCAATGAAAACTGCTTTTCCAAGCTGACTTAAAATTAATGACATCGCATGATTTGAAATTAATCTGCGGAGTTTTTTGAATTCGAGCAACATAAAATTTCGATGCACGATGGTCAACGAGCCTTAATTTCAGTGTGTTGTAGTTCGAATAGGGAGTGGATATTGCTCTAACATTTTTCAAAGTTTCCTTGACTTGTGCGGAGTTGTCTCTTCAATTTGGCACATGCACTTTCTGCCCTATTACTGGTGACATTGCTACGGTGAAGATACATATTTGTCCAATAAGCAATGAATCGTTCCTTGTATGGATCCAACCATATTGTTGTCACATAATTGATTGCATTCAGGCAGGTCCGAAATTCATTTTTCAAATTGCTCAAACGTGCATTGTATTCTTCAATTGTAACTAACAACATAACAATCTTCTAGTTAAAATAAAACTTCTCCCACTCTGGTTGTTGGTCAAACATCTTTTTGCAATTGGCTCTTGTTGATATGCCTAAAAGATGTCGACTTGATGAAAATGTGGATTCCACAGCATTGACAAGTGTTAAATCTCTATCCGTCACGATCACGCTGGGTTGAATATTGTTGACAAATTATCCACGTAACTTGTCCAGCACTCATACATAATTTGTTTCATTTTCTCGTTCAAGAAAGGCGAAAGCAACAAAAAAACGTCAGATTAGTTGAAGTCACACAGACGATCTCCAATAGTGGATAGTTATACATGTTCGTTTTGTACATGCAGTCCATGATTTTAACTCCTGAAAATGCACGTAAGAGTTCCACCCCAACAGAAAAAGCCCAGAAGAGATCAATCACAGAATTGTTTTCTTCATTTCTGCAATGCAACTCAATATAGTTTGATTCTGATACTTTTAATAACAGATGTTGCATATGAGATCTTCCCCTTGCTCAATCAATATATGCTTGTGACGAGCATTATATATTGTTTTAATCATTGAAATATTTTTTGGATTCTTCTACTTCAATGGAGTCAATATATCCCTGGGTCGCACGTGGCACATGGATATCTCAATTAAGACAAATGTCTAACCTTCTGACAATCTCCCTACATATGAGTGACCTTCAAGATATATAACTGGTGGGTGATCATGCACATCGCATGTAACTTTTAAGTTCCACTCCAACCTCCACGTTCAATTGTTCACCTAGCAATTTGAAAGGACATCAACACTTCTTACTCTTCCTAAATCCATCGGCGTCTGATAATTTCTTGAATTTTGCCTTGCCACGGTGCTCACAACCAAACCAAACCTTATCCCGCTTGCTTCAGCCACGACTATCGGATTTAGCAATGATAATAACAAACCCTAGCTTCTTTCTTGCATCGCCTACTCACTGACAGAGTTTATCTCTATTTTCAAAAAACCAATTAAATATCGTAAGTTAGAGTTTCTATAATTAGGGAGAAATTTAACCCACATAGGGAATTGCATATTAAATACCTGATATGTATCAAAGTCCAAACTATGGTCAACATCAGCGAGATCGGACTTAACTTGACTGGATTGTGTAGATGCGTCAACAAGCTTAAATGAAAAAAATTATGCATGTATCAGTGACTGGTAAATTTAAGAAAATATTAATTTACAACATATGGGATTAAAAATATAAGTTTTAAATAAGGAACAAAAAAAATTCTCGCTAAAGTTTAGAATATATTAGTATACAAGATATGAGAATAATAACATATAAGTTTTAAATAAACCACAAAAAATTCTCTGGTCAGTCCAGACCAGAGAATCTATCGTCCGGTTCTATCGAACCAGATGGGAAGCCCACTGGTCGAGGGTGGCGACCCAAACCGCCTTCCAATGGAAAACCTAGCCAAAAAAATTTGCCTTTCCCCCCCAAAATTATACATTCCAATGCTAAATTAAAATATATCAATTACAAGTTTAGCCAAATTGACTCCAATAAAATTATTACACATAGCTCAAAATAAGGAAAATCATCCAACAAAACAAATTTTATTTTGAGATAATCCATCTTCTTCACTTCCTCCACTCCACGAACAATGGATTACTTTTTTGGATTTGCAAACAAAATGAACCTCTAAAGCAAATTTAACAATGATGCTACAGAAATTGGATGAAGAGGGTGTTGAGATTTAGGATTTACTCTCACAATATTTTTTTTCTTATATTTGGTTACACGGGAGAAAAACATTTCTGAATGGGGAATTTCTAGATGTGCCCCATACTTTTCTTAGTGAGTCACAGGCCGAAAAGGCCTTTTATTTTCAAGTTTGCCATTTTAATTTTGTAGCCAATTGCCCTCATATTTTTCCTAGTGAGCCTCATTCCCTCCTTTCTATTAGCCCTTTTTTCTTAGTGAGCCCCAAACCTCTTAACTACTTCTCTTTTCAGCGCGATAGTTCTCTAAAAAAGGAAAAAGAGCAACCGATCTCCCAAACCCTAAATCCCGCTCTAAATTTGTTTCTCATTAGTTGCATGCGATTGCTAACTCTTGTTTGAGTTTTCTGTGTTTATTTTATTGCAAATCTGGTATGGATATCTCTTTCTTTGAGAGTCGAGAAGAGGTTAAAGAAGATGGAGAACAAGATCATAACTATAGAAAAAAAAAATCGATGAATCTCCTTATTTAGAGATATAGTTAAAACTATTTTGGACTCAATATACAACCTAATTTGAACGATGAATGAAGATCATCAATTTTATAGATTTTAGTAATATGTAAAGTAGTCGTGCTTATCGTTTGACCGTTGGGATGGAAACCTTGGTCGGGGGGCAAAACCTGACCTGCTCAACAACTGGCCGGGTTGACGATCCCGGCCAGTAACTGTCTTTGGTTGGGATTGATTTCCCGATCTAGCTATTTTTAATAGTTTTAAATATAGTTTTCTTGATAAGGTTAGAGTTTAGTGTTGAATAAATTATAATAAAGTGTTGAATATCCACTGAACTTCTAAATTTTTTTGTTATTTTAGGATGAAGCAATTAATGAAAGTAGTTGAGTTAAGTCTATAGACGGTGATGGTGATTATAGTTTGCATTTTAGTACTTATCAGGTATGTATAAGAGATTAAGATTTTGTATATGAAGTTTAATTTACTATTTTAGAGATTTTAATTGATGAATTAAACGTTCAGATTTTTGGAGGTCAAGATGAACTATGTCAGTGGCTGGGAGCCTGGGACATACCATACTTGGGATGTATTGATGTATTCAAGCAAATCGTTTCACCATTCATTGCCACTCAGAAGATAATAGAGTTGCGAATGAAAATTTGTATAGCAATGTACAACAGCACTAGGTTGTACATAGTGCTAACAATTTTGTAACATCAGTAACCTTTATGTTTGATAATTTTGTAAGTTTGAACAAGTAATATGTAAAAAATGTTATGTTTTTGTCCTTACTATGCCCATCTGTAACATATACAAGTAATGTGTTTGAATATTATCATATGTGGTTTTTGATATAACGATTAGTTGTTAAATTAACTAATTTTGTAAGTTCAGATAATTTTTACAAATTATCTAGGTCTGTGTTTATAAGTTAATATTTGCTGGTCGGGATCGCAACTCCGACCAAAAAAAATCCAGGTCGGAGTGTACACGCTATCCAGCAAAACTCCACACCAGGATGTATACCCCGACCAGCAGAGTTGCACAAAACTGCAACATGAGCCTGGCCGTTATCTCTTCACCGGCTTAATTACTCTTTGGACGGGACTGCCAGCCCGACCAATGCAAGTTTTGGCCGAAGTTACATCCTCGACTGGTCTCTAAAGTTAGACTTATATATGGCATCCTATAGGCGGTGCGGTCTACTCTTCGCGGTGAACGACGGGGCCGGAGAGAAAGGAAAGTTATGAGCGTGAAATAGCAAAGCGATCTGAGTGAAGTTGAAGAAAAGGGAGTGAAGCCAAAGCGAAAGATGTTAGTGGAAAGATCACGTTCCCTATATCTCAGTGAGACCGAATTTCCTAGTGAGCCCCAACCTTTTTTTTAGTGAGCCCCATTTTCCCACTCACAAATTGAGTTGTGAGTTAAAGGGCAAACTTGAAAAAAACATGGGGCTCACTAAGAAAAAGGGTCATGTTTTAAAGTATCCTGGGGCTCACTAAGAAATTGGGGCTCACTAGAAAAAGTATGGGAGCATCTAGCAACTCTCTTCTAAATGGGTTAGAGAATGAGTTCAAGAAGGATGGTGCTCACTAAGAAAAGAGCCAAACTCTTTTTGGTCAAAAAAAAAAAAAGACAAACTTGAAAATATTTGCAACTTGCCCCATGATGCTCGCCAAGAGGAAAGTGGTGCGCATTTAGAATTTCCCATCTTTTTCCCCATGGAATTCCATGAAAAATACTAAAATATCCATCAAACACAGCCAAATAAGAATCCTTGCATCTCTTTTAATTAATGTGTTGGAGACTAGAGGCTGGCACAAGTGCATTTAGGATTTCAACAGAAAGAAAAAGAGTTTATTTTCCACTGAATTACAAGTAAATAAGTCAATTCAATTTCCTTACCTTGTGCAGTTCCGTCCCTCGAAGCAACGAATCAACCTCCTCCGAGCTCCAACCCCGACGGCGAGGCCGCATCGGGGTCGTCGGCGCAGCGAAGGGCGTCGGAGAAGTCGATGGAGTTGGCGACCATCCATCACTTGAACGCTCGCCGCCGCCTGCGAAGAGAAAAATGAAAATTAGTTAGGGTTTTTGAGATTCTAGGGTTAGGGAGAGGGAGAGAGAGAGAGCGTACCGGGTGGTCATTTTCGCGGCGGCGAGGCGGGAGAGGGGCTTTGCTTTGCGGGGGCCCAGTCGAAGAATAACTGAAGACGATAATGGGCCAGCGCCGGTTCGAGCCTTAGAGGCTTTTTCCTCCCTGTCCGACTCAGACCCGGCCCGTTAAGATCTTATTTATTTTCCATTGAGGAAAGGAAAAAAAAAAAAAAAAAATAGAAAAATAGAAATCTTACTCCTATTTGCACTATAATCCGAGTCCGATTCAGATCAGGATGGATGTTACCGAATCGGGGAGCCCCTTCCACCTATAAATGCACCACCCCAAGCTTAACTACACACATGCATGCAATCATTGATCGTTTTTCCTTTTCTAGGTGGTACTCGATTTTACCGTACTTCTCCAAGTGTGGTTCTAGACGCAATCTCGATAGCACATTCAATCCAATACTCAAGATAAATCCTAGATATAGTCTACAGCCGTGATCATTATGACGACAAACCACAGTGCACTGCAGAACAGCTACTCGGATTATATAACAACTGTCGTCGTACTCTGTTTCGGGGTACTCATCCTTTTTCTCATCGACTGGTTTAAACGTTGCGCAAAGCGCCACCACAGTTCTGCCGTCGCGGCTGCCACTAATCTTGGTTCTGCTAATAATACTGTTTATGCTTCTGTTGTCATTGATGTGAGTAGGCTGCACCAACTTCAGCAACTTACTTTGACTATTGATGCCGAAGAGAAGAGTAGTACTGAAGGTCCAGTTTCAGCATGTTTGGCACCGGAGGGAGATGATCAAGAGGATGATTGTGCTATTTGTCTGAACAAGTTGTTGCCGGGAGAGGAGATGACGGTGTTAGACTGCAAGCACAAGTATCATAAATTGTGCATTGATCAGTGGCTGCTACAATATTATTCATCTAATTGCCCAATTTGCCGAGAAAAGATCTGACGAACTTATTGCTAGAACAGTTTTCTTTCCTTTTTTTTCATTTTTCTGTAAGACTTAGCTAATCCAGCTGGGACTCCAGCTGGGAGGAGTCCCAGAATTTTAATTGTTAAGACCTGAATGCCATGTAACTTCTTTATTTGAAATGTTCAGCAGGGCTACTGCTACCTACATGGTTGTAACAAGCAGTAGCTACATATAAATTCTTTCATTTACTTTTGATATTTTGGTTCAAACTCTGCATCTGCGACTGATAGGGATTTATTGTAAAAAAAGAATTCGTTCAAGTTAAATAGGTGTAGTACTTTTATTGGAGTCTATAAATTGAAAATTGCTTGCTCTTTGTTCTTGAGCATTTTGTTTCCCAAGCATCCGAAGGAAATGGGTTCCTCTTATCCATGATAACCCGAATAGGCCGAATCACATTAGTGTTTTCAAGTTGAATTTTGTAGAACATAAAAGATATATTTCTTTTTTAGTGAGAGCAAGATCGTAGTTTGTTTATTCATAATTTGACTTGGCATATCCTGCAAAGAAAAGAGCCGATCAAGGCAGGGAAGACTAGGAAGTCCAAAAACACTTCAAAATCTTTCATCAATCAGGATCCTCATCAAAAAACCAAATTCAATTACAAACAGAAAATCTCCTCTCAAAAATAAATAAATATGAATAAAAAAATCCAACTCATGGATTGAAATTCAATTACAATTTTATTGACAAATAACTATAAATATAACTCCCTCCAAAAAAAAACAAAGAGACCAACCACTGAGCCTTGACTCAAGGTGACACCATCTCTCTCCAATTTGTAAGAGATTCTGAATTCAACTCTCACTAAGAACTTTGTTGAAAAAGCCTTCCACTGTACTAAAACTCCGAAGTTATAGTGAGGGTTGAGAGAAATTATTTTGTATTTTAATACGCCCCCGCAAGTTGGTAGGATTTGAATTTGGATTGCTCTGGTATAGTGGAATGTTTTTTCAATATGGTATCAAAGCAATCCAGATTCAATTTCTATTAGGTGCACATTAATTGCGGGTTTTTAAAAAAAAATTATATCACTTAGTAAAGTCCAGATTTCTGTCCAAAAATTAATTTGAATAATATTGTAAAAAATATGTATGTCTTGTGAGTTTGACTAGCAAAAATAAAAAATAAAAAACTAAAATAGGAGGACCTTTTGTAATTTATATCTATGTATAGTGAGGGACTTAAATAGGGAAATTCTAAATGCGCACCATACTTGACTTAGTGAGCACCATTGCCTAATTTTCAAATATTTACAAATTTCCTATTTATTTTTTAACAAAAATAACCCTCACCATTTTCTTAGTGAGCACCATAACCCTTTTTTCCCTCTTTAATCCATCCGAAAATATTTTTCTCCCGCAGTCAAGAGAGCCTGCAGGTGGAATGGCAGAGGGGTTCGAGAGGACCAAGCGAACGATGAGGGGAGAACGCAATCAATTAGAGTTGGTGTTCACTAGGAAGAGAAATTTAAAAAGGAAGACAGTTACGAGAGAAAGAATATGAGATAAAATAAGAAGATGTGTGATGTTCACTAAGAAAAACACATTTCTTTTAAAAGTTAAATGGTGCTCCCTAAGTAGATGGTGCTCACTAAGTAAGTGTGGTGCACATTTAGAATTTCCCCTTAAATATGTAATATATTTGTATTGCAATGTTTCATTAATGGAATGCGGATGATATTAGTCACTATTTATGCTTTAAAAAAACATAGCCAACAAAGAATCCATGCCTCTTTTAATTACTGTGTTGGAGAGAAGAACAGTTATGAGAGAAGGAATATTAGTTAAAATGAGAAGATAGGTGGTGATAACTAAGAAAAACACACTTCTTTTGAAAAGTTAAATGGTGCTCACTAAGTAGACAGTGCTCACTAAGTCAAGTGTGGTGCACATTTAGAATTTGCCCTCAAATATTGTAATTTATATGTATTGTAATGTTTCGTTAACTATTAATTAATGGAATATGGATGATATTAATCACCGTTTATACTAAAAGAACATAGCCAACAAAGAATCAAACCTCTTTTAATTACTGGAGAGGAAGACAGTTATGATAGAAGAAATATGAGTTAAAATGAGAAGATGTGTATTGCCCACTAAGAAAAAATAAGCTCCTCTTAAAAGTTAAATGGTGCTCACTAAGTAGATGGTAGATGGTGCTTGCTAAGTCAAGTGTGGCGCATATTTAAAATTTCCCCTTAAATATGTAATTTATTTGTGTTGCAACGTTTCGTAAATTATTAATTAATGGGATGCGATGATATTAGTTACATTTTATGCTTAAAAAAGAGAAATTCTAAATGCGCACAACATTTTACTAGTGAGCACCACATACTATGCTATATAGTAAAGTGATTTACAACGGAACATGGTGCTAACTAGTAAAATATGGTGCGCACTTACAATTACCCAAAAAAAACACAGCCAACAAAGGATCCGTGCGTCTCTTTTAATTAGTGTGTTAGATTATTATTTTTCCCGTACAAGTAAAGGCTTCGTAAATTATGTTAGAGATTGGAGATTAGGGACTGGCATTAATGCATTTAGGATTTCAATTAAAAGAAGGAGAGATTTTTCTACTGAATATTTGGGAAATAATTCGATTTCCTTTACCCTGTGCAGTTCAGTCCCGCGAAGAGACGAATCAACCTTCTCCAAGCTCCAGATCGCCGACGGCGAGGTCACATAAGGAGTGAACTGATATGCCTCGGGGTCGTCGGCGAAGCGGAGGGCGTCGGAGAAGTCTATTGAGTTGGCGACCATCCATCGCTTGAACGCTTGCTGCCGCCTGCAGAGAGAATTGAATATTAGTTAGGGTTTTTGAGATTCTAGAGTTAGAGAGAGATTGAGAGAGAGTACAGAGTGGCGAGCGGTCACCTGCGGCGGTGAGGTGGGAGTGGGGCTTTGGGGAAATTCTATTTGAGCACACCACTATGCACACTGAGGTAGGCTGACTGAGCCAAGTGGTGTGCTCAAACAGAATTTCCCGAGGCTTCGTTTTGCCGGAGCAACAGGTACGCAAAATTTGCCTTCGCTGGTGTGGGCCCGGTCGAAAGGATAAGTGATCGACGCTCGTTCGAGCCTTAGCGAGCCTTTTTACTCCCTGTCCGACTCAGACCTGGCCCGTTAAAATCCTACTCCTATTTGTACTAGAATCCGATTCAGATCAAGATGGATGTTACTAAACAGGGCTGCCCCTTCCTCCTATAAATACACAACCTAAGCTCATCTACACACCCCGGCATGCAATCTCTATAGTCTAAATCTTAGCGATACATAGCCGTGATCATTATGGGAATAAGGAAGGGACTCTCCCACGGTAAGCTGCAAAATAACTACTCGGATTTCATGGTGATAGGCGTCATACTCTTCTTCACGATCCTCCTCTTTGGCCTCCTCGAGTTGTTCAAGTATTGCACCGCTCGCCACCACAACTCCGCCATCGCGGCCGCCGCTAATCTTGGCCCGGCTAATAGCACTGTTCCCATATCGGCTGTCGTTGAGGCGAGTAGGCTGCTCCAACTTCAGAAACTTCCATTGTCCATTGTCGTAGAAGAGGAGAATAGTAGTGAAGGTCCAGGTTCAGATTTGACGGATGAATGCGCTATTTGTTTGGAGAAGTTCTCATCGGGAGAGGAGATAAGAGTGTTGCCCGACTGCAAGCACATGTTTCATAGATTGTGCATCGACTCGTGGCTGTTACAATATTCGTCTAGTTGCCCAATTTGTCGAGGAAACACTCTGACGGTCTAATTGCTGGAAACAGTTTTTCTTTATTTTTTTTCTTTTTCTTTGGGCTGGACGGTCATGTAGTTCATTATTTGAAATTTTTAAGAGAGCTGCCATCTACATGGTTGTAACTAGGACTAGCTTTACATGAGCTCCATTAATTACTACTTTTTGTTGTTTTGATTTGTTAAAATATAAAATAATTTTCCTCAACTCTTACTACAACTTCGGAGTTTTTGTGCAGTGAAAAAAATTTTCAACATGGTATCAGAGCAACCCAAGTTCGATTTTTGTTTCGCCTTCAGAGTTTTGATGTAGTGAAAGGGTTATTTAACATGATTCAAACTCTGTATCAGGGAGAGAGGTGGATCCTGTAGAGAGAGAGAGAGAGAGAGAGAGAGAGAGAGAGGTGGATCCTGTAGTGAGATTGTTTGTGTGGGTCTCAACTGGATACTTTGAGCTAGCCTACCTCGCCTTTCTTGCACCTGGGTCTGTGTTCATGCCTCAACTGTACAACAAACAGTGGAAATAAATGCTTTTCTCACATAAGACACTGCGCAATGCAATATAGCTGGACGCAATGCAATCCCTTACTATAAGCAAATGCATGCTTCTGTTGGCTTCCTTGTACATCCCATCATTATATTTGTATTGCTTCCCTTTCCCACTGCACTACCGCTGGCCACCCAGCCTGCTTGGATCAAATGACTGCTTACTTTGAAAATAGTACTGCTAATTTGTTGTTAAAGAAGACGATATAATACATCAAACTCAACTTGCAATTCTCAATACATTTACAAGATACTTCCGCACAATATTGGGGGAATCCAACATGATAATAGCCAATGTCCAAGTCAATTGGGATCACCTTTATCCTCCGTCCAACCACTCAGTCCTTGATAGTCTCCAGTAGCCTTTTTCTGAAGAAAAAATTAAAAAAGCAACCTTCGGCCTTGGAGCAGACAAAGTCCCAGGCTCGGACAGTTTCAACGCCCTCTTCTTCCAAAAATTCTAGGACTTGGTGCGCAATGATCTCATAGCCCTCTTCCACTCCTTCTATAACAACAACCTCGATATGTCTCACCTAAATCTTGCACATATCACCATAATCCCCAAAAAAGAAGGTGCAAAAGAACCAAAAGATTTTAGACCAATAAGTTTCCTTAATATACCATACAGAATCATCATCAAGGTACTCTCCAACCGTCTTCAATCTATTCTTGATCAACTAGTGGACCCCTCCCAGGCGGCCTTTCTCAAGCAAAGATCCACATTTGACAGCGTAGCTGCTGTACAAGAACTCATAACTGCATGTTCAAAACACAAATGACCAGGACAACTTTTTAAGCTGGATTTCCAGAAAACTTTCGACTCAGTGGATTGGACGTTCCTCCTCAAAACCATGGAAGCCCGTGGCTTCGGTTCAAAATGGTGTTAATGGACAGCTGATTGTGTTACCACATGGACCTCCTCGGTACTTACTAATGGATGTCCTGGTGGACACATAGGATGTAGGAGAGGTCTGCAGTAAGGGGACCCACCATCTCCCTTTCTGTTCATAATAATTATAGACGTCCTCTCCAAAATACTTCAAAAAGTAGCCATCTCTGATCTACTACGACAGGTGGGCTCCATTGACCATCATCTTTGCTGCCTACAATATGCAGATGACACTCATCCTTGCGCCCATTGACACCACTTCGCTCATCAATCTCAAAATCATCCTTGTGTTATTCGAGATGATGACGGGACTCAAAATCAACTACCATAAGTCGCTCATCTACAAGATAGGCAGCACCTCAGACACCCAACCACACAATGCCTCATCTGTACTGCAATGACAAGCTGGCTCTCTTCCTTTCACCTATCTGGAGATCCCTCTTCAAGCCACCAAACTTAACAAATGTGATCTCATGCCACTCATTGACAAAATAAGACAGCGCTTATCATCATGGAAGGGAAATGGTCTTTCAAGAGGGGGTCGACTGATTCTAGTAAATACTGTCCTAACATCCATGCCACTTCACTATATGTCTTTTTTCCTCTTATCAAAATGGGTGATCAGTGAAATAGAAAAGATCTGCAGGACCTTCTTATGGACCGACAGTAATGAATCAGTAAATGGGAGATACTTAGTAAACTGGAATCAAATTTGTAAGCCTAAAATCTAGGGTGGTTTAGGCATCCGAAATCTTGAGCTCTTCAACATCTCTCTCATCTCCAAATGGTGGTGGCGCTTTCTTCAACCCACCAACCCCTTACCTTGGCGAACCTTTATTCACCTCAACTACTACCAACACAGTTACCCCGAAGACTTCCTCCCCACAGTTCCCTCTAAATGCTCTCATTTTTGGTAAGGAGTCATCAAATACTCTTCTCAATTCAAAATTGGCCTTCGTCATGTCTACAAAGGGATTAGTGACCGAATTAAATTCTGGACCGATCACTGGATTGATAGTCAATCACTAGACACCGCCTTCCCTTCCTTATTCCAAATAGTATTCAATCAATCTACCACGTTTGCATCACAGATCCAAGACAGTAATTGGACCATCTCCTTCAATCAACTCCTATCACCCTTGCGTCTGCAAACCCTCTCCTCTCTAATGCAACTGCTCCCCTCCCTCTCACCCCCTCTTCCCGCCCCCAACCACATCACATGAATCCTAACCAACAATGGACAATTCTCGGTTGCATCACTCTATCATTATTTGAACCCCTCTTCACCCAGAAACATACCGGTCTTAATAATCTGGTCTTTATCTACTTCACTTAAAGTAAAATTCATAGCTTGGCTCATATTATTTGACAATATGCCCACCTCAGATATTCTCTCACACCACAACATAACCCCTTCTTTCAACTGCTTTCTATTCCACACTACTTTAAAAATATCAACTCACATCTTCCTTCTCTGTCAACTTATCCTCCAAATATGTCGTCATTTTCTCCTATGGGGTCATTTCCTCTTTTTGTTTGACCTCCCACACCCCCACCCTCCCTCCACGGTTTATGACATCAATGGCGAAGAAGAAGAGTCTCTTCCAGTATTGCAAGAAATGTGACACCACTACACTAGCGATCATTTGGTGTAATGTAAAGAACGCAACAAACGAATATTTAAAAACAACCATGGAGACATTGACTCGCTAATCCATTGCATCAGTTACTACAAAGAGGCCTAGTTACACACATAGGATACATCCCTGACAATCCTGTACTAGCTCTTGTAATTACATAAATTCATGCACACACAGACACACACGTACACACGCACGCACACACATATATCATGTAATATTTCATCTCTCAATGAAATATACAAGATACTACAAGTTGCCTCTTTCTCAAACAAAAAAAAAAAATATTGGAAGCGATAATTTGAAAATTGCTCTTTGTTCTTAAGCGTTCTGTTTCTCTAAGTGTCAGAAGGAAATGGGTTCCTCATATTCATGTCTTTCTAAATCCCATAAAGTGTTCAAATAGCCTTGTTGATTTATAATTTGAACTGTCCAAACCCCCCCAAATTAAGCAAGAACCCACAATGCTTATAAGTTCCAGGAAAACTTGGGAGTTCTTCGTCAATCATAATCCTCCTAAGACAAGAAAACCGAATTCAACTACGATAAGAAAAACCGAATTCAACTATGAATAGGAAATCTCTGTCTAGAGAAAATAGAATCCAACTCATATTAGGAAACTATATTTCAATTTCAACACTGTTAGCAATTAACTATCAACATAACCCTCCGAACAATTATAAACACTCCTTCACCATGAGGAGGGGGCATATCTTATTTCTTGAACCAGGATATCCTCCTAAATCTGCTCTACAAATTCTGAGAGGTTGTAATATCAAGAAAACAAAAAAGGGTTACAAGATATAGTACGCCCTGATTTTACAATAAGGCACTATCGTTATATCACTAAGTACACCTCTTTATTGTCTATCTGTTCCTATTATTGTTTAATATTCCCTCTACAGGTTATTCACATTATCGAAATCTGACTTGGCTTAGAAACCTTTCCAAGCCTATTTTCCTGTTTGGTTCTCGAATTGACTCAACTGATCTAATCAATCAATTTTTGAACAAACAATATCCAAGTTAAATCCTTTAATGGACTTATTAAGAACTTGAACTTGGAATCAACTAATGTTGTTCCCATTCACAAGAAGATGTGAGCCTGCAAATCTCTCCATTTCCAAGTATGACACCTCCTTGGATCATCCTATCTTGCAGGATGCCTTTCTGACAAAGCACTGCCAAGTCTTAAGTAATCCCTTGCGTGAGCAAAACTTGTTCTCTTCGCCATTAAGCTCCATAGACACCTACACACTTGCTACTCCAATGCAATGCCACATCAAAGTTTAGGAGAAGGCGCGTACACACACATTCACACGCATGCACCCACACATGTGCACACATATGCACACCGATATGCACGCACCCACTGGCATGCACACACGCACTCACATGCATGCACTACATCGTGCGCAAACACGCATACGGACATGCGCACGCACACGAAACACACGCACACACATGCACGCACGCATGCGCACGCACATGCACACCCACGCACATCCGCACACAAGCACACATACAAAGATATATATTGATTTTTGGCTAGTTGAATAGTAGTTTGCAGGGAGATAGATTGCAGACTGGAAAATGGTCTCTTTATTGATGTGAGAATTGGGAACAATATGTTGTAAATGGGCATCCGAACCAACCCAGATCAATCCAAAACAGACAATAAGTCAAGCTCTAATAACTTTTTGTGATGTGCACAAAGTTTTCATCATAATGCAATAACCTAGTTACTAGCATGCTTTAGATTAATGTGGATGAGTTTTTTGTTGGAAAAAAATAAGAAAAGTTACGGATTACTACAAATTAAATTTAAAAATTGAGATTTCAATAAGAATGAACTTTTCTCATTTGTGATGGAGGTAACACTACCCATAAGAGTGGACTGTGCCCCTCTAAGAATATCCCTCGATGCAGTAGGTACATTGCAGCATACCCTCTAGGATTTAACTACCGCTGGTTTTGCAAAGCGTGCACTTGCAATGCACATGCCCTTGAATAGCTCTAATATATTTTTTTGTTAAGAGTTTGTTTGAGTTCTGGTATTTTTTTTGTTTTGTTGAGAGTTGGTTTGAGTTTCAACATGCACTCTACAAGTAGTAGCTGCATGTGAGAGTATTTTCCGATGCATTAGGTATAGGATGGCATGTTCTCTAGGATTTTACGATCATTGGCCCAACAAGCTTACGCTCCCAATGAATAAGCCCTTGAACAACTTTGAGTTGTTTCTTTGTTGAGAGTTGGTTCAAGTTCAAACGTACACTCGCAACGCAGAGGTCCTTACCTACCAAGCAGTAGAGAGGACTAACCCTGCATATAGCAGAGGAAGAGAAAAAATTTTATGTTACAACTTACAACTGTAAAGGAGAGACTATAGGCACTAAAACAAATGAACAATTAGCTGAAACAAGAGTGCTAGACACGTGCACGTAGGAGAGTGCGCCCAAGATTCCTAAGGGCACGTGCTGAGAAGCAAATGCCAAGGAGGACACACCGAGGAGTGTGCGCCTTCCAGGCAAGCACATCCTAGGCGCCAGCATGCCCAAGAGCATGCATGCCTAGAAGCGCGTGCCTCCCAGACACATTCTGTAAATGATGAAAATATAAATAGTGCAACCTCAGAAGAATCGACGCGGGGCTGAACTAGCCCTGCGTGCATCCAAGCACGCATGCTCAATCGAGCTAGCATCGCAAACCCGCGCCCCTTGCAGGATGCCTTGCACGTGCCAAGGAGGGCGCAGGACATCACTATAGGGCCTCTCGCATACAAGGATTGTGAGTGCCTAGGATTGCACATGTGCCAAAAATCACGCACGCACCAAGGGTTGCGTGCACTCAGTGTTGTGCCCTGGTGCCAGTGCACGCCCATGGGTGAGAACTAGGACGCAAGCGCCCATGGCTGTGCGTGCGCCCAGGGTTACAAATATCCTTCTCTAGTGTAAAAAAAAAAGAGAGGAGAGAAATCCACGATCCAACAGAGGAGGATCCAGCAGAGGAATGGAAGATCCAATGGAGAAGTCTATCCATTAACAGATAGAGGAATCTCAGTTATTTCTCTCTATACTCTGTGGATTCCTTCTATGTTAAATCCTTTTCCTTTGAATTTTTCTTCTCTCTTTAATGGATGGACTCAGCCGTTAATCCATTCTCTTAATCTGGAGAGGGACATTTTATAGTTTTAGGGCGTAACTGCTCCCGTATTTTCTCTCCAGTTCTTTCTATAATCGAAGTATCGAATCCTACATTCACGAGAGTATTGTAACGTGCATTACTGGCATGAAACTGATTTCGTGCACCTACATTGAATTGCACTACTGAGCGCGCGCATGGGATGCGCGCTCCTAGGGCCACACCCTTGGGATGCGTGCTCCTGTGAGCGCACGCTCCAGGGTGCGCGGGGCGCATGCGCCCTAGGGGTGCGCACCCCTAAGCGCATGCGATTCTTGGTACGTGTGCGATCCTGGACACGTGCAACACTTGACGCGCACGAGGGTCTGGGATATTGTCCCGGGACCCTCCTTGGCATGCGTGGGGTTCCCAACGAGGGCACAGGTTTGTGATGCCTGCCTACTTGAGCGCACAATGGTGCACGCACGGATTCGTGGCGTGCACCTAGTTGGGCATGTACATGGCTAGTTCATCTCTGCGTTGCTTCTTCTTAGGCTATACTATTCATATTTTCATCGTTTACAGAACACATCTGGGAGACACACGCTCTGGGGCACACGCGCCAGGGATGCACGCGTGTGTCGGGGATGCCCACTCACTCCTGGGCATGCACATGCCTAGGATGCGCTCGCATAGGAGGCATGCGCGCCTCGGAGCCCAGGCGCGCACTCTTGGGCGAGCGCCCTGGATAAGCTCCTGGGCGTGCTCTCCTAGGCATGCGTGTCTCGCGCTCTTATTCAACTGATTGTTCTATTTTTTAATGTCCATACCTATGCTACGAGTCTATTCACACATCTCCTTCTACTGCTAAATATCTCCAAGTTCAACAATTATATATATTAATAAACAAACAAAATAACAAAGATATATTCAACCATGGTATTTGATTACCACAAATCCATTATTAATAAATTCTTCTTTGTAGTCCATTTTGCAATCGACATTAGTCATACCACATTGGATCGGGGTATCAGCTTACAAATTAAGAAAATGATTAATAACATCATTGACTAAAACAGTTTGGATATAGGAACAAAACTAAGCATACACACCGAACCTACTCTAAATAAGTTACAATCATAATTTGCAAGCAAATCCCTCATTATACTTTAATAAATAAATTTTTTTTCAATATTATAATTTATCAGAAACTGTGTCTAGTTGGTGGCAATTGACTAGGCTCTTAAGTAGCCACTCGGCGGAAATAGGCCGGACTGCTATTTAAGAGCCCGGTTGATTTTTATCGACTAGACACAACGACTTCATAACCCAGCATCTTAAGTTCGAACATTTAATCATGTAAGATAATTGAAAAAAAAAATTAATTGAACTTAAGCTCAGTAGCCATAATTGTGAAGCATCACATAGGACGATTTTCATGTTCGATTTAGCTATTTCGTCTCAGTTTTTCAAAACCCTATTAAGATTTCGAAAATTCAAATTTTAGGTTTTGTGTAATTTAATTCAAAATGCAGAAAATTAGAAGGGAATGAAAGGTAAGATGGTACCCAAGCAAGTATGTTCAAGGTTTTTGCGCACATTCATTGAAAGAGGAAATGAGAGGTCGCATTCTTTCAATGGGATTCAATGGGAAAGAAAGTGGTGTGCCCCTAGAAAGATTGATAAAGCTGAGGGTATATTTGTTCAAGAAAAAATAATGACAAATTTGTAATTAAAATCAAATTTAGAGGGCGTCGCTTTAGTCATCTCGCTTGTGCCTTTAGAAATATCCATATTACCGTACCCGGCCTACTTTGCCAGGAATGGACGTTCATACATGCGAAATTCTTAGGGCTGGTTCAAGTTTGGACAGAAAAATCTCCATCGAAATCCGAACCAAATTTTTAAATCCGAAACCGACTAAACTCCATTAAGAACCGAAACCGAAATTTCAGTCGGTTCGATCGGAAATTCGGTTTCACAAGATTTTTGTTTTTAATAACATGTCAACTAGGCTTTTAGCTTTAGCCCATTTTTTTTTTTATTTTAAAGTAAAGTTACTGGGCTGTAACTTCTTCAGCACAGGGCCGCAGAGAACAATTCTCTGGCTCACTAGCTCAAGCCCATTACTTGCAATTTTTTTAAAATTCTAGTGGCTGTAATTTACAATAGAACTGTAAAATAACTAAATAAGTTACCTGATAGAGAAAAATTTCACAACAACGAACAAAACAATAAAATTATATAATAAACAACAACTATAACAAAACTAAAATAATGTAGCAAATTACAAGCAACAATTACATACCATAGTGGAAGTTATTAAGTTAAATTACATGATATGGACCATGGTCATGATTACAAACAGAAATAATATAGTAAGTTAAATTAAATGACATAATCACAAATTGAAATTAATATTTTATTTTCCAAATTAATTACAAACAACACACCCTTGACCCAATAGGCGCCCCTGATGTTAATAGAGATATTTGCAATTAGAAAGGTCTTGAAAGAGTTCAATCATACACCTACAACTTCAAAAACTTGAAGTTATACTAATCTGCTTAATATAAAAAAAATTAATTAGTTTTTAAATAATTATGCAAAGTATCTGATATGAGCTCGAGAGCTCTCTGCTAAGAGCTCTGGGGCTCTCTTGCTCCCCAGAACTCTCTGGTGAGAGCAGTGCTGAGTAGTGAGTTTGTTTATGAATTTTAATATGCACAACATGTGTTCATGAAATAAAGAATTCATTGACATAATTAATGAAATTATTAATAAACTTAATTAGATAC
Source organism: Dracaena cambodiana (assembly GCA_036321105.1). Lineage (NCBI taxonomy): Eukaryota > Viridiplantae > Streptophyta > Magnoliopsida > Asparagales > Asparagaceae > Dracaena > Dracaena cambodiana. Next base: position 67,559,934 of record JAYEPQ010000002.1, read on the forward strand.
ACACCTCAAAAGAACAAAGTGAAAGGAACACCTTTTTTGCTTATCCTGAAATGAACAAACTAAATGGAATAAATTCATAAACCAATGTAAACAATAAAGCTAAGATACGCACCCTCTTTGTTTATCCTCTTTGACACATGTACGGTGCATCATACCTTGGTGACAATCGACTTTGTATACATTACATCCAAATCTAGAAGGAAATAAAGTTAATTAGAACTTATGAGGTCAATAAATTTTATAAATATAAGAATAGACTAATCAGCTATTAGACTATTACGCTTATCAAACTTCTCAAAGTCACACAAATTTTCTTCAATGCTAACCATTGGAACTCTCAATTATCTTCGAAACCAATCCTGAGTACAAATAAGACTCTGAATGCCAATTCCGAAGAAACTATTGTTTAACAGTACATGTCATAACCAATGGTGAAAATAACGCATTATGAAATCCGTTATATTGCGTTACGTAACTTAACGGAGCTCCAACGCTACATAACAACTGGAAATAACTCAGTTCACCGTAACAGTATGTTTTTTATGTTATATTACATAACGTTACGTAAAATTACATTATGTTACGTTATTTACAATTTTTTTTTAGTAAGTTATATATTGTTGTTGATAATTATTCTGATTATTAGCGAATTGCTGTAATTTTTTTACTTAATTAATTGTTGGCTTGTTTGATTGCTTGTGGAATTGCTAACTTGTTAATATAAGTTTGTTTACTTGTTCACTTGTATTTCTCGGCTGGTTGCTGAAAATTACTTATTGATTCTATTGAAGTTTTAACTGAAGTGAAATTAACAATTATAAATAAGATAAATTAAATATTACAAAATATAAATTACAACAATAATAATAACTATAATTTAAATAAAAAAATAAAATCTTGCTTTCTTGTTTAAATGATAACTGGAATTACAGTTGAAGATATGTAAAAAAAAAAAACTTAATATAACATTTGAATAGATTATGTATTACAAAATAATTTTATATTATTTTTTGATATTTAAAATTTATTTTTTTATTTATAAAAATTATTTTATATAGTTTTATATTTATTTTTATTAAATAAATAGGAAATTGCATAACCTAAGTGATGTGTTATGCTATATGCGACATAACCTAACAAAGGCAAAACGTTATGTTACCGTTATCGCTATTCTAAACATTGGTCATAACTTAGTGAATAGTGCATGACATGAACAAATTTATACCACTATAATGGGATATGCATACAAGATGATGCCCATCCTAGCTTTTCATGCAAGTAGACTTGCAAAACGATGTATGGAAACAGGTCTTGAAGAATTCAGACAAACAAAAATTAGCACATGCCTAAAATTCAGACAAACAGGTCTTGAAGAAACAGGTCTTGCAACAAATATGTATGGAAACAGGTCATATACAATTTTTTAGTTTAATTAAACATGTATTTGCGCATGCCTAAAATTTATTGAAACTCTATTCTGGGGTTCAACTGTGAGATTATTTTAGTGTGCAACACTTATTAAAGCCATATAGTACACAGGATAACTGGCTGCTTTAGCATTGTTTTAGAGAAAGTGCACGTAAATTCTTTGATTGGTAATGTTTTCATCCACAACTTCAGGTTTATTACGAAGTTGACGAAAGCATCAAAGAAACGAATGAGAGCACAACCCTAATAGAAGGTCTAGTTGCTACAGAGATTCCCTGCTAAAGAATTTGAAGTTAATAATTTTTTTACTTTCATTCACATTTCACAAAAATTTCCCATTTTTTTTTAACCTGATCTGTTAGGGAAGGAAGGGGGCGTCGCCTTTGGGCGTTGGGGAGCTTTCCACGGGCGTCACGGTTGCTGGAGCAAATAGGCGGAGGTTGGACGCCCGCAATCACAGAGGCGGAGCGGCACAGAGTCGAGAGACGAGAGAGTTGCGGCGCCGACTAGGATTGGGCCGTTGGGGTTTGGAAGTGGGGATTCCTCGTCAATTGGGAAGAGAGAGAGAGAGAGAGAGAGAGAGAGAGAGAGAGTCAGAGACTCGAAGTCGGAGCAAGCGGCTAGGGTTAAGGTTTGGAATAGAAGAAATTCTTCTGAAGAAGTAGAATTAGGGATTTCTGATTTCAGGTGAATCGTCAAATCGAGTCGGGGCTCGGGGAGAGAGAGTTGGGAGAATTTGTTTTCGACTAGGGTTACGGGTCGGGTGGGAGAGGATTAATGGATTGTATATTTATATAAAGGGGTATTTACAGATTTTTCCCTACTTTATAAATTTTAATTTAGTCCTCCACAGCTTCATATTTAGATTTAGTCCCAAATCCTCTAAATTATTACAATTTAGTCCAATTTTCTAATTTCTGTTGGTCTATTTTATTTTTTGATCTGATTTTTCCATTTTACCTATTCTTAATTTCTTCTTTCCTCTTCCTCCTCTCTTCTCTTTGTCTTCATTCTTTCTTCTCTCTTCTCCTCCGCTCTTCCTCCTTTCTTCTCTTTGTTTTCATTTTTCCTTCTCTCTTCTCCTTCGCTCTTCCTCTTCTTTTCTCCTTTTCTCTTCTTCCTCGCTTCTCCTTTTCTTTATTAGGTTCATTGGCTTCTCCTTTTAAGTCATTTCATTATTTAAAAAAATAAAAAATAATTTATGCCATTTATTTAGACAGAAAAACTAATGGAGTGACTAAATTATAGTAACTTAGAGAAATTGGAGGATTAAATTCTAAATATGAAAATGTGGAGGACTAAATTATAATTTATAAAAGGATTAATTGCAGTTAGACCCCCTGTAGTATTAGGAATGTGTCACTTAACACTCCTAAAATTTGAAACTCTCAAAAAACCCCTAGACTTAGTTATTTTCACTCTCCTTTTTTATTAAAGTGCATTTTTATCTCTCAAATTTCCATTCTACCATTATCTCTCCTTTTAATAAGTGTGCTTGTTAAAAGGAGAGATGAGGGTAGAATAGGAATTTGAGAGACAAGATTGTACTTTAGTAAAAAAAAAAAAAGAGTGAAAATAACTAAGTCCAGAGGATTTTTTGAGAGTTTCAAATTTTAGTGGTGTTAAGTGACACATACCTAATACTACAGGGATCTAACTGTAATTAATTCTTTATAAAAATATAAAGTACAAACATCTAAATAACCCTTATATAAATTTAATTTGTTTTTGATCGAACCCGATATACGAATTAATTTTCGATTTTGGACTCGGCTCGAGCTGCAAACCGAAGTAATCGAAACCATGCAGCTAGTTTGGTTCGATTTAGCGGTCTGGCTTGGTTTTTTGGAAAATTTGCTCACCTCTAAATGAGCCCACTCTTTTGCCAAGCGAACCACGCAAGCAATGTTGGGAGGTGGGCGCATTTAGAATTTCCCGTCGTGCAGCTTTAAGGAAAAGTAAATTGACAATTTAGTCCCCAACAATTTTTTTTATATGTATCTCGTTGCAAGAGCCCTAAGTTCCCCAGGACCCGACTCCCTCCTGTCTTCGATTTACATTCTCTCTCTCGTTTCTTTCGCCATTCCAGCGATCAAGCGGCCCTCGAAACCCTAGCGATCTGCGCGCAATTGCTCCAATAAGTAAAGCCCTAGCGATACCATAATCTCAAAATCCTAAGTAAGTCTAGTTAAATTTGTGTTTTTTATGGATTAATCTATCTGGTTGTATCTTTTTTTCTTAATAAATTTTCACGTGGAAATTGTTTGGTTTTGGGGAATTATTTATAGATCTCTTTGTCCTTTGAAAATATTATTATGAGAAATCACTTTCTATTTTCTAATTAAATCAATGTTAAATGTTGGAATTAATGGGAGTTTAAATGGTAGCGATTTTTTTCCTTTCCAGTTTTCGTTTTGGGGGCGTTCACTAGACGATTGCTTTGAAATTTCATTTTTTTTAAAATTTTTTAAATTTATTATTTATTTATTTATTTATTTTTTTACCTGTGATCATTTTTTTTTTCTTCCTCCTTTTGTGGCTGCCAATGGTTATTTTTAGCCTCGGATGAAAGCTGAAACCGAAGACGAAAATTTCCTTCTGCATGTGTTTATTTTGCCATTATGAGACCATAAAGAAGAAAAAGGGATAATATTTTGTTTGGAGCTTCACTTTTTCTGGGTTTCTCTTCACAAAAATAAATAAATATATAAAATAGAAAAATTATGGGAAGGTAGTGAACAATTGTTTAATTAACTCTTGATTTGAATTTGAATATTGTAAAAGGAAGCTTAATTGTATTTCAATATTTGAAAGAATTCAAGTACAAATCGAACGGAACTCCAACACAAAAATGGCATTCTTTGGTTAGATTGGATTCCACCCCTACCAAGATGCCTATTTTGAGGTGTAAATGAGCGGAACTTGAGCGAGCTAGCCGTGGCCTGTGTTGGTTTTAAAATTCAAAGAGCTAGTTGAGTTCGGCTCTTTTACATTTCGAACGCACTGGTCATCTTATGCTGCCAGGATTCTCAAATGGGTGAGGCATAGTTTTACAATAAGGAAAGAGAAAGTACAACACAAAAATTTTTAAGAGAAGAAAAAACTGGTCATCTTATGCTGCCAGGATTCTCAAATGGGTGAGGCACAGTTTTACAATAAGGAAAGAGAAAGTACAACACAAAAATTTTTAAGAGAAGAAAAACTTAGGCCCAATACTTTATTCACGCCGCTAAGGGGCTAATGATGCTTGGGGAATATATCCCATTTTTAGTTTTGGCTTAAGAAAAAAAAAAAAACAAAGGATGTAGCCTGATCTTGTACGTGGGATGATCCATAACCCAATCCTCTCTCTTTTCCATTAAGACATATTTCAGCCGTCTGGTGTTTAGCTTTATTCGTGACTTAAGATGAATTCAATTTATAGTTTTTGTTTTAAAAAATATTTGGTGACAAAGAAAGGTATTAATTTGATTTTAAATCGAGGACTTTCAACAACCAATTGCATTGTTATCAACAAGTCCTACAGTTTTTCTCTCGAAAACTTTTGAGGAGTTGCATGAGGTTAAACTATGTGCAACTAAAGTTAAATTTGTTCCTTGTGTTTCCTATATGCGGAACTGACTACTTTATAGCAAACTTCTTATATCTATAGTTTCTTTTGTGTCAACTGAATGTTAAATTAGTTTTATGTATTGGTTTGAGAGGAGAAAGATAATGTCGGTAAGAAAAATTTCTGAATTTGAAATTTATGGTAATCTATGAGATATATGCTTTTTTTCTCTCCCAAAAAAATTATGGATATGTCTTTCCAAGAACAATATGAGATGATGCTTATTCAGGATTAGCCTAGAGACAATGGAGGCGACAATTTTTTTTTTTTTTGCAGAATATGCAATAGAGAGAAGATAAGGTGAAGTTACAGCAAATTTTTAAGTTGATTCTTTTGGAAATTGTTGTTACAACATGCAAAGGATATTAGTGGGCTCATAAATTTCTTCTACTGAGCCACTTCTCAGTGGAGCTCCTTTCAATTTATGTTGGGCACGTAACTTACCTGCCCATGCACAAGCTTGCTTGGAGTTTGAAGGGTTAATTGACGACTTTAGTAAATTTGAGGTAGAGCATGTGCCATACCTATGCCTACCCTTGCCCTTGATCTAGAGTTTCGTATGTGTTAGTTTCGAAAAGTCGAGCTTAGTTTGCAAAGGCTTGAAAATTATAATAATACATATTTTTATTTTCATTTATCTATATATGATTGATTATTGAAAATTAAAACATAACAGGCTTTCTATAGAAGCAAATGAACATATATGTTTCGATATATAAACCATGCTTATATATCTTATATCCAAAATATCATGTGTATGCTTACAAAATATATATCGTGCTTAGTTGAATCAAACATGAGCAAGCAGGCCTGATGTATATCAAGCTCAAGTTTGACTCATTTTTCAATCGAGCGAGCCAAACTGGCAAACTCACTGTTCATTAACATCTCATTTGTCTGACAGCAGTATGCCTGTTTCCTAAATACAGAATGCAGAAAAAAGAATATTCTTTACGTAAGGTAAACTTATAACCATATGCATTCCTTTTTCTTTCAATTGTCATTACTAATATTTCATAATCTCACTTTATTGTGTAAACTTATAACCATATGCATTCCTTTTTCTTTCAATTGTCATTACTAATATTTCATAATCTCACTTTATTGTGTTTCTCCTTCGAGGAAAACTTAGGGAGAAGTTGGTAACCATTGTTTGAACTAGCAACTCATAAATCACAATAGGAATTCTGAATTTAATTCAAATTAAACTGGGTGCTAATGCAAATACTTTCCTAGTTGCTTAGGTTTGATTCAACCGCTGACTAGCATTCATGTTTTTCCAAATATGGTAACTTAGAGAAAGAAAAAAATGATAGTCTTGACAGTGAATACAGGGCTTATAACCTTGTGCATCCTTTTTTTCTTTTAATTTTTGTTAATATCTCTTTAGTAAGGTAATTTATTGAATCTTTAGTGGATTAGCAAATGTGACTGGCAATGTTTAAAATAGCGATAATAGTAATGTAATGTTTTGCCTTAGGTTATATCGCATATAACGTAACGCATAATGTAGGATATGCAATTTCCTATTTAATAAAAATAAATATAAAACTATGTAAAGTAATTTTTATTTTTCAATTCTAAAAAAGAATATAACAATATTTTATAATACATAATCTATTTTAATTTTTTAATAAGTTTCATAATAATTTTAATATTTATCTTCATAAATTATATTAAGGCCGCAAACGTAATTTAAGTCATCACTTGAATAAGAAAACAAGATTTTAATTTTTTTAATTTCAGTTTCACTTATTATCAATGTTGTAATTTATATTTTGTAATGCTCAGTTTATCTTATTTGTAATTGATCGTTTTAGTTCAGCTGGAAGTTCAATAAAACCAATTGCAAGTAAGAAATTCCAGCAACCGGAGAGGATTTATAACAAGCACGCAAAAAAGTAATCGCAAATTAGAAAGCTAGCATTTTCACAAGCAATTAAACAAGCAAATAAAAAGTAATCAAATAAGAAAATTGTAGTAATTTATTAACAATCAAAACAAATAATAAATAACAATATGGAAACTGCTAAAAAAATAATAAATAACATAACATGACGTAATTTAACGAACCATAATGTAAAATAATGTAAAATATCATAAAAAATGCACTGATACGATGCACTAAGTTATTTTCGACTGTTAGATAGTGCTGGAGTTCTGTTAGGTATCATAGCACAATATAACGCGCTTTATAACGTGTTATTTTCAATATTGATGACCAGTGTTACTTAATGCCCTCCAACCACCTAAACCCCGATCCACTTCGTGCATGTTAGTTTGTGGTTCATTCCCTTTGCACATCATCAAAGCTACCAACCAAAGGAATAAAAGAAGATAACTATTAAGGAATTGATTCTTAGTTCCTTACGATTTATGAAAGAAAAATGGTTGAAAGAAAACTTGGTTGTGGTCTTTAAGTCTTAGGGTGAAAGAAAAATGATTTTCTTTGTCTATACATACATGAATAATGTGTGCATAAATTTATGAAATGACCCTAGAAATTCTCCTAATGGTACTATGACTCTAAATATCGATTTGATCAAATTCAATCCTACCCCTTACGTACCGCATTCCACTTTGTATGTTGTGTACCTGGATCGGAAAGTCTTAAATTAGGTAACACTGAAGCAGGCAAACAGCCAACATTGCATTCGAGACTTTTCCTGTGCATGCTTCTTAGGGTTACAACCGTGACAGAGTAACCATTGAAAAGTATCTATTGAAAGCATTTACAATTTATGACATGGTCGTTATATATGCTTGCATTTGTACTCATTTTTTGTCATTTATTATTATTTTTTTTTCTAGCAGGTGTTCTTCAGCAAATGTTCTTTCAGGATTTCTCCTGTGTTTTTAGTCTTTGCTCTTACTCTGTTCAATCTTCATTCTTCAAGGAAAATCGCAATATCTGATTGATCATCATGAGCACTCCTAAAAGACTGCATGAAGAAGGAAGCCATTCCTCACCTCTAAAGCGACCACTTGAAGAAACTGTTGTATTTTCTGCTCCTACTGGAAAGCTTTCAACACCTGCTGGTAATGATTTCCACCAACCTTTCGAACCTGGGCAGGATGGACGCATGGCAAAACTACAAAGAATTGAACCTCGTGAGGCTGATAAGAGATCATCTCTGCTGCATCGGATGTCTTCCTCGCCCAGCAACTTAGATCATCCAGTTACATCTGAAAACAGATCAGAGTTGAGAAACCTGAAAGATGTGAGAGATGTCAAGACTGAAAGCAGAGAAACAAGGAGCGAGACTAGGGAGTTGTACTCTGACACGAGGATGGATCCTCCAGTCAGTAAAGCTGAGAATGAGGTTAGAGTAGATAACCGGGGGGATGACAAGGAATTTAGATCTGAGAGGGGTTCCTACAGTGATTTTAAAGGTGACGCTAAATTTGAAAGAGAAAGTTATGTTTCTCCAAGTTCTCACATGAACTGGAAAGAGTCGAAAGAGCATCACAGGGGAAAAAGGTTATTCGAGTCCTCAACAGATAATCTGGACTCATGGCGCGTTGCACGACATGGATTACAGAATACTGTTGAAGTTGCAAACCCAAGAGCTGAAGAGTGGAATTCATCAGAAGCACACGAGGCTGTAGGGGAGAATAAGCTTGACATGAAAGTCGAAGAGAAATTTAGAGAGAAGGAGAGGAAAAGAAAAGAGGAAAAGCATAGAGACTTTGTGGAAAGAGACAAGGATAGAAATGAGAGACGGAATAATATGCAGTTAGGTGAGGTTGGTAATGAACGCAAGGAAGAGACAGATAGGTGGGATAGGGAGAAAAAAGATGTTCAGAGGGACAAGGATCTTACTGAGAGGGACACTGGTAAAAGAGACTCGCCCAGTGCGAACGAAAAAGACAATTGGCTTCATCCTAAGGATACACTGGACGGATCTGTTAGAACTTCTGAGCAGGAGGTCACAGCACTGGATCCAAAGAGACACAAAGAGGAGAGCTGGAAAGTTTCTGATAGAGACATCAAAGATAGAAAAAGAGAAAGGGATGCCGACTTGGGCGATAGACATGAACGTGGCAAGTCTCATGATAAGGAATTAGATGATGTTTCTGCTGATGGAGAGGGAGTCACTGAAAGGGATAGAGAAGCTTTTGGGAATGGTATTCAGCAACGCAGGAGAATGTTACGAACGAGGGGCACTCCTCAAACACCTAATCGAGATCCTCGATTTCGGTCTAGAGCTCGAGATAATGAAGGGTATGTTGCTAAGCATTTATGTTCAATGTTTAAAAAAGAAACTTTATGCAGCTGTATTACCGCATGTGCTCCTTAAAGAAACTTTATGCAGCTGTATTACTGCATGTGCACCCCGAAGAAACTTTGTGCAGCTGTATTACTGCATGTGCTCCCCAACTTAACAGTTTGTGGTTATGCATTCATGCATATCAAGTAAATGGGATGATACCCAATTAGAGGCGCTTATTCATTTCTTAAATGTTTCAATTATAATGAATGCCAATATCTTTGGATTCACTGCACTATACGTGCACGTATGATGTATTTGATTTGGTGTAGTTACATTTGGAAGGAGGGAAGATTTGAATTTTGGTGGGAATTCTTGATTTCCATACAAAATTTCAAAATTGACTTAATTACAACCACAAATTTGTATGGGAATTAGAAATTTTCTCCATGATTCATATTTTCCCTCCTTCCAAATACAACTATACCCGACCAAGCACACCCTCAGTGCATATCTCGAAAGTAGTTTGTGTTTGGTCAGAGGTGGACCATTAGGGGGACCGGCCGGGATCATGGCAGACCATAATTTTAAAAGTTTCTATACATAGTTATCTATGTATGCTGGCTGGCCTTATTGATTAAGCAATACAACTCCCCACAATTATGTTTTTATCTAGAACTGATGCCCTTAAACAAGAATGGAAGGTCTTTAAAAATGATATATATGCAACTGTCTTCCGTGAAATTAGGAGTGCTGTGCTTTTAGAAAGTAACTGGTAAATTAATGGTACTGGACAGCATTAAAAATTGACATAAATAATACATTTGTTTCTACATCATTCTCTAGTATGATATACAAATGCCAATGATATCTGAAGTGTATATTAAAATACACAATTCATTTCTTGTTCCTCCTATCAGAGTTGTGTCATTTTTATCTTTAAATCACGAGAAGGGACTCTATATTTTGTCAAAAAGTATAGGAGAGATTTAATTTGTAAGGATTTTTCTAAGAATCTGATTTAAAAAGTACTTAAATTATGCAAGTATTATTACTTCTTGATAGCATATATTGGTCGCCGCCCTATCCTTCTCTCCCAACAAACCAAAAGAAAAAATGAAAAAAAAAAAAAATGTAGGGCTGTGTTCGCCCCAATATTATGTTCAGTCACAGTCTTTTTCTTATTTTATATTACTTTTACCACTCCAATACAAATGTTCTGTTCTCCAATGGCAACTGCACACACCTCCAGCCCCTACAAATGTACATTGTGTTATCTGCATTTGAAGTTGAATATGGGTTTATTGATCTGTTTCTTGATCAGTTTCATAAAGCACTATAGCATGAGAAGTGCTACTTTCTATCTGGGAGATGATAGACGAACTTTCAAATATTTCTTCTTCACACTAATATAGACTTGTAGGCTCAACTCTGAAGGACACATGCTGCTTATTCTTTTATATGCACTCGTTACATTTCTGGTGCAATGCTGATAATTTTGTTAATCTTGTTCTTTTTTGCAGATCACAAGGTGAGCTGAAGTTTCCTTTTTTCCATTTAGGATTTTGTTGATGAGAATGCTTATTTGCGACCCCAGGAACATGTCTGCTGGTTTGACTTTGTCCATGTTGTTTCCATGCTTTACTTTGTTTCTTTCATGCCCCTCCCTTCTGAGTAGTAGTTATAAGATAGCATTTCTTAAACCTTTTTGCTGGTTATAGTTTAGATATGACAAAGTTTCTACCTTATACAGTGTATGATTTGTGGACTCATATGTGATTTCTAAAACCAATGAATTTTTAACCATATATACTATTTGATAGGAAGCTTACATTTTGGGCTTTCAAGTATCTAAACAGTATCTATGACAAAAATTTCCTTGACCCTGTCTCTTCATATGCCATGGCATAAAAATTTCTAGGCCCTATCTCTTTTGTTTTTGTCATCATCAGCCTCCTAATGCAACCCCTTATCAAGCTAGTAAAAAAATGGGTGTTGAGCATGCCAATGGTATATTTACTGGGATAAAACTGGTATCACAGCTACATAATATAAATTGGTAACTTCTTGAAGCTTTGTGCTTTGCCTGCCTTGTAGGTCAAACACATCACTTTGTGGTTTTGCCTTCCCAAACAGCTCCAAGGAGTTCGTCAAAACTTGCTTGCTAAAATGGGCATTCCTGTTAATCAGACTTTGATGCCTTGGTTCTCCACCTTTGTTCTTTTAGTAACTATTCGCTGTAATCTGGCTATGTGCTGACAGCAATTTAGAGTCTGGTTTGGGGGTGTAAATGGATGTGATTATTCGAGCATTTTTGGAGTATGGGAAAGATTTTGCAACCAGATTAAATTCATATACAGATATGGTTATGGTTTTCCTTATTTTTTGCTTGACCCGTATCCACATCTGAACATTAATGACAGTCTGAATAACATCGAATGAGATCTGAATATTCAATAAGTTCTAATATTAATAATATTTATATAACACTAGTACATATCTTAAATCTCAGGTTAACTCCAATTTTAGAGTAATTGATTGATGACAATTTATTATGGTTTTTATTTATAATATCTTTTAGCTTTTGTTTGAAATTAATTTTATAACTGTATTTACTTGGATAAACTGGAGCATGACATATTAGTAACATCACATATCTGTGTAATTTCTTCTTATAGATAACTTCAATTATGGATTTATTCTTTCTGAATCTGATCTGTATTCATTTTCATCATTATCCGTATCAGATACATTTCCGTTTTTGCTATATATGTAAATGATTTTCGCGACGGAGAAAGATCCATAACCGAATTCGTATAAAGGTTATAAAAACAAATATTAATATGGATAAATTGATTTCTGCTCCAGATTCTCTCTGGTTTCACCCCTCCCTAATCTAGTTTGATTATCAGTATTCTTATCAGTATTCTTATCGTTCTAAATATCTCTAATACGCGATATATCCTCTGATATATCGTTTTTCGGGTCAGCTATGATGACATGTTAATAGGAGCACTCATATCGTTCTGTTTATATATTGGTTGATATTTGCAATGTTACCCAGTATATGGCCTTGATTTATCCTGATATATCGGTCAATATGCTTTGTTTTTTCTTGATTTGGATTTGATCATCATATTCAATATCAATGTATAAGGAAAATCCCAAATACTTTCACCTTTGCTTGAATTAACTAGATATTTAATTTGCTGCTTTGAAAACTTAAGCAACATAATCCAATGTTGAAAATAACTCGTTATGAAACCCGTTATGTTGCATTATGAAATCTAATAGAAAGCCAACGTTACTTAACAATCGAAAATAACTCAATGCATCGTAACAGTGCGTTTTTTATGTTATTTTATGTTACGTTAAATTACGTTATGTTACATTATTTATAATAATTTTTATATTAATTTTAATTATTTATTTTGATTGTTAGCGAATTGCTGTAGTTTTTTTTCACTTGACGGCTTTTTGTTTGCTTATTTGATTGTTTGTGGCATTGTTAGCTTGTACATCCCAATTTACTTGTTATAATTTTTTTCCAATTACTGATTTTTTTTATAATTCCTTTCCAATTATTGAAATGTCTTACTTGCTGATTAAATTAAATTATCAGCTAATCTAAAATAAACAATTAAAAATAATATAAATTGAGCATTACAAAATATTAATTATAATATTGATAATAATTGAAAATAAATTTGAAATCTTGTTTTTTTATTTAGATGATGACTAAAATTATGAGTATGAATGTAATTTAATTTATGAAGATAAATATGAGAATTACTGTGAAACTTGTTAGAAATTTAGAATTAATATTAGGATATAATTTTTTTTATATTTTCTTTTAGAATTTTTAATTCAATTTTCAATTTATAAAATTTATTTTATATAGTTTTATATTTATTTTTAGTTAAAAAATAGAAAATTGTGTAACCTACGTTATGCGTATGCTATATGCTATATAACCTAACAGAGACAAAATTACGTTACCATTATCGTTATTTTAAACATTGACATAATCTTTATCATACGTCAAGTTAAAAATTCTATATTTCTCCATTGCGGAGCTTCTTTGAGTATTACTCAAAACTTGAAACATTTTTCAAAATTCTCTTCTTCTATTTCTTCTCTCTTTACTCTGATGTTTGCTTTGTTACTACTATTGTAATTTCTGTTATTGTCATTTTCACCATTGCTACTATCGCTGCCAGTTTGCTTCAACTATTCGTTGTTGTGCCTTAACCTCACTAATTTCAGTAATCTATGATTTCAATTTTAGATTGAATCTTGCCCGTGTTTTATATTATTGTGCTATGCTTGTCTATATGTCAATATATTCTTGAATACCTTTGCATACATGTTATGCTATACTTGTTAGGCAGATGCAACCTCTAAGGCATCAAAGTTACATATTTGACATATACATATAATGTTCGATATTGATACCTGATAAGATCTCATGTCCTCGATATACTATCTATCCACTATCTGATATGAAAAACCTATCTGATATGAAAAACCAACCTATCCGATATGATTCCAATTTATGATATTTAGAACCTTCAGTATTCTTAAACCGTCAGCCTGTTCAGTTCTTAAATTCTTTCCTTGTTACTTATGTTATTGCAACCTTGTTTTATTTCTTGATCAGAAATGAAAAGTCGGTGATATGGCTTTTTAGTTACTGTTTTGGGGAGAGAATAGCCAGTTTGTGAATTACTAGCCAAATAGGAGTTTGGAAAAAAGTTCAGTTAAGTTTTTAGTTCTTATTTGTTGTCATCAATTCAATGAGTGGTCTGACTGTCCTAGATACTGGGTCGTTCCTCCATGTACTCTTCTCAATAGCGGGTGCACTCTGAAATCAGCCCTATTTTGGAAGGTTTGAATAGATGATGGCAATGAGCATTGTAGAGCTCATTAAGAAGAATACAGAATTAATGAACAACTGTATGTGAATTAAGTTTTGTTATTTTATCCTTTAGCATTATCTGTATATGTCGCATACATAATAATTACATGTTGTTTTCCTATGTGATGTATGTTTTACTTGCCTATTTTACCAGTTATGCAATATGTAACTGGTTTTTGTTTTTCCTAATGCCAGTTTACTTTATTTGTGAATAAGTTGAAATTTACTGTGTTATTGCTATAATTGTCATCTACTTAACTGAGGGCAAAGTATACATTAAGTTTCTTTATCTTTGTTAATGCCCAGAGGTGAAACCTGTCTTTATCGGCATTGATATTGACTCAACCTTCATAAAATTTGGGCAATCCACAAAGTTTTGGGATCCTATCTGACATAGAACTGTATGCTCTTAGTTTATTCCATGGAGGAGTTATAGTGGACTGTACTTTAAATTGTCGTGGTCAATTTTAACGGTCTAGGATTTAACAGATGATTCTAATTTTCTTGAATTTCTTTTGACTTTGGTTGTTATGGGACTGAAATCTTGGTTAGGATTTGAAGTAAATTAGAATTATATTTTTGTCTGCATGAATCTTTTGCGGCTATGCGTACTTTCTCCTACCATATTCTATGTTCCTGCTTTCTATTAAAATTCATATTTATGATCCAGCTAGAGTAATTTTTGGGGCTTCAAGGAAAGTTTGTGTACTTGGTGAAAATGAAGTAAGGTATAATAGGTCATTAGATGCTGCATAAAGATTAGCTGATTCGAAACAATCGAGCACCAAAACTCCTCCGCCTGCTGTCTTTTTTTGGGAAATTCTTTGACCATATATGTTCATTTGTACTGTTATCATGTCTATTGAAAGCAAATTCATATAAGGTTCAAAGGTTCCTCTTTGGATCCATTTGTGAAAAGAGTAGCATTTATGTGAGTGAGATATTGAATTTTCTTTGATCCCCTTATGAAAAAAAAAGAGCATAAATAATTGAGACATGCAGTGGGATTTTGTTGGAACAAGGGACTTGAATCCTTATGATGTCTAAAGGCAGATGGATATTTCTTGTACTTTAGATTTCACTATGGCTTATATTGACATTTAGAATGAGGTCTGGATGTTTTATTGCAGCTGCTAAATTTCTTTTGATTTTATTATGCAAATGTCATTATAATAGCTGCAGATCATGAGGGGAGTATCGCTTCTATTAACTAATATAATTTAGCCCCATATGGTCCTTGAATTTTTTATTTGATATTTAAAATGGAAGTTATAGCTTCCCATACCTCAGATTGTTTTTAACATTCTACCTGGCCCATGTCATTTTATGGTCCATAAGTTTACTGATAAAAAGATTATAGTGTCACCAGAAGAGGATGAGTTTGTTTACAGTTCTATTTGCTCATACAAAGTTTCTCTAGGCATTTTCTATCTAAGAGATGCAAAATGCTGACATCGAATTTTTTTTGTGTTTTACTGTTTTATGTTTTTTGTTGCAGGCAAACTTGAGGTATCGACTGTTGTTTATAAAGCAGGTGAATGCATGCAAGAACTTCTAAAATTGTGGAAAGAATTCGAAGCATCTCAAGAGAACAAAAATGATGGAACCAGTCAAAATTACCCAACTTTGGAGATTCGGATACCTGCAGAATATGTCACTTCCAGCAATCGTCAAGTAAGAGACTGGTTCCTTCTCTATTTTTTGTTACTGTTTTTAAATTTTACTGAACTTTCCATTTTCCTGAGATTTACTTGCTTAAATCTTGGAATACTGCTCTACAAGGATTACTTGGAATGCAAAACCAAGCACTTTGTGTTTCCTTGTGTTTATTATTATATGTTCATAAAGCAATAGAAGATTGAGGTGGGGTTGTAAAAATCATGATTTCGGTTATCATTACATCAGGGGTCATTTGATAGTCTAAAGCATTGAGTATGAGGTCATCTATTTGATTTCACTGATTTATATGACCTGGACCAAGTGCTAATTTTGTTACATTAGCAATTTATAGTCTAAAGTTGTCAGATGGAATTGAGTCTAAGAAATATAACTTATCCTTAAACTCAGTGGAACTACAGTGTCAGTCTTTAGTTTACTTGATATCATAGAACTACGAGGAAGAAGATTCTATCTTTTAGTGGACTTATCATGAATTGGTCGCCAATTTGAAACAATAGAAATTGAGAACCATGCTGAGATTCTATAAGTTTGAAACTTTTTTAGAATCTCAATATACATTCAACATTATATCCTTATAGCTGATAGGTTTTTGGCTTTTAACCTTTTTTTTTTTGACGTGTCAATTTACCATGTCTCTTGCTTGTACAGTATCTTTTGTTGGTGCATAGAACTTTACAATTTTCATTTTTGATCTTCCTGTTTCATACTTTCATTCATGACTTGCACTCTTCTGCATGACAGTATTGCCATTAGATCACTGATATGGAATTAACAATTTTAGTCTTGATGTCTAAAGAGTAAGTGAGCCTAAATTAATACGAAAAATTGATCTGCATAATATTTCCCCACATTATCATATGAGCAGGCTGGCACAATGATGTATGGAGTTCCTATTTGATAGGACCAGTGCTAATTTTCAGTTTCAATTAGAGTTCTTTTAACTGTTATTTTCTGAACCTTATTATTATTAATTTTTTTTTTTTGGAAGGGTTTATTGCATATTTTTCCATACAGATACCTTAAGGTAGAATTCCATTTAGTTTAAAACCAAATTTTAAGTTTTAGGAGTTTAGATGAAGTCAAATTTTGGAAAATATGGTATATAATAAGATTAATTCCATAATCAATTAAATTTCAATTTAGATCCAACCGATTTATTTCCAGGTAGAAAGTTGAATATAGATTAAAGAATCCACGAGAACTTCCTTACATCAGAAAGATTGTTACAAGCTACGGCTATAAACATTTCTGGATCAGACCTACTGAGAGAGTATTTTATAAATAGGATTTAGAGAGACAGAAAGTAGATTCTTACACTTTCTAGTTCTTTGGAGAGTAAATTAAAGTTCAAATTCTTTGCTACTTTTTCTGTTTGGCATGTGAGAACTTAATGGAGGAATTTAATGTGAGAGATGTCATTTTATTAATTGCTTATTACTACCTCTGGTGCAAAAAGAAAGTCTTTTGAGGTTCGTGCGCAAGTACTGAGGAAGTGATCTATTTGTCTTTTGAGCGAGTCACAAAGTGCTAGAAATGTTCAACATATCCTTGCCTTCTACTAATTAAGTGAATGAGTGAAGAGAGAGGAGCATTTAATGCAAAGGATAAATTTGTCAAACAAGAGAGACATGACAAAAAGAGTGTTGGATTACTCAAAATGATAATATTTTTGGACCAAAATCGAAGTGCTAGAATAACATTTTTGTGGACTGGAGGAAGTATCTTTTATTTTGTTTTATAAGATATTATTATTTTATGTTCTTAATCTAGAAAATAGATGAAATTCAAAAACAACTAAATAATATGAAGAACAAACTTTCCATGACTTTCCCAAGGGGAAAGTGTTTTTAGGATGTTTCCCTATGTGGATTGTGGTTCCCGTAGTATTTAAAAACTTTCCAATTCTTTTCTTCAAATTCCATGTGCCAAGCTCACAGCTACAATAATGTTAGGGAAGATTCCTAAACTGTGCGCCGCTTTATTCCAAATCCACGTGCCAAAGACGTCCTTAGTATTGTAAACTATGATGCATAGGTATGCCTAATATGGGCTTAATCTGTATCTAACATGTGTCACACACCGATTCGATCCTGATTCGTCACGAATTTGAGTTTGCCTCTTATTAGATATGTAAGCGGTTCCAAAGGGTGTTAAACCCACAACCTGACCCTAACCTGCACACTTCAGAGCACGTAAACGAGTCTGTATAGTGTTAAACCCGCAACTCGAACCCAACCTGCACACTTAAAAAGCCGCCTAAGCAGATCTCTCTCTCTCTCTCTCTCTCTCTCTCTCTCTCTCTCTCTCTCTCTCTCTCTCTCTCTCTCTCTCTCTCTCTCTGATTCCTGTGAACTTGACCTGACCTTCCAACGACGCTTCGACAAAGTTGAGGGCATTTCGGTAGGCATGAAATCCATTCAGTGACCTTGGCAAACCTGCTTGTGGCCTTCTCAACAGCTCTTATCGTGTCTATGAGCAGTAAGTTAAATTTTGTTTTTTTTTTTAAATTTTTTTCGTAATTTTTATCTTCATTTAATCAATTTTGTGTTTTGGATTCTCTTTCATCTTTAAATTATATATTTTGGCTGGTTATTCTAGCAATTGAATTTTTAGGGTTTTTTGAGGCTCATTGATTTCATATTAAAATTGGGGATTCCTTGTGGGGTTTTCCATCTTATTTAGGTGGGTTTATGAGATTAGCTCAATGAATTTGTTTAATCAAGTAAATTTTTTGCTGTTTCTTGAATTTGTTTGATTATTTTTGGACCTTCTTTGTTCTTAACCTACTTCCTTTCTTCATAGTCTTTCTAAACTTGCTGCAGCGTATATATTCTGAGCAAACTTTGGAAGTTAGGTTTTGTCTTGATCTAATTCTTAATTTGCTGCTTTTGTGGATGATTGAATGAAAATTTAGAAATCATAATCTAATTCTTATGAAATTAGGGATATTGGATTCTTGTAGCCATACAACATAGGTTGCAAGTGATTTTGAATTTGGCTGATTTTTTAAGTAAATTTGCTAGTTATTTGGATCAATGTAGCCTGGTTGCCTCTATCATGAAGCCTTGTTGCACAAGAATTTGTTGCTTAATATCCATACTGGAGATTATCATTTATATTTTCGTGCAAGGTTTTTAGAATTTGCTTATGTATGATAATTCTTTTTTAAAGCCTATAGAAGGTTTTGAATCAGAGTAACTCATAAATTATTATGAAGTATGAGTGAAGAGTTTTACTGCAATGAGTGTTGGGCCTGAGGCTACCATCCCCTTTGCCTGAATCTGTCCATGTTTCTCTTGACCCCTACATATTACAAAAGTGGGAACAGAGAATGCCTCAAAGCTGAAAGTGATAGGAAGATGCAGTAGAAGTGGAAACATGATCAAGTTGGAAGCTCTGTTGTAAGTGAAATTCCCCTAGCATAATACAACTGAACCTAATTCTACAAAGTCAATGTGATCAGCAGTAATGTGAGATTCTGTACATGGTTTGTCTATCTCCTGCCTTTTTCTAAAGAAAAATTATGGACGTATTCAGAACTTTCTAACACATCCTAATGAGAGCTGTGCCTACCATGGTCTTGACATCGATCCCTATTGTTTGTATGAAATTTTACGTGATATAATGTTATGTCTTGTGCCTCGAGAGCTTTTGTAGCATCAATTGTTTTAAAAGAAAAGAAGCAATGAATCTAATACTTTTATTCTTTTAAACATATTATGTCCCCAAGTACTTTCATCCTAAAAGTATGTATTTTGATGTAATCTCTGACTATACATGCCATTATGTAGGTTGTCTGCATAAGAAAAACTGGCATTATTAGAAAGCCATCAAATCGGCCTTCTGAAACAATAATTTTGAGTGAGGAAAGTTCCTTCTTTCTTTCCTTTTTTACTTTTCTTGTTGATTTTGTACGTGATAACTTCTCTGCATTGGCAATTAAATTCTGCACGAGCATTACCCTTTAAAGGATAGAAGATGAATTTCCTTCAAAGAAGAGGAATACAGAAGAGGAATAAAGTCTTCTCTGCATTGCTTTAGTGTCCTTGGATATCATTCTATATTGAAATGGTATAACAACCACATTTTGATACCGTTTTTTGTTTTACACTACTGCTGGCCTTATCACCTAGTTTTGCCTGGGAGGTTGTATGATGGTTGCTACAAGCTTTCTCATTCCTCATGGTTTTATCTTCATTTTTTCTGGTTTCTAAATGTTTAGATAGATCTCAGGATCTGTGATAACAACTTTAGAATGATTTTATTTCCGAACGCCTTTAGTAAGTTGTTCTGGCATTACATTCCTATTATATCAGAACTTACTGAGGTCCATCACATGCAGGTCAGAGGTGCCCAGCTATGGGGAACAGATATATACACAAATGATTCTGATCTCTTTGCTGGTATTTTTATTTTCTTTCATTGCTACTAGATACATTGTCTATTTTTACTTTGCAATTTAATTGTAGTTTTCGTCTGTTCTGTCCTTTACTAGTTCTCATGCATACTGGTTATTGTCGCCCAACATCATCTCCACCAGATGCCATTCAAGAGTTGAGAGCAACAGTGCGAGTGCTACCACCACAGGAGTGTGAGTTCTCAACACAATGCTGTATTTTCTTAAAGCAGAATATGTTACGTATGATACTTGGTCCTTATGTGATGTATCAATTTGTGCTGGAACTTCGTGCATCAGCTTAGGGGCACAATGTCATCTTTCGAAAGAATTTTAACTCCTTTTTGAATGAATACCTGTAACTATCTAAATGAAATCTTAGGACAACTTTGAATTGAGCATTCATTTGATCTGGTTGGAAAAACTCAAAGAAGTTAGAATCCTGCAGTCAATACAAGTTTATCAATTAGATGCTTGAGGTCACAACTGGATGCTTGGGATCGGTCCAAGGATTCGTCATCACCAATCAATTAGTCTTATTCCACTCAACTTCATGATCACCCAAGCACTCCTTTGTGCCCTGCACTGTCCTATGAAGGGAGTAGCATTTTCATAGGCCCAATTTACTACTTGTTTAATCTCTTCGTTCAAAGTCTTGTTGCAAGTAGTTTACTTTATTTGCCCCTCAAGTACCGTGTTTGATTGTATGTCATATATGTCTCCAAAGGTGAGCTCCAATATCATTCATCCTACGTAAGGGTGAAAAGGACGTCTTGTTTGTTCTCCATCTGCTACTATTTTAATGGTTTTTTTCATTGTCATACCACCTCATGAAGCTCCATTAATATATTTTCTTCTTGGTTTTCTTGATTCATATAGTGCTTTTATTCACACATCTCCTTTGCTGCAATATGTTTCTTCAGTCGTTAAACATCTCTTTGTGGCTTGCCATATGAGAGGCAAAGTACACTATTTTCAGTATGGTTAGGTCGTTTGCTATAATTCCATCCCATATCACTACAGTTCTTTTTATCATTCACTGTTATTTTTGCGGTAGCATTAGCAAAGACTAATTGGGAGGGAGCTATGCATGATTCAATCTGCACACAGACAAACAGTATTCAAACAAGTGTAATATATCAAAGTGTTTTAATTGGTTCAGCATGAATAAAATATAGCACCTATTAAACTACTGCCTCATGTTATTGTTTTTTAATCATTTGAAGTGTCATTCAGCATAAAGACTATATTCCATGTCAAAATGGCAAAGGAGTTGATAACAATAAAATATCATTTTAAGCAGAGAATAAGAAAGGGAGAAGAGGAAAAACAAAGCAAGAATAAGAAGAATGGTTACTGCTTCTGATGCAGTTTAACAAATGTCTATGTGAGACCTTAATGCATCTCATGCAGCTATATTCTATCTTACAGCATCTATTCAGTTCGTCATTCCTACGGGTTGGCTGGCATCCCTGTGATGGTCTACTTAAAGCTTGGAAATACAACATTGTTTTAGAGTATATTGTCCCTTACTGATGTTATTTAGTATTCTGCTATTGTCCCTTACTGATGTTATTTAGTATTCTGCTATTATCCATCTGCTTCTGTGACTTGGTTTATATTTGTCCATATGATGCCATACTTCCATCTTGCCATACTTCCATCTTGTCAATGGGTATTAGATGATGGCAACTACATTTGATGTCAAGAGAATGAACTAAAAGAAGAATGGTCATTGTCTCATTGCCCTGAAAGGCTAAAACACAGCAGTAAATAAAATTAAATTCTAATATTCAACTTCTTAAAACTTTGCCATGACTTGTATTATGCTGCAAATCTCACACTTCAAGTTCTCACATACTTTTTTTTGGGTTTTTTTTAATGCTGGCAGTAGTTAAGTATTTGCAAAGTTATTATTTTATGTTACATTCCATATTTTTGTACATCTAGTGTGCCTTTACCATCCTTGAATAAAATTGCAGCCTTATTAAAAATTGTTCCTTGTTTGGAGTATGGCGCAGATCTCACCCTAAAAGTGCTCAGAAAAACTTTTACTGTTTTTTTTTATATATTAGTAATTAATGACGTGTGATGTTACTGTTTTGACTTTTCCTTTGGAAAAAAAAGGGAAACAATAAAGGTTACTGATTCAACGATATTTTCCATCATTGTTGTGACTTCAGTGCACCTATTATTAATTAAGAATGAGATTTGTAATCGTAACATACAAGGTGTGGTATCAACTTCCTAGCTAAAATGGGAACCCTTGAGCTTCCCTAATTATAGGCAGAAAACAGCTGAATTCTAACCATCAGTTCCTGTTCCAACTAGTCAGCTGAACCTGGTAGGAAAATCAATAGCATAACTTTGATTGTTCAGCTAAAACTTTTGTGTCCCAGTTTCTAGCACCATTGATACGAACATACTTGAACTGTTTCTTGTATACATTCTCAAAAGAGATGACGAGTGTTTCAGACTGTTGGTTCATTTTCTTTCTTCTTCTTCTTTTCCCCTCTAATTGCAGGCTACACATCAACACTACGAAACAATGTTCGTTCTCGTGCTTGGGGAGCAGGCATAGGTTGTAGTTTTCGTGTTGAAAGGTGCTGCATCGTGAAGGTAAGCGTTTTCCTATATTTTGAGTATCAACACACTTCAGTTCAGTAATAAGATGCACATTATTTGCTAGTATCCTTGGCAGTTTTAGATGGCTTTAGATGGCTTACACTGAAAATATAAATTAAGATGGTGATTTTTTAAATCTAAGTTTGTCTGGACCTATATTCTCGTCATGCACTAATGCTAAAACATAATGCTCTGTCTAATTTCTTATTAAGCAGTCTCATTTTGCTTTTGTCTTGTTTCATGCTGTCTGGCAGAAGAGTGGTGGAACGATTGATCTTGAACCTCGTCTTACCCATATATCTGCCTTGGAGCCAACTCTTGCTCCTGTTTCTGTTGAACGCACAATGACTACAAGATCTGCAGCTTCGGTATGTGTTTTCTTCTGAATCTCATGTGGTATTGGTCCTTTCGCGCTATAAATAAACCTTCGTATTCTTACACTGCATTCATCTTCTTGGATGTATTATTATTATTGCTATTTTTTTTTATGGTTATAGGGTTTTAGTTTCAATATTTCATCCTTTTACATGCGTTTATGCATATTACTCTTGCTTACAAAATAACACTGTAATTTTGGTGTAAATATTTAATGTTCTAATGTTATGATTCGTGGATCTTTAAACTTTCCCTGCATTTGTTTTCCCTCTAGAACACTTTAATTGTCTTTATTGCTGCAATATTCAGTGTTGGGTGTTATATGTTTTCAAAAAAAGGCCAGGAAAATTTGATTACAATCTATGTTTATTTATTGTATACCTATATGAAGTTCCTTTTTATTGGGTTATACTCTAGTTCAATATTAAATCTTGCTCGTTGCTCAAAAAATAATTTTAATGGGTGCTTTTTGGCTTTTATTCTGCAGAATGCACTGCGGCAACAGAGGTTTGTACGGGAAGTTTCCATTCAGTACAATCTTTGCAACGAGCCGTGGTAAGACTCCTCCATTTGAATGTCTCTACTTAACCATCATGTTTCCATTAGAATATTGCTAATGCTTGAAAGTAGTTTCTATATTGTAGATATTCATATAGAAGAGAACTAATCCCAAAGTAAGCTTTGTGAGAACTCCATGGCGAGTGATCCTTTGGATGGTTTGTGCTGACCATTATCTATGCATCCAAAACAGCCAAGGCATCAGTAAAAAGTTCTGAAACCTCATGATTTCTTAATCTTAGACTATTTCGGATATGTGGATCAAGACGAACAGTGTAGATCGTTCAAAGGAGGGCCCAGCATGGAGTTATCACAAAGCTTATTATGAGAAACTGTCATGCATATTCATGACTATATAGGCTTTTTCTTCATTGTTTTGTGCGTGCATGTGCACGTGTTGAGGCGGAATTTACAGTAGGGATGTAGCCTATTTGTAAGTTAAGCTGGCAACCATGTGGTGGTGGGTTTAACTCCCACATCAAAACTTAATTGTGGGTCCATCCCAAAGGCATGCGGTTTATAAGTACATTGTTAGCCCTTAATCTATCTGCCTAAGACTTTTGTTTAAGTGTTTTGTATGGTTGCAACATCTAGTCTTCTCATACGCGCATTTAGTCTCCTCTTATGTGAATGCTTATTGCTGCAGGCTGAAATACAGCATCAGTGTAGTTGCCGATAAGGGATTAAAGAAGCCTCTTTATACATCAGCGCGCTTAAAGAAGGGAGAAGTTTTATATTTAGAAACACATTCAAAGAGGTAAAGAACTTGTGCAATAAAGCTGATTCTGCATTGCTCATCATGCAAATTTGTTTGGTATAGTTGTTCTTTTTGTTTAGTTTTTCAAGTAGTCGATACTCATAAATTAATCAATTTTGATCTTGTTCAGCTTGTCTAGGATGAATAGATGAGTGGTTATGTGAACCTTCAATTCCCTTGTGCCATGGCAAGTATCAGTGTTTTAGGATGTATATGCACTTGTAAACTAACTGTGGTTCTCTCCTGGTGTATTGCTAGTGAAGCAACCCAATGCTAGTCCAATATTGGTTGACTGCAACTTAAAAGTAGCATAGAGTATCAAGGGAAAAAATGAATAGAAATATATGTGGCTGTACTCATCTTTGAAGAAGAGAAAATCATGTAGCTGCAGATTTCTCAGACTTTAAAATGTTGACCTATTAGATTACCTATTTATTTAAGCCATAACATGAAGTTTAAACACCAAAACAAGTGATATGGCTGTTAGGTGATTGCAACATTCATTCTGGCACTTGGGACCTGTGGAGTGTTATTTAAGATATTTTCATTCTATAGTACACGTGCCCAAACTTTTTACTTGGATACTAGTATTTGTAATTGGAATATATTTCTTCATTGCCCTTGGCGTGTCTAAACAACATTTTGATTTAAACCTTTTGCATTTACCATGTATCTTTCTTTAGTTGCATGTATATGCTATTAATTTAATTTTGGCTTTCAAAAGTTTCAATCAGCTTTGGGGGATGTATCATGTGGGGGATGTTTCAGAGAATACCTGGCAGATAATATATGTGTGCAAGGGCGAAAGAAATTCGAACGGTTAAGGCCTCATAACATAGCTTTTGTATGCCTGAAGTAATTGCGGACTGGTTGAAAGTCATTTCGTAATGCTATTTCTGATTCCTGACTGTTGTAGGGCTGGTAGCTTGTGTTACCTTGAGTCATCATATCACCTTACCATCTTCTATTTCTTACACTTCAATTTGATCTGATTTAAGACTTCTTTTACTAATAAGGTAAAATGGATTGCGATAATTTTGAGATTTCATTGCTGATGTATACTAAATTTTCAGAGTTTCAAATAGGTGTTAGTCGTCTCTGGTCTGACTTTAGAGACTACATCAACCAAAGCATACGCTCCTCTGGTTTTCCAATTTTTTTCTAATTGTGGATCCCTGTAATGCTAGATATAAATATCCTGAACTGATCTTACCTTTATCTAAATATGGATTTCTTTAACGCGATATATGGACTTATCTCCTTGTTTGATGTCTCCTTTCCTGTAATCTTTGCCTGTAGGTATGAGCTCTGCTACTCTGGAGAGAGGGCCATCTCTAATGGCACAGTGGTGGCCTCTACGCAGGCATCAGACTCAGAGCAGGAGAAGCGTCAACATCATAGCTCACATGTACAGAATGGTGACAGAATTCATGAACGTGAAAACACCGTTGATGTGTTCCGCTGGTCTCGTTGCAAGAAGATCCTTCCAGCAGAAGTTATGCTTTCCAGTGGCATCCCTTTACGTGCCGAGGATGTGGAGGTACCTATTCACCAAACTAAATTTGCCTTCTTTTCTTTGTGCATGCACTTCTATTACTTTACCAGAAAAATGGGCTGGTTCTGATAAAATCACAATTCAGTTTGTACAAGTGAATAGAAATTAGAAACCTTTCCCTTAGGGTTAGTTCCTTTCAAAGTTCTGTCAGATAAGTGAACAGACTGACAATACCCGAGACATGTCAGTGAGACCTCGCTATAGCTAAGTGGTGTGCACGCTCGTGCATGTTTTGTGTTTTTTTTCTTTCTTTCTTTTTTCTCCTCTTTTGGAGGAAGCAGCTGGAGTGGGTGGGGTTGGGGTGGGGTTGTGGGGGTTGGGGGTGGGCGACCTCAGTTTCAAGACTCAAAATGCATGGAAACAAGGATTTAGAAAAATAAATACCTGATACTTCAAGTCACCCCATGGGAGAATGGTGCTCGATAGAGTTGGTGTCTTCTTAGCAATTTCACTTGCATACAAATTCCTTGTTTCTGAATTAAGATCAATTGCGATGGGCAACTCTATTGCTTATTCCTATTTCCATCCCTTGAATCAGGTTATTGAGGATAATATAGAGTGGGAGGACCTGCAGTGGTCACAAACAGGTGTTCTGGTGGCGGGCAAGACTTACGCCCTGGCACGTGTCCATTTCCTTGCTCCGAAAAAGAAGTGATTTGATTCTAATTTATGAGCGTGTATGTTTTCGTTATTTTTTAAGTTTATGTAAAATATCTGTACTTCCATGTAAAATGCCTACCTAGGTGTTGTAGGTGGAGCTCTGCCCTTGTTCAACTTATGGTCCTGTATGAACCAAAAATAAACTATTTATCTTTGTGTCATTGTAATAAAACTTTATCTTCGACTTGTTCGTTATTTGTTCTTTGTTGCATGGAAAATTTAGATATACAGTCTAAGTTGTATTTTCGTATATTTCGCTTTCGGTTATTTCATAAAGTTGAGCATATAACCATCAATTCTATGAACTATCAACATTATGGTTATGTTTCTAATTGATGCATGGTTGCGTAAAGCTTCTATGTATTGTACAGAGGGGGCTTGATTTATTTTTAATTTTTATTCTTCTTTTATAGGGAATTTGTTCCGTTGCTCCAAGAAGAAAACTGATTTGTTTTTATAATCCCAATGATTTCCCTTTGTCTATATATCAGCAATCTTTTGTTCATTCTTTTTTTGTTCATTCTTTTTTTTTAGGGTTGAGCATCAGTCAGTTGGTTTGGTTTGGTTTTTTTAAAAAAATCCAATCGAAAATCGAATCGAACATAAAAATCGAAATCGAACCTACCGAATAAGAGTAGAGTGAAAATCAGTCAGTTGGTTTGGTTTGGTTTTTTTAAAAAAATTCCAATCGAAAATCGAACCGAACATAAAAATCGAAATCGAACCTACCGAATAAGAGTGAAAGTGAAAAGCGAAAATCGAACCGAAACTAATTATGTGATAAACAGCGTGTATTGTATTTTATAGAAAAAATAATAATTTTTTTTCTATCTATTAAAATAACAATTATATGTTTTTCATTAAAAATTTAAAAAATATACATTGAAAATAAATCAAAGAAAAAAAAAGTTACAATTTCAAAAGTTAAGTGTGTTCGGTCGATTTCGGTTGGAGCTAAAACCATCGAAATTCGATCCGAAATTCATAATTAATTTTGGTTTTTAAACCGAAAACCGAATAAATTGAACCGATTGATTCGGTTCGGTTTTTTCTATTTTATGCTCAGCCCTACTTTCTTTGATATCCCACTGTACAAATTTAGATATTTGAGAGCTATATTATATGAAATATAAAACTATACAAACATATATGTTCTCATGCCAACTTGGGACATAAAAAATAATTTTGTTTTAATGGCAATAATTAGGGAAATGACAGGATCTCCGTTAAGAGCTTGGCATGGTTGTAATATGTGGAAAAATGTTGCCTCTATGAAAGTTGGAGAAAGTAAGGTTCTCTTAACTAGTTCGTAGTGCTACACATGAGACAGATTGTTATACTCGTCATGTTGTTGCTATAGTAAATTTTTTTCCTAATTTTAAACATACAATGACAACCAAAAAAAAGAAAAAAACACTTCTTGATCCGATCATTTTCATAATTTGAAGAAACACTAAGGCCGTGTTAGGATTGAGGGAAAATGAAGGAAAAGAAAATAAAAAGAAAGGGAAAAGTTGCTTTCCACTGTTTGATTAGAGGGAAAATTAGGGAGAAAATAAAAGAGAAAGAAAGTGAGAGAAAATGTATTAGGTTTTTTTTCTTTTTTCCTTTTTCCTTTTCTTTCTCAAACCCACGAGAAAATGAAAGAAAAAGAAAGTTGAGAGAAAAAGGAAAAAGGAAGAGAAATATTTGCAGAAATTTCCTTGTAATTTTAGTCCCAAGATATTTTTAACTTTTGTGAAGTTTGGACTATTTGATTATTATATGCTTAATTATTTAAAAATTAAAAATTATATCATTAATATGTAAATTAATATTAAAATTTTCTATAGTTTAATTAGAATTATATTTTCCTTTTAATTTTCTATTAAGCAACCAAAAATAAGAAACTGTTTTTTTCTAAAATTTTCTTGAGATTTTCTTCTTTATTTTCTTTCTAACCAAATATAAAAAAGGAAACCAATTTCCATATACTTTTCTTTCCTTTTCTCTTTCCCTTTCCTTTTCTTTTCTCTTCCTTCATTTTTCCTCAATCCAAACACAGTCTAAATCATCACGATCAAATTACCGATTGTTTAGTAATCACTTAAGAGATTATTTAACATAACACTCAAATTCTCAAATGCAAAAAAAAAAAATCGAACAAATAACACTCAAATTCTTATTGGATAATATTTGTGAAAAGAAATTGTTCCTATGTCTTTGTTTTCTTTTAATAAAATCTTGTACAAAACAATACATGTAGAGCTATACATGGATAAATGTAAATAATTTGATAGATCTAATAATACCTCATAACACGACTTACTATAGCAATTTACTTGCTATATCTGTAATAAGTATCTATATGCACTATTTATACTAAGTATCTATATGAGTGCATAACTTGTTAAATTTTTTGATATATCTTACTATAAATATATTTATTTTGTTATAACTAAGAGTGAGTTGATATGATTAGGTATATATTGCTACAAATAATAGCAGTTTGTTCCTTCGTGTTGATAGGAACAATTTAGATCCTCTCTAAGGTTGGAACTTCAAATGGACCGTACTAGGTGCATTTCAACCATTTATTATATCAGTGGATGGCTAAAATCTTTTCCAAATTAACACACACTGTACTGTCCACGTTTATCTCATTTTAGGTGGCTTGATTAGAAAAAATTGTATGTAAAAGGACACTACTTATATGAGAAACTTTATAGCCTAATCGCATATTTTGTTCACAAATACATTTCCAACGAAAATACTAAATATCAATTTTGTCTCTCTTGACTAGATGTGTTTTAGATTACGTTGTCAACACTTACGACTTGTTTACAAATATAGTTGAAATACTTAAAAAAAGAAAAAGAAAAAAAAGTAGTATTAACAATTTAGCAAAGAGATGAAAATAAAGTTTTTCTTAAAAAAAAAAAAAGGTTAAAACGTATTTAAAATAGGTTTGTTACACTTCTGTCAAAATGTGTGTTTATACTTAGGAAGTTAATACTTGGGGACCAAAACGCCTATCGACAGAGTTAACCATAGTTTTGCTAATTATGAGTGTAACTTGATTTTAGGTACCATGTATTAGTTCATATTGTTATAGAGAGTTTCTAGAGGAGCATACCATTTTTCTTAGTGAGTCCAGTTTTCCTAGTGAGCCCATCCTCTCTTTTGAAAAGAGAGATTTTCCTAGTGAGCCCACCCTCTCTTATGAAAAGAGAGGGTTTCTCCGGGTGAATACATCACAAATATCTAAAATACCCTTCCTATATTCTCTCATCCGCTTCCCCTAAAACCCAACTCCCCAACTAATCCTAGAAATTCCTCTCTTATTCTCTAGGGTCGGCACCTCCCCCAACCAACTGCAGATCTCCTTTCCAACCACTACAGAACTCCTCTCCAACTTATTGCAATACATCCGACCATCTGCCTTTGCCAAAAAAAAAAAAAAATCGCGAGAGGGAGAGCTAAGATTGAAGGAGAGGGCAATACTGTTATAAAAATTTAAGGACAATCTTGTTATAATAATAAATTTTTAAAATGGGCTCACTAAGAAAAATGATGTGCTACTTTAGAAACTCCCATTGTTATATGTTAGGGTTTTGCATATAGATCCCTTAATTTTTCAATAATTATATATAGAGCTACAAAAATTTTATATTTTGGTATTAGTTTTCAAATTATTTAAATTACTAAATAAATCGCGATTCTTATTTTTTAATTTTATATATAAGTAAAATGTCCTGTGTACTTTTTTAATAAGATAGGGTTAGGTTTTGGGTAAGGGTTTTATTTCGTGCGATCAATGCACATTGGGGTAGCTAGGGCTTGGGCAACCTTGGGCGATCTTGGGTGATCGGGAGGGCATAACTTCGGATGGGAAGGGTGGCACGACAGTGCGTGGATCGGGAGGGCGGCGCTTGCGGTCGAGCAGCAGCGGCTAGCAACAGGGCTAGGCAGAGGTGGTTGGTCTAGTCGGGGTTTGCTCCGGTGGACGGGCGACCGGGTGGCGAGCGAGCGGGCGGGCAACAAAGGGTGAAGGAGGAAGGAGGTTGGGTGCAGGTATACTTCCTTTCCTTTTGTTAATTTCTGCGCATTTAGGAGTTTTGTTAGAGTAAGGGTTTAGAGTATGTTGTTTTTTGTGAATTTGAAAAGGAATTTTTTATTGGAGTTAGGAATTTATTGTGTTTTTTCAATGTGATTTCTGCGGATTTTAGGGTTTTTTGATGTTTGCTGCGATAGTGATTTTAATAGTGAGTGGATTTGTGAATTTTATGATGTAGAGTTTGTTTTTGTGAATTTGAAAATTTATTTGCCTGTTTGCTGTGATACTGATTTGAAGATTTAGAGATTGTTTTTTGTGGATTTGAAGATTTAGTGTGATTTAGTGTATTTTTTGTACTGTGGTGGGCTCATTTGCTATGTTCATTATTGAGATGATGGCCATAGCACGTGGCGGTGGGGAATTTCCAAGCACACCATTTTTCTTTTTCCTCGGAGTTCGCTTTTCCTAGTCAGCACACCCTCTCTCTTAAAAAGAGAGGATTTTTCCTATTGAGCTCATATGATACCCAACATCCCTGCCTCATCTTCTCTCTCCTACATTCTTAAGCCCTTGAGAATGTAAACTGGCCACCCAAACCACTTGAGCCCAGTCTTCTCCAAGCCCTAGCATTTTCGGATCGCTTGTGTTTCGCCGTCGGTCGCTCCTAGTAGCTGGTCGTAACTGTCGTCGCTGTCCGTCGGTCGTAGCCGCCGCCGCTTCAAGCCCTAGTTCTTTAAGCAAGAGGTAAAAATTGATAACCTAAATTATTGTGTTAATTTAAAATAATTGATTTGGGAAAAAATTGGAAAATAAGGTTTGATGAGCGTAGGATCAGTTAAGTGACAGTGGATTTGGAAGAAATTGAAATTTTTCATGTTATTATGGTGAAGTGAAAAGCGTAGTTGGATAAAAAGGCTTAGATTTTATTGGTGTTATCGAGAAATGGTTGTCGGATTGTGAAATGGTGAAGTGTGAAATTTATAATGTTAATATTAATCGGTAGGTTTTTAGTGTTGGGGTTAAATTGGTACACTTTATTTTGTGTTTATATTATGATATTTAATGGATTTAGACAGGAAAATTTAATTAGCATATGGTTGACAATTTAAAATTTCATTGTGTAAATTTAATTTTTGGTGATTTACAGATGGATCCGACACAACCATCCCGCATTCGATCGATATCCCACAAGCAAATACTGAAGAGGTAAGTCTTTGTTTTTAGACTTTATGTTATGTGATTTTATCAAATATATTCATAATTATATATGCTTTTTCATAATATAAACATATATTTAACCAAGCTATAGCAATTATTGACCATTTTTGGCGCAAGGCGAGGCCGCAAGTAAAAAGCGTCCGAGCTTGCTATATAATGCATTAGTGAAGATCAAATCAGTTCTGACCGGGTGCATACAATCTGAAGATCCGCTTATATCGCAGACCTCTATCGAAGATCCAAGTTCTACTAGATGCCGTCAACCCTTAGGAAGCAACGGAGACATTAGATTTATTTGGCTTTCAATGTTCGTTCTTGTTAACATGGATGCTAAGTTGTAACCTTTGTAACCATGATAGAGCCGTAAACTTAGTTGTACTTTTTCTTCAAGACTCTAATTATGTTTATCCAGAACGTTTTAACTTCCTAAACGTTTTTGACAAGTAATTATGTTTTTTGTGCTGGAATTCATCTTGGACCTCATGAGTTAGTTGTATCTTTAAAAGTATATGTGGACATTGAATTGAATGCAAACTTAGTTGCATGTATCATTTGTAACACCATGTCCGGACTTACAGTCCTGGATCCACTATAGCGGATCCGGACTAGACAATCCGGATCCGATAAGGTGGATCCGGACTTACAGTCTTGGATTCACCATAGAGAATTCGGGCTGTCTAGTCCAAATTAAAGAGACAGCAATGTTTGTCTCCTTAATCTGGGCTAGACAGCCCGGATCCACTATAGTTGATCCGCGATATTGATCCCAGATAGACATGTTTTTGTCCGGGCCAAAAATCCAAACCGTTCTTCGAATCCATTTCTATACTAATTAAATTTAAAACTTAATTTAAAAAATATTGAAATTTAAACAGGATGACGGATTCATACTTCCAAAAATTTTTGATCGTCGATTGGAACCAATGTCATTTTGGGCTTCTCCATTTTCTTCGTCGTTGACCAACTAACAAATAAAATTACTCCTTCTTTAGGATTTCTACCAAAAAAAATAGATGATTTAAATCATTTTTTGAGGTGATTTACTCAAGGGGTGAAAGCAAGAGGAGATTGAATGAGAGGTTGAAGGAGAGAATGTCGGAGATTTTACCCACTTTTCTCCACTGCTGGCGCAGGAAGAAGAGAAGACAATGAGAAGATGAAGGAGAGGGTAATTTTGGAATAAAACTTCAATGGCAGTCTGGTAAATATAAGGAAAGATTTAAGTGGGCTCACTAGGAAAAAAGGTGTGCCCCTCTAGAAATTCCCGTGGCAGTGGACGAAGTCTCTCTGTAATTTTTTTGTGAATTAGAGTATAGTTTTTGAAAAGATTATTAGATTGTATTTTCTGTGATAAACATTACTGTTTTGTGTTGTCGAATGGATGTTACTATTATTGAAGTAATATTACGTTACAATGGTTATTGAAAAACTATTCATAGAATGGACCTAAAAAAATATGAGTGCAGCAATAAAAAAACAATAAGAGTGGAAGTTAGTTCAATAACATTGAAGAGTTTTAGACAATATATTGTCGAGTTCCTTTCTACCCCCGAGGGTTTTTGTTGAATCTCTCATACACTGTCCCAAATACAAACCCTATATTATTCAACTCTATTAAGGTTTTGTACAAGTGATGAGGGAACGTCTCCATAGAAAGAAAATTGAGATGTTTTAAGTGTTAGAGGAGGAAAGTATAAAGAGAGGGAGCCGTAAATAGAGGTCAGTTGAAGAGGTCCGATATCGAAGAAGAAATCCTCCTAGAGATAGTAGGGCCCACGTGAATAGTATTACACACCAACGGGACAATTTATTCCTCCTTATCTAAGGCTCATCTTCTGCAGAGAGTTAGCTTTATACATTTGACTTTCCGAATTCAACATGTACTTGCATATTTTACTACAAATCACAATCCACGCAGAGAAGAGTAAAGAATAATCCAATTAGAGGAAATAGTGCATACTCAATTATGAGAAGTGGCTTCTATATAGAGCATCATCATCAGGCCCATGCACAGCCACATGCATGATCTCATATACAGCCCCATCCACAACCTCATGCACAACCTCATGCTCAGACCCCCAGACAATGTCTGCTTTTAATTTGATCTTTTCTTTATTTGTGTATACGATGATGGTATAAAAGATTTTTTGTTTGTAGGCCCGCCTCCACATCCCAAAGGACAAATACATGGACATGAGTAAGAGACAGGCCAATGCAAGATCCAAAGTAAGTATTTTGTTAAGTTAGATTTGTGTGTTCGATGAATAATATGGATTTTATATGATCAATTAATTTTTAATGCTCTATTTAAATGATTATGGCAGTGTATCTCCGGAATTCAAGATGAAAGGTATTATACCTAGACTTGCCTCAAGCTCAAATACATATGGAAGGAACCAAATCATAGCTTCGGATATTGGAGGCAGTTATGGTCTACCATTCTGACACAACAATCACAAACAAACCAGTAGGATGCAGAATGAGGTGGATGTTTAACCCACACAAACATGCAGAATGAGGTGGATGTTTAACCCACACAAACAATCTTTGTTATTTAATTATAATGGAGATGTGATTTAAATCGAACAATCTTGGTATATTTTATGGTCATGGAGATTTCAAACTTTATGTTGAAGTTGAGAATATGTTAACGGACATTTGATGTGTAAAAGGTGGCGTATGCTATGCTTTGTTATCGAACAACCTGCTCAAATTCTTTATGTAACATTGATGTTTACGTAATGAGTTTGGTTATGCATTGAAATTTATGTCAATATTTGATTTATATATGTTTTAATCTTGTTAATGACCATATTAATGCCTTGAAATACATTTCAACTGTTGCAGGGATGTATTTTTTGTTATTCATTAATGTTCCAATATGTCAAAATTCTCAACACTATATGGTGAGTTCTCAGAACTGAGAACTAAGACCTTAGTTCTCAGAACTGAGAACTAAGACCTTAGTTCTCAGAATTGAGATCTGAGTTCCTAGTTATGAGAACTGCATTCTTAGTTCACTGAGAACAGAGTTCTTAGTTCAGAACTCAGCTCTTCTTCTCATTTCATATTTTCTTTACTCGATGGATTTAGACAACGATTAAAGATCAACAAGGATGATTATAATCACATAATTTATATTACAATCACAAGCTTTGAAATTTGATTAAAATCATACAATTACATAAAAAACAACACTACATAATAATTCTGCTAACAAGAATGATTATAATCATTGCACCAAAGATCTTCACTATTTTCACCACCTCATCCATCTTCTTCTCCATAGACACAAGATGATCTTCTACTTTTTCAAATGGAATCCGAGATTCTTCGCATCTTCTACCCACTTGAAGTGCCCACAACCTGAATTTCTTTGGTCCTTGTACGTAGCGCATCCCCAAAAATCCAAATTCTGATTCGAGCCTTGCCTACACGTCCACCTCCAAGCCAACAAACCACATCCACAAAGCTCCACATTTTTATTCCCAACATGGCTTGGACCTACAGTGAAATGGTCAGTAAAAGAAACCATTCTTTTCAAGTTTGCACAACAATTTTTGAGCCTTCAAATCAAGCTATGAGATGAAGCTATAGGGAGGTAAGGTTTGGATTTGGTGGGGGAGGATTTGGAAAGAGAAGATAGAGGGAGGAGAGAAAAGTTATGATTCTAGAGTGGAAAGATTATAAGTAGAGAGAAGTTTATCCACTATTATTTGAAGAGAACATTGTAGAAGAAAGAGAGGCTGAGGATGAAACCAAGAGAAGAGGAAGGAAGGAGGAGGGAAAGAAAGAAGAAGGGAGGGAAACTATCTGTCATTTTCCTCCCTTCTATGACTAGGCCCAAGGGTATAACGGAATGGACAAAAATTTAAGTTTCTTAAATGAAGTGATCCAGAGGGACTGAACTAGAGTAACTTAAATATTTTATGAGACTAATATCAAAATATAAAGTTTTAGTAATCAATATGCAATTATTGAAGAATTAAGAGATCGATATTGTAACGCCTCCATTTTTCAGCTGCTTTCCAAAACGGAGGACGTTATTTATTATTTTCACTAGACAACCCAACAGTCACAGGATCTTGAAATAACCGTAACTACTGCCACAATCAGATAAGTAAATAACATGTCTGAAACTGAAATGATTTTATTTATACAAAAAGTTCATTACATAAAATGGCACACTGTTTTAAATATGAACACAAAAAAATCAAAAGAGAAAGCAGTGCTCAGACAAAAAGAAATATAAACAAAATATACAAAGACTCTCCAGATAGTACTTCGCTTGCCTATTGTCACTCGATCTATCCAACGAAGTACGGGTCTTCAACTGGGGCTGGATCCCCTTCTTCACGTTCCAAATCTGGGTTCAAAACCCAGGGGATTAAACCCAGCAAGTAACACATTTAAAAAGAGAAATTGTGTACTATCATAGTACAGGAATATCAGTGTGCATGAGCATGTTTATGTTAGTGTTGTTTGTGTGCATATAAATTAACATGAAGGCAACATATAAATTAACATGAAGACAACATATAAATTAATATGAAGACAAGCATAAATAAATGTATAAATAAATAAACATGACAATAACTACTCTATCTATTTAATCATATATTCTATTGGTCTCAGTCATCGTCCAATTTAATTTTAGAAACTGTATTAATAGATAAGATAGCGCTATTCTCCATTGCCGTATAAGTGTCCGTGCATACCCGGGACCCGGTCCCAATATTCATGGTGCTGAACCATGACATGCCGCTAGGCACTACAATCAAGTTCCGTACTGTATTACAGTAACGGACATACCACTCTGGATAAATATCAATTGCTGATCCAGTAATCACGCAGGCCGCTGCAGTAAAAGAATCCCGACCCTAACAATACAATCAATCCTTATACGGCAAGACTGTTATCCATCATATAGTTTCTCCCGTCCCCGTGTTCATAATGAATTATACACATGAAAATTTTATTTTTCATATATTTGTTTACTTATTATTTTTCAATTCATGATAGCATGCTTGCATTTCCATGACTGTACATGACATGTAGTATCATAGCACATGATCTGTAATATTAAAACACATGACTTGTAATATCAAAACACATGACATATAAAACACATGACTTGTAATATCAAAGCACATGACATGTAAAACACATGACTTGTAATATTAAAGCACATGACATGTAAAACACATTACTTGTAATATCAAAACACATGACATGTAGCATGATAGATGTTAGTGCACAATTGTAGCACAATGCATATCATCAAAATTATTACAATAATCTGGTTTCATTCTCAG
Organism: Dracaena cambodiana; assembly: GCA_036321105.1. Classification (NCBI taxonomy): domain Eukaryota; kingdom Viridiplantae; phylum Streptophyta; class Magnoliopsida; order Asparagales; family Asparagaceae; genus Dracaena; species Dracaena cambodiana. The sequence goes on from JAYEPQ010000002.1 coordinate 67,597,276, forward strand.
TGTCAATTAATAACCCAATTTGGGAATCAAATGAATCATATAATAATACTACATTATTTTTAAACCCAACGTATGCATTTATTACATATCTAGGCTCAATCATATATATTAATATACATTTCTCTTTTAATTAAAATCTAATTTATTACTATTATTAATTATGTCCAATTAATCCAAGCCAAGTCCAATTCAAATCTCTCAATCATTTAATCAATCAAGCCCAATCCTACTAAATTTCTACTTTTTCATATCTTAATTTTAATTTTATTTTCCTTTTCTTTTCTGTCTAGCCCAGGCCCAAGTCCACTATTTTTAAAATTTATTATAATTTTTTTCTTGGCCCAAATCCAATCCAGCCCACTTCTCTTATTTTATTTTATTTTTTTTTAATTTTTACTGGGCTGGGCCAGGCCAGTTCCATATTTTTTTCTCTTCCCTTTTTTTCTTCTGGGCTGGACTGGTCGGCCCAGTCTATTGCTCAATATATTTTTTTTTTCTTCTGGCCCAAACCAATTTCAAGCCCATCACTCTTTTTTTTTTTCTTTTCTTTTCTTTTCTTTTTTTTTTCTGGGATGGCCAGTCCCAGTTTCCTTTTTTTTTTTCTTTTCTTTTTCTTTTCTTTTTCTCTCTAAACTCTCGGCCCAACAAAGCTCTCCTTCTATGTTTTTTTTTTCTTTTTTCTTTTTTTCTTTCTTTCTTTCTATTTTTGCATGGGTTGCATGCAAAAGTTGTTTTTGCATGCAACCCAATTATTTTTGCAAATATATATAAAAAAAATTAAATAAATATTATGATATTTATATATATCAAAATTAACACACTAACCTGGTTCAGTTTTCAATATCATTTAATAGATCAAAATATAAACCAAATATTTTTACAAAATAAATCACGTATACACATGTAAATTAAATACAAATTAAATATAAAAAAAATCTACAGTTAAATAAAAACAAATAAACGAAAATATAGAAAATATAGAAGTGTTACTTGCCTCGGCTTAATCTTGAATCTTGAATATTCGGTTCGAATCCTCGGTTCGGTTTGATTTTCTTTCTTCTTCTTCTCTCTTTATTTATTTTTTTTTTTTTTCTTCGATGGTGCAGGCAAAGTGAGTGAGAAAATAAGTAGAGAGTGAGGCAGAGATAAGGAAGGGGTTGTGGGTTTTATTTTTATTTTTATTTTTAATTATTTTTTTTTCTTCCCAATGTTCACACGGCTTTGCCACATAGCCCCAGATGCCACTCCTTTTTGTTCGTCACCACAGCACACCACATGATTCACTGTTTTATTTTTTTTAATTAATTAATTAATTAATTAATTTAATAATTTTGGTTTCGTGTAACATTCTCCAAATACTACCAAATTTATGTAGAACGTAGTGCTCGACGAGGGGAACACTACAAAATTATCCGTTTGTTATTTCGATGTCCGGAATAAATGAACCAAAATTCTGAAAGGATAATTTTAATTTTGTTAAATTAGCAATTTTGGGAGTATTTTTCGGACTCGTAAGAAAAATCTCCAAAAATTAATCACAAAAACCGAATTTCATTTGGATTTGTGGATTTAAAGTTACGTTAACCGAAAGTTATATCGGTATCCAAAATTGACTTCGGTGGACTTATTCGGCACCACTATCAATACAGGTAGCTTGAAATTTAGGGTACTACAGATATACAAAAACCCCTATATGTAAATATACCTTGCTATATTTGAAGACAAATTGGTATATCTCAATATATGAGTGTAACTTGTTATATGCAGTGGGTAGTTGATATAAGAATCTCAAATAAACTTACCATTTTTGGAATTTGAGCAAAAACTAAGTATCATGTCAATTTAATGATTATTTGATAGGTATACATAACAAATTCTTTTAGAAGTTATCCATATATAGGATCATATTTGATCAATGTCACCATATATACGATCATATTTGATCAATGTCACATATCTTGACAAACTCATCCCATCAAGCTCGTTTGGGAGTCCTTCTCTGATTCTCCTTCAGGGAAGGGAGCATTATTCGTAGAAATTGATAAGAATGGCAGTTTTGATGGAAAGGATAGGGTGCCCAGGAGAGATTGAAGAAGTCATAGTGTGGAGAGGAACTGACCTTAATCTAAAGAGGGAGTTGTCGAAGTCAAAGTCATCTTGAATCAATTGATAATTTTATCGGCACACCCTTTACCTTTCATCATAAATGGTTATGCTCAAAGATAATACTCCAAATATTCTAATATTATATATATAATCTACATTTCTGAAACTACCACAATCACTCCAATTAGGAGTACTGTTTCATTTAGAGTGGGGTCTTTGTTTCACTGATACATCCAACAATATTAATGCTATCCATTGATTTACTTAGCCCACACTTGTGTTCTAACTTCGTCTTAGACAACATCAAATTGACAGTCACTTTTTCATAAAGTCTTCTTGCTCCCTATTTGATGAAATATAATTGATGAATAGTGATTGAATAATCATTTTACTATTTTATTTTTTATCAGAATTAAGCATATGATTCAACCATTGAAATTATTAACCAACATCGGGTGAGTATTGAAAGAAACGATTCTTCTGGGGGGAATTCGAAGTACCTTCTCAGCATAGGCTATGATACTAGAAGATTCATCGCCCTCTTCAACATTTGTACCTAAAATGTGGATCATACAATCAAGACATACTTCTAATCTTCTGAGTTTGTGATATCTTGAGAATGATTCATGGACGTTACTACATAAAGTATCGAACTAAATTGAAAATAATCCCAAATATTATCATATTTATCGAGAACCAAAAAGATAATGCAAGGATGGCATGAATAACTTTCCATCGTATTTGATCAATATGAGGACCAAATACGTCATGTATATGAATAAAGAGAAAATTTATTTTAAAAAAATGAACTGAAAATAGTTCAAAATTTTATTATTTAGGAATCAATTGATTCTCATCATAAACATCCGTACATCTTTGGTGAAATTAAATGTGCAATACCAATAGAATTAGTTTAATAAAAATAATTTGGTTTCGAGATATTTTTTTGGAGGTGCATCAACTGAGAACTGTTTGACTTTCGTTTTGCATTTAAGATAAGTAACTATAAAAAAAAAAAAGTTATATACGAAAACTCAATTTCAGTAATCACCCGGTCCGAGAGTGAGAAATGAGTACTCAAGTACTCAGTAAGTACTCATTCAGAACTCGAAATATTTTAATAATTATGCATACAAGAAACATATAATAAAGAAATTTGTAACTTCATAGCTCAAAATCAAACATTATAAAATATATTCAAGCAAGTTTTTTGAATCATAAACATATGGTACATACCTAGTCATCATAGTTCTCTTGATGGACATTCTCATCATCTAATTGCTCATCTGAAAGAGTATCATAGTCAATATCTCTATCTTCATATGCATCATCTTCTCCACTAAATTTAACATATCAAATTCCGAATGCATAAAAGCCAAGGCAATTTTTCATCTTTTTCTTGTTTGACGTCTCTATGTGATTAGAGTTTTTTTTCAAAGGCCGAGTTTCTCAACTCAAACCTGAGTATCTCAAGACCCAAACTGATAGTCATAAGCAACTTCATCATCTGATCACAATATCACATAGAGATCCATCATTAACCAGATATCCAGAGCCCAGTCCGAATCCAAAACCAGAGATCAAAGACCTCAATATCCGAAAGCCAAAACTAAAGCCCATTGTGCAGAGGTCAGAGACCTCAATTTCCGAGGGTTCCTATGGCCAGATTATCAATTTTTGTAAGCCATCTCCCCATTTCTTCTCTCATCACATCACACAAAAGACAATCAGCACTAAATAGTCACATAGAGAGACATAAAGCCAAACCGAGAGCAATCCAATTTTTTTTATTCAGTTGCCAGTTTTTTCTCATCATATCACACATATATCACATCAATCCTGCACACAGTCGCACGAAAAGAAACAAAAATCAGACAGTCACACATAGTCCATAATCAAGCACAAATACAAGCACCAAGAAGCCAAGAATCGAAAGCCAGACATAGAACACAGAGTCAAGCACAGAGTTCACATACACTACACAGTCAAGCAGAGAGTCAAGAAGCCAAAACTAGACAATACACACAATTGCACGGAGAGACAAAGCCAATTCGAAAGTCACAACCGAAGTGATGAAAGGATATAGCAAAGCCAAAGCCTTAGTGAAACCAACAATCCAAAACCATAGCCAAATCGAAAGTCATAACCAAAAGCCATAACCAAACCGAATGCATAAAAGCCATTATAGACATCACAGTCACACACTAACATAATGATGAAGCAAGTTAGTAACCAGAGATCATACAGTCACACAAAGAGACCAAAACCTAAAGCCATAGCTGAAGCGAAACCCAAAATCGAAAACCAAAGGCAAATCGAACACGCATAAGGACTAAAATGGAAGTAAAATTGAAGAAAAATTTTAACTCCAACTTACAGAGTACCATGACCTAAGTGATCAACTCCTCATAGCTTAGAGAGACTGAGAGAGAGCTTAATTTTTATCGTCACTGAAGCTGAGAGAGAGCCAAAGATCACCGGAGAAGAATCGCCACCAACGGAAAAAGATCACCAGCAGAGGAAAATTGGAGATTATGGCTGAGCAGAGACAAGAGCGAAGCAACAAAATTTCGGAGATTAGGTCTAAGTGAGAGGAAAAAACCCTAACCCGACTCTCTGAATAAAAGGGTGGAAGTCAGATTTGGATTTTGGTTAAAACCCCTTTATCCGAGTTTCCAAATGAGGCTCAAATAGTTAGCCTATTAAGTAGGAATTATGTTAATCATTATCTTTATCGAGTTGGAAAAGATAAATATTTCCGATGCTTTCTTTATAAATGAAAGGGCAATTTCTAAACCCTCCAAAATGGTGGATTAGCAAACCCTTTTCTTGGAGGGTTAATTCCTCTTAACCCATACTGATGGTCTAATTCGATCATTTTGCCTTTCATATATTAGGCAAATTAAGAAGAATTAATCTCCATTATATTAAGCGTGCATATCTTTTTATCTTTAGTGGGTCAACAAACAGCCTTGTACATGAGCCTCGATGTTAATTACAGCCAAGTTGACTAGACCAGTTATTTACTGCAGTCTGGGAATCAAATAAACATAGAAACACACTTTGCTCCTTTTCGTGCCAACCAAACCAAAAGCAACATAAAAACCTAATGAGTTTTTTTTGTTTTTTTTTTATTTAAATTCTTGCATCAATATTAGGCTTCTTCCAAGCAATCCGATGAGCTTAAATAAACGGCTTTGTAAGCAATAGTATACATATTTTTTTACTTTTTAATTATTTTCCTTCTGGAGACGTTATGTAAAAACTCCAATTATAATGGAGAAAGAAACTCCTCAACTACAAACCATTGGTCAAAGCTACCAGTCTGCACAGTTTGAAGTTCCAAAGTATCAGTAAAGTCTTTTAGAGTCCACGATAACAATGTATCACTGTTACCAAAAACAAATCAAGAAAATAGTATGAAATACCTCTTACAGGAGATGCAACATGAGCACTTGCAAAGCAAAAGTATTGTTAAGCTACACAATCTCAACAACTACTCGACCAACAATCTTTCCACGGTTGAGATCCTCGTATGCACTGTTTGCTTCTTCAAATTTGCATTTTCTGGAAACTAAACTTCGAAGATTGAAAACTCCCTTTGCTGCAAGTTTAACAACCTGGGGAAGATCTTGTCGGGCTCTTCCACCATATGAACCAATTATTTTTACCTGTTCCATAATCACAAGTTCTGCATCTTTTATGACTGAAAAAACTTGAGGAATCAGCAAAGGTACACTCTGTTTCAACGTAATTTATACAGTGAAAAAAAAAATTATTTTATAATAATGTAGGAATGCAACAATAATTTCACCATATGTAGTGGTAAACTTTTCATATGCTTGGATCAAAAGATGAAGCAAAAAAATATTAGATGAAGCAAAAAAATATTGAATTTTGTTTGTTTTGGTTAACAATCAGCGGTTTCCTCCACCAGTGCATGAATGAATAAAAAGTTTGGGAATTGTGATAATGATGTCTTGTACTTAAGAGTAGGATTATCTCTCCTGATCAGATGGATATTGTAGTCTTTCCTATTTAAGCCCATGTATTCTACAACCAACCAACATATGAAAACTCCACATTTTAGAATACTTCAAACTTTAATTGTACATGTGCACTTTGACTGTAATGCTGAACTCCTACTCCACCCAATGAAACCTAGATGCATGCACCTCCTGTGTCAGCACAATCAACTGGACTTAGTGATGCCTTGGTAACCTTCAATATGGAAGGTGTAGTGAGATAGTCGTTCTCCTGTTTGGGAGTACTAGGCCGTTCCATATATTGCTATATTCGACATATGGCTACAGGCTTTCTTGCAGAAACATACCCTTTACTGGCTGAAGCTACGGCGGTGCTTGAAGCTATCACATCAGCAGCATAGATATCACCATATCAGGCTCGTATTTGCAGTGATTGCCTCATAGTTCATTTGGTGTTGAACTCTAAATCTAAAACTGGATGATTCTTCATGTTGTGAATGATTGCATGTGGCCAGTCGACCAACATAAACATATCTTTATAAGTTTTAATCTACATGCAATGAATGGAGACGCCCATATAATGATGGTGGTGGAGGCAACTCATCATTTCCATACATTTTTCCTTGTGTCCTGTGTATTGATATGCCTATTTTCCTAATACAAGAAAAAGCCACAGCCTCTCTCAAAAAATAAAGAAAGAAAGAAAGAAAGAAAAATAACTTCCAACTTACAAATGTAAAGGAGAAAGAACAAAAAGAAAGAAAAAAACACTAACTATGATTTTATAAAGTATCCAGCTGTACCCAAGGAACTTTAGGTGGCAAGAATCAATACATTACTATGAGTATCGAGATCAGCCCCATGGAACTTTACCACCTGACTAAGCATGCAAACATAATGGTTATGAAGCACGGACACTTCAAAATGAGTGTCGTGTCCGTATCGTATATGTATTGAATAACGACACTTGTATGACACTTGTCGATGATACACCAAAGTCATGCTAAATTTTGAGAACCTAAAAATTTGCATGTTGGAGCCATGTCCATTTTCAAAAAGTCATATAGATCAAGTATCAAAACCTTTTCCACTTTAAAAAGTCATAAACATCATTTATTGAGCACTATAGAGTCATACATTACTTAAAAAGATATAAATGTCTTGCAAAGATAGAGCCTTCAAATTTTATTGGAAGTATTGATTATTTGGATTGAATTAATGTTCTTCTCTTTAATATAGTTACTTAATTATATTCTATGTATAAATCATTAGAAAAAATTCGTTTCTTTTTTACTTCAAAGAAAATATCTTAACGATTATGACTTCTAATGCTCATTATATATATCACATATATAAATACATTCATATATACGTTGTCATGTCCCCGACTCCCTATGTCCTGCTTTTCTTTTTGGGTTTGCAATGTTCCGTATCTATATCGTATCGCATTCATGTCACGTATCCGTACTTCATATTTGTGTGTCGAAGCCGTGTTCATTTCCAAAGAGTCATAAAGGTCATGTATCGAGACTGTTTTTGCTTCTAAAAAGCCATAAAGATCGCTTGTTGAGCATTATAGAGTTGTACATTGCCTAAAAAGATATAAATGTCTTATAAAGATAGCACCTTCAAATATTTTATTGAATGTATTGGTTCATTGGATTGAATTTGTGTTCGTCTCTTTAATATAGTTACTTTATTATATCCTATACTCAAATCATTAAGATTTTTTTCGTTTACTTCTACTAAAAGAAAAGATGTCTTAATGATTATGACTTCTGATGTTCATTACGCATATCATATATATAAATACATTCATATTTATGATGTCTTGTCCCGATGTCCTACTTTTTTTGGATTTTTCATTTCCCCATATCTATATCATGTCATATCCGTGACCTGTGTCCATGTCCGTGCTTCATAGCATAATAGAGATTCACAAGAAATAAATGACTACTAATTAGCACTGTATTGAGTTATCTATAGATGAAGCTACTGGGGACAATTAAGATGGGAAGAACTTCTAGAAGAAAGAGAGATAGTTAAGGATGAAAGATTATTTAAGGGAAATTTGATTCCATTTGTTTTCAGTGCCCTCAAAGATGAGCGATCACCGGAACAAATCCTCTTTTCTTCCTCTAGATTGTCATCCATTCTAGGAAGTCCATTCATGATAGGGAAGTGAGGTCCATTCATGAAATTCTTTTAGGATAATCACTCAATTAGTGATTATATAATGTTTTTCATTACACCAAAAAAACAAATCCAACAGTTCATATTAGATAGGGAATTTATCAGAGGCACTAACGTTCTGGAAGAAACTATTTTCTTGAATATAATCAAAAGTGTAGATTATACACTTCTAGTGGTTAACTAAGCAGAAGAAATATATGTGCAGTGCCAATTAATTGACTCTGCTAGGTGCACCAAATTTGTAAGCCTAATCAGTGCTTTTAAAGTTATCTCCAGTTTTTATGGACGCTCAAAAAACTTCCTTCGCTTTCCCTAGCATCCCATCAGGAGTGAGACTGCATAATTGTCTCAAGAGAGATTTAGTTTGGCCACCTTAATTATATACAAACCAAGTACAGCAAAACTATTTGTCATTGATTCACATAAACATAAATCAGAGAACTATCAACCTTTAATAGCATTTTTTGCAGATAACAAATGATCACAATGAGAGTAACATTTGTCAAATGCTAATAATCTTTGCATTCTGAAGCTCATTTCTCAAAGTTGTATATTGTACATGACCAATTTGTTTAATTTACTCATTGTTATTGTTTTCAACTTGACCGCTATATCTTGCAATCAGTGCACGTGCGGCCAGAACTAGTTTTCTATCAAACTCCAACTGGCACTATCCCTCCACACACACACACACACACACCCACACACACACCCACACCCCCACCCCACCCCCCACAACAAAACCTCCCGCACGCGCGCGCTTAGCAGGGCAAACTCTGGCTGCTATCTTTATACCATTGTGGATGGGGTATGTAGGATAAGTAAACCAAGCCCATGGCCAAATAATTAAGTGGCTTGAAATACCATTGCATTTGAGACTCAAGTGATAAATTTCTAGAAGTTCCCAAACTACTTGTAAGCAGATGGGTTTTAGAATTTGTAGATCGCAATGAGCAGTTGGGACCACAAATTACTCCAATCGTGTATTTCTCTAGGAGTAAACCCTTGTATTACTTTATACCCTTCCAATCTTTCTTGCCTCTAATATCAGAGCAAAAGGTGCACAGCTAGAAGCAAGCAAACTCTTTATATTATTCCCTTTTGAGTTTTAACTGTCCCTCCCTCCTGGCTAGGTTGTGAGAGTTAGTGCATCTGTGTGTGTATAAGAAAATTTTTTGCATTGCCACATATTTGACAGAACAATGAAAATGCCACCTTGGATACTAAAATTATAAGTACAATAAGAATTCAGAAGACAGGAACACATAAGGAACTGTAGCGCCCACTCCACTTTGAATTTTACAATCACGTATTAAATATAAAATTTTAATTGAAAAGATATTATAGGAAAAAAAAATCTTGTTTTAATTAAATAAGCTTTGATCATGATTTGAATGTTTGACTTTTAGCATTTATCCTAAACTCAAACCACTATACTATTATTTAGGTTGTATAATTAGAATAAAGATTTGATCTCTTAAGCTTGACTTATTATCTTACCTTATCTTAGTTTAAATTCAAATTCATAACCAAGGATCTTCTCTTAACCACTTGATATTCTATCTGGATTATCTCCATCCCCTTACAAAAGGAAACTCATCAGACCTTTTTATCTACCAATGTTGAAAAAAAAAAAAAAAAAAAGAGAGAGAACTCATCATAGGACTTTTTCCCTTGTCTTTCCTACCTTGCTCCTTCCAGGATATCTCTCTTTTTCGATGCTAGATACGTGAATCTTCTTCATCGCAATCAAGGTGAGTCCACGAACTCACTATTAACCATGTTAATAACTTATTTGATGATTTTGTGCATGATTAAATTATTTTAGAAACTTAATTTGTTTTGTTAAAATTGAATGACTATAAGGCCTTGAGATTTGAATGAATTGGCAGCTAGTTAGATGTATTTTCCCTGATTATACCTATTTTAATAAAGATATTGATTGAATTAACCTATAAAATCACCTGAAAATATACCAGTAGGGCTATTGATAGTTGTGAGTATATACTGACAGAGCTACCAATAGCTTGTTATACTGCTGTGCATCTACTGTAGACCTACTGATAGCTGCTGAGTAACTACCTAACAGTGATGATTTTGCTCAGTTTTTCCAGGACCTACAGATAGATTAGGAAAGTAGACTGAGTTTCACATAACCTACCGATAGAGCAACCAGTAGATCAGGGACTAAACTGAATTCCTGACGCTTTTCTTCAAGTTTTTATAGATCTTTAAGTATTGAAATTTCATGTTAACAGTATTGAACACCTATAATTATCAAAGAGACATGAATAATTGATTGCTTAAATAAGATTCATTGTAAAAAAAAAATTATTTCACTTTTATGTACAACCTAATAAATATAATTAATCACTGAAATACCTAAGGATATTGAATTGACATGAAAAGTGACATGAATGAAAGAATGGTTATTTATATTGTTATTGTTCACAGCAATTGTCATTGTATATAGTTATTATATACTGTTTATTGTCAATTGTAACAAAAAGATGGAACTTAATGAAAGATTGGGGTTTGGAGAAATCCGAGAGAATTGATATTGGATACTATATGTAATGTAACTGGTTGCTATAATTATCCCATATGGGAGGGTTTGGGATAAGCTCCGAACAAGACTAATGTTACTATTTTCCGGGAGTTTTCAGGATATTCATATTATTGTTACCGTTTATCTGTGGGTTTATGGGGATGCATTAGATATATTGGTTCCGTACTTTCCTAAAGTTTACAAATACCATAACAAAAGACTGAAAAATTTAAAGAAGTGAATATAAGCCACATAACACTAATGAATGGATAACAACTGTTAATTACTACTCATTTATATAGTTTCAAGATTCTTCTTTTGATATTTTCTGGATTTCTTATTATGTTATATTGCTTTATACTCATATTACTGACGATCTTGAATATGTATATCCAGACTTAAAGATGGACCAACCAGAATCAGAACAGGGCTTAGACCTACTTCGAGGAGCAGGTGGATATGCAGTAATATTTAACAACTGGACTTTTCTTCAGTTCAGTTACTAAGCATTAGATTGTAATAAATTTTAAGAATATATTTTCATTATCTCGGACAAAATCAGTTGTTTTATTTCACTATTTCCACGTAGTCACGTCCACTTTTATTTGAATAAAGTTAATTTCTTTGAGACTTTATATTATTACTGTACTTTTTTTGTGTTGACTATAATATATTGAGACTAGCCATGTTATAACATATTACCAAACGGCTGAGCTATCTATATGTCGAACAGTGATGCATTACAGGAACCAAGCTAATCCAGATTATGCACCGGTAAAAAAAATTCTCATGATAAAGTAATAGCTAATGTTACAACATACCTGTCGACGGACGAGACGGTTTATATCTATCTCTCCAACAGCAGTGTTTGCAGCAAGCCCTATCATAACTGCTTTTCCACCATCTCGTATGCTTTTTGTGCACTGCATGAACGTTGATGGCTTCCCCAGTGCTTCTATAGCTATGTCTACACCCATTCCTCCTGTTATGTCCTAGGGAAATAAAAAATGGTTTGAGAAATAAGAAACATAGGCACAAGCAATATTAAGCTAAATATAAGTAATAATGTCATGATGATGAAACTAAAAGGAAATGCACTTGATGCGGCAGGACAGATAAACATAATATATCAATATCTAAGAGGACATTTCTCACAAAAGCTTTCCGACTTTCAATATAAGGCATAATAAATTTAGTACAGTAGGGAGGAGGGGTGGGGGTCTGAGGGGATTTGCTGGCGATGACTAAAACCAAACCATGATGGATTTATTCTCTTTCCATCAAGTAAGGTTGATATGCACGAAAAATTAAGTATCACACTGCAGCATTCCATCCTTGAATTATAATGCATGGTTAAGAAAAATTGCCACAACTGTACAAGGTAAGTTAGCTCTTCCAGCTAATTAATTTCCTTCTAGTGCCATAGATCCTCCAGACACCCAAGCCAAGGAAATCTGGGAAAGAAGCTTAGTTATCTTATTTCTCATCTAACATTGCAAAATTGATGCACAGTATGACCATATTTATATATGCATAGGAATGGTGTACCTAAAGTCTCTTCATAGGAATTTACCTTAGGAGGCACTCATAAATCTCAACATAGAGATTATGTAGATGATCCAAACCGTTAATTGTGATCTTCATGTTATAAATAGGTGGTCAATAAAAAATCTTGCAATTTAAACACTTCTTCATTATCGATTAAGAGGTCCTACTTGTTCTATTGCTGAAAAACCGTTTTGTATAAATCCAATGATCAAAACTAGCAGTTCGGTTCATCCACATATATTACCTATGTTGAAATTTAGCAGCACCTAAGACACCTTAGGTACACTTTTTCCGTATATACATACATACACATATATATATATATATATATATATATGTATATATGTTTATATATAATACTTATATTCAGTTTATGTCACGCCCCGCTCCCGATATACGGTATATGAGTACGTGTAGCAGGTACCGGCAACATATTCGATTTGAATATGCTAAAGTCTCAATTATAATATCACAGCCACAAAGAATAAATATATGTAGATAAATAAACTGACATTCATTGAGCCATGAAATTTATTACATAAAGAAAAAAAACAGAAGGACGATACTGGATAACTTAAGATAACATCTATTAAGGAATTATAGGTTTAAAAACATGAAAAGACTACATTTAATTCAAACTAAGTACATGATAACTACTGATCTTCGGTCACTTCAGCAAACTACTCCATGTCTTCCGCAATAGAATCAACAGGATTCAACTCAGTCTCTGGACATGCATATCCAGGTCGTCAGATAGCGATCAACACAATAAATATAGAAAAAAATATGTGATGTAACAATTATATCTAACATGGTAATAATGCAAGTCTTAGAAAAACATTAAATTCATAATTAACGATAATATTAAGTGACATAGGTTAAAGCAAATATATTTTAGTATGGTCACAATTATAACAAGTTTATTTAGGATGTCATGTAATTGGAAAAATAACTAATGGGATACCACTGCTTCGATTGTTTCCTATACAGATCCAGAAAATCGTCACATGGATTGTTTGGTACTGAATCGGACCTGCCGTCAGACAAACAGAAATTATAATCAGGTATGAGCAAATCATCACGCACCCATGGTGTGCGAAATATTCAGTTGTACAACTTAATAAGTTTACAGCCGAAACAGAGTATATTTTCATCATTCAGTTTCTCCCCCAACCCAGTGTCATTTAATTATAGTACATGCAGGTCTAAATTCTGGTTTTCATAACTTGTATATTAAATTTCGGATACAATATTTCAATTAGATTTTGTTAATTTGTTAACAATATAATTTATAGAGTCCGTTCAGTTTATATTTTATTCAATAAATCACAATTGGTTATATCAAGAATTTACTGATTTGAGATATCATACAGATATCGGCCAGGCCAGTGTATGGATACTGAGAGGTTTTCCGTGCATTACACGTTCCTTAATTAAAGAAGCAGCATACAAAATAATTTTTCTAGGCACCGATATAAAATGATATCGCAAACAGTATGTTTCCACGATTATAGCATTTTTCATGATTTAGTAAAAACCTAACTATATTCTGTAATTTAACAAATATTCATTTAATTTCTAACATCATAAAGAAATAACAAAAATGTCAATGATTGCACTTGTTATAACACATTTAGTTTCTACAAATTAAATTCTAACAATATAAAGAAATAGTATTTGTAATAACAAATTTAGATGATATAATTGAAATAACATTTCTATAAGAAAAACTAGCATGTTTAGTGAGTCTAAAAAGAACTCACATCGATTTGCGAAGGTCTACCAATTGGCAATCACACGAAACAATCTACACATAAAATTATAATATATTTGTTAAAAATTATTCATCATAAATTCAGGTGATTTTTAGGGAATTTCTAATTTTCATAAAGCACTTAGTATTGATTTTAAAGTTAAATAATATTAGTGTAGAAAATTAACTTCTAATATTGTCCTAATAAGTTGTTAGTTACATATTTTGTAACATTTGAATTGGTTAATTCTCATCGAACTAAAATCTTATTTGCTTGGCAAGAGAGGCTTATAGGAGGTGTAAGGTGAGCTCAGCTGGACATATATTGTATTAATACTAATCTTGAAGTCTATGTCAACAAAAAATATTAATATAATTCAACTCTTATGTGGTTATATTTTTGTTTAATTTTATATTTGTTGGATTTATTGGATAAGTTTAGCATATAAAAATTTTATTTAAATGATAAATTATTTTCCTCCTATTTTATTTTATTTTATATTTATTTTTTAGAAGAGTTTCCTAGGTGATTTATAGATAATGTTTTGGCCTAAAATTGAAGGATCACCCTAAATTCTATTTGAAATCAATAAATGGATTTTAATTCATTTTATTGGGTCTATAAGATGGTAGATATTTTTTTATTAGGGTCGTTAGATAGTGTGTGAGCTAATCCTAGGGTCCAATTAAATAAATATAATAGGAATTTAAGAAAGTAGTACCAACCTCAAATAGCATAAAGGAAAGGAAGAATATAAGAGTTCTTTTGTTAAAACTTCGGCGAGGCCAACGACAGCGATCCGACGAGACGCTCCAACAAAGTTAGAGAGAGAATTTTTTTTAGAGAATGAGTGTAAAATTGAATTTAGAAAAGAGGTTGGGTTTATATAGTGTTAAATTTAGAAGTTATAGAATGTGAAGGGTTTAGGGAGTTATGGAATTTAAAGGGTTTGAGGGGTTATGGAATTTAAAAGGTTCTGAGGGTTATGGAATTTAAAAGGTTTTGAGGGTTATGGAATTTAAAAGGTTAGAATAATGAATGAATTTGGGATGTTATAAAAGAGGAAAGATGAATAGTTTAAATTATTATGTTTATTTGTTTATTCATTTAATTATGAAAAAAAATTAAGGATTATTACAATTTACCAATTAAGTCTGTATCTGATCATTAAAATATGGCACAAAAATGTTCACATTTCTAATTCAGACCTTCAATTCCTAAAATTGCACAAAAAATTATAATAGAAGTGTCTAAACAAGACCACAAATCTGAAAGCTTCAGTCCCCAACCTATCGTCCCCGAGTTTTGATAGTGTTCCTCACTTCTAACCGAATTTAAACTAGCCCTATTCCGTTCGAGGCCATCTCCCTTCTCTCCAAAGCTCAACTAGAGTATCACCTACAAGAGTAGGGTCTACAGGGGTTTATCCAACTTACCTCTATCAATCAACACTAGGTGCCAAGTTAAACAGACAAAAACCACATTAATCAGTTAATTAGTCACTCTAGGCAGGGAAGAGAGGGGAAAATACTTTGAAAGCATTCAATCAGATGATCTCAGGTCTACTATTTGAAAGCGAAGGTTATAAATACCTTTTCTAGTTCAGTTGTGATTGGAATAAGGGTATAAAATACATTGTCATAATGGAACTCTGATAGCTGGTTTCATTTTGGGTTTGCACAAGCTTTAATACCTAGAAGAGAGCATTGTACATCACAGTCTGAGCAGATCACCAAACAAATGTAACAACAAGATGAAAAGAGTTATCCTGTGCAAATTGTTTACGTTGGGTGACACTAGTAAAAGTTTTCAGCCACGATATCCTTCCTCTTGGAAACATTAATCAAATCACCATTTTAGAGGGAAAAAAATCAAGCATTTAAGAAAGAAGAATTCAGTGGTTAAACATTTTTAGATTGAGCCTCGGAGGTAAGCTGAAATAAATGCAACCCAATGTTGAGCAGTGTGAAAAGGTGATGAAACCATTCAGCCTCCTTAGGAGGCAAGGTGTAAGCCTCAACATGTTAGGTGTCAGCCTAACAAATTTTTCATTACTCTCATTTTAAAAATTTATAAATATTACAATAACAGAAAAAAGAAGGAAATAAAATAATTAAGTGGATGCGATTGTAGATAACCTTTATTCTAGCAAACTTCAAGTTATCTTTGGCTTTTTTTTATCCTTCCCTTTTAAGATTTAACCCCTTGGATGTTTATCTAACTATATATTACCAGTCTGCTAAAAATATTCCCTGCCTTTTATCTTGTTTATGAAGTGTGCACTTCATGTAAGGCACAATATAAGGCAAGCATTATACACATCATTTGCGCCTCAATATGCTGAAGTCTAAACCTCAAGGTCCTGTGCAAATGAAGACATTTTCCTTAAAAATGCCTAGAGGCACACCTCATTTGTGCCACTTTAAACATTGGTGCTGAAAAAACAAATTATAGTGCAAGAGTGCAAGGTAAAAAGAGAAGAAAAAAAATTAAAGAGAGGAAGACATGCATACACCGTTTAAACCATACAGTGAACCCATGATAAAAGAAAATTGTAGAAGTCAGAATGTGCCTTTATCTTGTCAACAGCATCATCTTTCATTGCATTTATTGCATGGGTAGCACCAAGCTTCAATGCATTGTCCAGTTTTTCATCAAGAACATCGACTGCAATGACCTCAGATGCCCCAAATGCCTGTGCAATCTGTAAACAACTGCATCAAACAACTTACTAAGATGCAATGCAAAATGCAATTGAAATAAAAGAAAGAGATACAATGGTTAGTCACACTAATTAGGGTTACAACGAAGGCCATATACTAAATTTATTCAACTCTCATATCAAAATGCGTCTTCTTTAGCATAGCTATAACCAACTAACCTTAACCCATTCCAAAATACAAAGTAGGCCATGTTCAGCTTGCTATGTTACCTGGTTAGAACTTAATCAGGGGGAAACAGACCATGTCAAATCTCAGTACCGTAATTTTAATCCAGAGAAAGAGGATGGTGTCTAGTTTTCAGAATCAAAATTATGTTTCAACAAGCACAATGCATGTATATTTGGTCATTAATATTGTGATCTCACTTCATCTCTCAAATTGACTGATCTATCCATCGTCTGGAAACAAGAGGTTGGGATAAAATGGGAAACTGACAGCCAATGCTGCAGTTAAATTTCATTAGCAAGAAACTGAAACATTTTAAGTTTAAACTTCCTGATACCATGGCTATCACATCATTTAGAACAGTGGCATCAGAAATAATGTCTAAATTCTTGACGATGAACATCAAAACAACAGAAGTGACACTTCGAACAAAACCAATACTCAGTCTGAAATATTTGAGGGACACATTATTAGGCTTCTATTTTTTTTTCTAGGAAATATAAGCTTCGTACAAGAAAAACATCTCCTAGTCAAAGATTACCATCACAAGTTATGGACACTGTTAAAGCAGGAAACTTCCACATAAGAAGAGGTATAAGGTGCATGCAAGCCTTATACTCATGTATAAGAAAATAGACAGAGCTAGACAGCACAAAACAATGAGCAGAGGCAGAGGTTCTGCAATGTCAAGAATAAAGATAGTCAAATAGAGTACCTAAAACAAAGATAGTCAAACAGAACATCAACATCTGAAAATATTATATAGCATTTTAGAGACATATTATATAGCATTTTAGAGACAAATATCCCCAAAACAATTAATTTTTCTTTGTTTTATAAAACTGTTTTTAGAAAACAGTTTTTATTTTGGGAAGTTTTCCAATTTGGAAAAATTCCAAGTTGTAATTTTGGGGTTTTGGAGTTTGGGGAAATTCTCCTATCCTTGGAGGGAGTTTCCAATTTGTCAGTGGTCATAATTTGAAACTTGGTGATAGTGAATTGATCGTCGACGGCCGAGAATATAAGTAACATTTACCGAATCTCATTAAATTTTATCTAGACTTTTATTTGCATTAGTTTCTTTATTTTCTGCCATTAGTTCCTATTTGGTATTCCGTTTATTATTGTGTGACACTATTCTGGATGCTTATTTGTGTGGGTAAGATATCTGCTTTCCACAACAAATAGTATAAGAGTCGAAACTCGACCTTGACATAGAAAAATTATTGAAAAAATGGTAGAAGTTTCTTCGTTTACACCAACTAATATTACTGTGACTAATGCAAAGTTCGAAGTTGAGAAGTTTGATGGTTGTAACAACTTTGACATGTGGTAATGCGAGATTTTGGATATTCTTTATCAACAAGAGTTAGATGTTGCTCTGAAAGAGAAGCCAGAGAGAATGACTGATAAAGAATGAAAAAGAATCAATCGCAAGTATATAGTACCATTCGATCTTATCTCACAAAAGAACAAAAGTACCTTTTCATGAGAGAGACATCTGCAAGTAAGATGTGGAATGAGCTGGAGAACAAGTTTATGAAAAAGAGCAGTGAGAATCGGCTCTATTTAAAGAAAAAATTATTCCGCTTCCAATATCAACCAGGCACATCCATCAACGCATTGCTGCTTTTAATAAATTAATAGCATATTTGTGTTAAATTTGGATGAGACTGTTGAAAATCAAGATCAAACTTTGTTATTATTAGCCTCTCTTCCTAATGAGTATGATCACCTTGTCGCTACTCTCCTTCGTAGTAAGGATAACGTGACTTTAGATGAAGTATATAATACTCTGTACAATTCTAAAATCAGAAAAGATCAAAAAGAAAATGGATACAATACAGCAGAGGCGTATGCTGTCAGAGGCCGATCTCAGAGTCGTAAGCCCAATCGAAAAGGCCGATCCCAGCAAAGAGGCAGACTTAGTAAAGATGAATGCACTTTTTGTCATGAGCAAAGGCACTAAAAGAAAGATTGTCCAATGTTGACGAAGAAAGATAAGGGCAAGGTTGATTTTGATGCGTATGTAGCCAAGTGTGAAAATAATGACTTAGATTTTGCATTGGTTGGTCTACCCTCAGTTTTCCATTCTGATGAGTGAATTTTGGATTCTGAATGCACCTATTATATGTCCTCACAAGGAGTGATTCTTCAATTTTGAAGAGTTTGATGGTGGAGTTATTTTCATGGGCAACGACAGCTCTTGCAAGACAATCGGGATAGGTTCAATTTGTTTAAAAAATCACAATGGATCAACCAGAGTTTTAACAGATGTTTGGTGTGTACCAGATTTGAAGAAAAATCTTATCTCTTTGGGAGCCTTAGAAGCAAAAAGTTTCGATATGTCTATTCAAGATGGAGTTTTCAGAATCACTTCAGGCGCACTTGTGTTGATGAAAAGTATAAGAAAGAATAACTTATAGTATTTTCAGGATAGTACAGTTATTGGATTAGTAACTACAGTCTCTGAAGAGGATGCAAAAGCAACCATATTATGGCACATGCGACTTGGTCATGCAGGTGTGAGAGCTTTATAGAATTTGGTGAAGCAAAACTTATTAAAAGGTACAAAACCTGTGAATTGAATTTATGTAAGTATTGTTATGGAAAAGCAGACAAGAGTTAAGTTTCGCACTGCTATCCACAATACTAAAAGTATTTTGGACTATATTCTTTAGCAGGTATGCATACCTGATGTTTGGGGACCTACTAGAACACCTTCTTTAGCAGGTATGCATTACTTTGTTATTTTTATTGATAATTAATCTATAAGAGTTTGGGTGTATCTGATGAAAACTAAAAAGAAGTGTTAGGAATTTTTTTTTAAATGGAAAAAAGATGATTGAGACTCAAATAAGCAGGAAGATAAAGAAACTCATTTGAGTCTCTTTTTTAATTATCTTTAATAAATCTGTCATGTTGAAAAATGTGACACTTAGCAATTCTGGAAAAGAGAAGAAGACCAGTAGTGTTTAGCAATAGGTAAAGAGTACTCCGCAATAGATAGAGTTTGAAAAAGCTAGAGTTGACCCAATTTATGTCGACAGTCCAATGGCAGAGGAGGATGTCGAAGAAGAAGAGAGAGATTTCAACCTAAGAACCTCCATAGCAACCAAGCTCAATTGCACATCGAGAAATTAAGAAACCTGCTCGCTTTTCTGATACAGTGGTGACCTAAACACTTCCAGTTGTATATGATGTTCCTTCCATCTATAGAAAAGCAGTTAGAAGTTCAGAAGATGAGTGGAAGAGAGAAATGGATGAGAAGATACAGTCCCTTTAAAAGAATCAGACTTGTAAGTTAACTCAACTACCTAAAGATAAGAGGCAATTGGGTGCAAATGGTATTTGCAAAGAAAGATTTCCTGATAAGAATGATGTCTGCTACAAGGCAAGATTAGTGGTGAAAATATACGCTCAGAAAGAAAGAGTTGATTATAATGAGTTATTTTTTCCGGTTAAACATTCTTCCATTCGACTTTTGTTAGCGTTGGTAGCACATTTGATTTGGAATTAGCTCAACTTGATGTGAAAACTGCATTTTTACATCGTGATTTGAAAGAGAATCTATATGGCTCAGCCAGATAGATTCAAAATTGCTGAAAAAGAAAATTAGTTTGCAAATTGAAGAAATTGTTATACAGATTAAAGCAATCTCTGAGGTAATGGTACAAGAGATTTGATACACTAGAAGCAAATTTGATCACTATGTGTATTTTCGCAAGCTATATGATGAGTCTTTCATTTATCTACTCTTGTATATAGATAATATGTTGATAGGTTCGAAGAGCCAAGAAAATATTAAAAAGTTAAAAGCTCAGTTGAATCAAGAGTTTGAAATGAAAGATTTAGGTGAAACTAAAAAGATTCTTTGCATGAAGATAAGCAGAGATCGAAAAATAGGCAATGTTTGTTTGTCCTAGAAACAATATCTGGAGAGGGTGCTACAGTGTTCTGGCATGACAGAACAGTCAAAACATGTGACTACCCCACTTCCTCCTCATTTCAAGTTAAGTGCAATTTTATCTTCGGGCACTGATGGAAAACGTGAGTATATGTCGAGAGCAATGTTTAAAATAACGATAGCGTTAACGTAACGTTTTTTTAGTTAGGTTATGTAGCAAATAACATAACGCATAACGTAGATTACGCAATTTTCTATTTATTTAATTAAAATAAATATAAAACTGTATTTAATAATTTCCATAAATAAGTAAATAATCTAAAAAATCATATAAAATATTGTAAAATCAATATAAAAGCGTAGAAAAATTATAAAATATCATAGCAAATATCACAATAATTTTTTAAGTCATTCACAACAAAATATTATTTTCTTTATAACATGATAAACTTGTGTGATCATCTAATCAACAATAACAAGATCATTTTCCTCCAGAATGTAGTTTGTATCTTTCGGATCGATATCATCCTCCGTCTCATCAAAACTATCATCAATTTTTTTCCTTTATCCGAAGAAGATGCTACATAAGATATATACAAATTAAGATATTATTAGATACTCAAATCATGATAGTATTAATTTAAAAATATTAAAATGTAAAAATTGGATAACTTATAAGAATCGACCTTTCGTTTCTTTGCTGGAGTTTCAGTTTCATCTTACTTGTCTTTCTTATCCACAATGGATGTAAGAACATTTTGATTGCTATTAATTGTAGTAACTTCTAAGAAATCATTGGTTTTTGTATTAGAATCGTCATCAGTAGGCTCATCTAGTAATCCAAGATTTTCTGGGAGACAAACCTCTTCACTCTCAACAAGCCATTCTTCTTCTGGTGTCGCCTAATCAATCAAAATTGGATCCAAATTCATTCGCTTCCTCCGAATATCTCTCTCTAAACTTAATATTGTACATGACGTATAAGAGAGAATGTAGGCATTCTTGCTCCAAACGACATCTTTTTTTTAATGCACTTTTAACAAAGTTGTGAATTGTTATATGAGTATGATGATAAATAAAGTACTTAAAAATAATATATTGAGTTTTTTAAATTCATACTTTCTCAAAAATACTCCAATTGCGTTCAAATTCAGAAGCACTAGTCGTAAAAGAGAGAATTCGAATTGCAAACTTTTGGAGTGTCGGAACATCCTCTCCAAATCTTTTCCACCAGGCAGCTAAAATAGATAATTAATTTTGGGTTAAAAAATGCAAAAAAAAAAATATCTTAATGTCAATGATATATCTGCAAATACATTCCTAAGAATCAATTAATAAATTACGATATACCTGGACTTCGAGCGTTCATGGTCATTTGAGCTAGCAGGGATCCAAATTCTCCAAGGTTTTGTTTATACTGATCCAGCTCCACATCAGCTTGTGCATACTCATTGAGATCGGGGATAATTCATTGCATGCATTCACGAAGGTCTCTTCTAATCTCGGGAACATTAGAAAATGTATCACTGTAGAAGCATCTAGGATTTAGAAAGTAAGCCGCTGCGTGGAGGGGCCTATGCAACATGCATGTCCATCTCTTATCAATCAAATTCCAGTATGGTATGTATTTTCTCTTACTGTCCCCACAGACATCGGCAATTTTCTCTTTACAACTGTCAAGCATCTCATATAGAAAAGGCATGGAAGGCCTCACATCTGAATCCACCTCTCGCAGCACGTAGACCAGTGGCAGTGTGGTGCTAAAGTAAAAGAGAACTCAGCCCCAGAAGCTTATGCTAGATAGCACTGCCTTCTTTGCCTTCACTGCATTTGGTTTTTTTGTCCAAGCACTCTTGGTGAAATCATCGGAAACAAACAACTTCCTCAATGGCTGCCTTAATTTATAGTCTTTGTAAAGTCAAGAATGGCGTGACGAATCGAGTGATGGCCAGCCTTAGCAGTTTCTTTCCTTTCGTGTATGTTCGCATCAAACTCAAAACTCAGCCATGATTATATATGAATTGTATGACCCCTTTGCTGTTTCAAGAGTTTCCTTATGAATCTTCATCTTGCCTATATTCTCTAACATCAAATCAATACAATGAGCTGCACAAGGAGTCCAGTAAAAACATTTTCGTGAATCCATAAGTTTTGTGTACGCATTGACATATGAAGCGTGATTGTCTGTAATCACTTGGCCAATATTATTCTCTCCAATTTTCTCAACTACCTTATCAAGACAGTCCCATAAGTAATCTTCTGTTTTGAACTGAGCTGATGCATCAATGGATTTGTAAAAGAAAGTCTCCTATGGTGAATTCACAAGAAAGTTTATTAAACTTCTGCTCTTCCTGTCAGTCCACTTATCTAATATCACTATACAACCGTACTTCTCCCAAGCCGCCATGTGCTTCTCTTTAATCTTGTCAATATCCTCAATCTCGGTCTTAAAAACTCACGTCCTTATCTCGTACGGAGATGGTTGCTTCAAGCCAAATCCGAAATTCCCAACTGCTTCGATCATCTCCTTCCAATAAGGACTATTCAAGATATTGAATGACAGTCCATTTGCATAGATACATCTGCCTATTTTTCTAACACAGTCCTCTCTTGCCTCCTTTAAAGTTGTCTCCAACGTCGATTGTCGGACTTCAAGATTAATAAATTTATTCATTGCTCCTAAAGTTCGAGGTTGAGTATTGCTACCGGCAGCACTTTCAAACTCTTCGCTCACAATTCAGTGTCTGGTTCCCTCATTCTGTCAATTTCACAGCTTAGAGATGCTTTTTTTCTTCTTTTTTACTTCTGCAGACTTCAAAACATCTTTA
Source organism: Dracaena cambodiana (assembly GCA_036321105.1). NCBI lineage: Eukaryota > Viridiplantae > Streptophyta > Magnoliopsida > Asparagales > Asparagaceae > Dracaena > Dracaena cambodiana. The sequence continues at coordinate 67,621,034 of JAYEPQ010000002.1, forward strand.
CATATTTTCTTTACATCTAATGGGACTTGTTCACACATTTTCACCCCCATGTCTTGTACCGGTCGAATGGTGTTTAAGCCGAGTGATTCCTGCAGCAATGTGGTAATTACAGAATTTACAGTAAAAATAATTTGGAAGTTCTCCTTCCTTATGAATCTCCCATTCTCTGGCTAGATCCAAATTTTTTGACATGATTCGATCTACACAAACATACCAATAATTCAATTATTCGAGAATCAACAATTAATTCAATTATTCTTCTAAATCTATTTTCTTTACAACCAATTCATTCCATTTTTTCACATAATCCATTTTCTACAACAATTACTTTGTCCATTTTCTTTTACATTAATCCAATTTGCACAGTGCATAGTGCACAGTGCAACCGAAGACAAAAACCCTATGCAAGTCTATTTTCTACAATCTATTTTCTTTACATTAACCCTATGCAAAAACCCTAAGCAAAAAAAATTCACTATTGCAGGCTTGCAGTAGCTGCAATAGTACACACTCAACAACAATCCCATTAACATCAAGATAATTCACACATTTGTTGAACCACGTAATCCAATTAACAGTCCAATATAAAATTAACAGTCCAATTAGCACGATAATCCAATAAAAAGTCCGATGTAAAATTGCAAAATATCCAAGTAATCCAACAATGCAAATAATCAAGCAATTAATAATCCAACATTATAGAATTAATTCAATTAAGTATTTATAAAGAATTTTAAGAAAATTAGGTTGGAAAACTTACCTCTGTTGAACCGAAGAGGAACCAGAGCGCTGAGGGAGAGTGGGGGGGCGATTCGATGTCGACCAAGCTTCTTGGAACAGAGATGGAGCTGTCGGACCGAAAATGGAGCTACAGAGCCGATCGGAGTTTCAAAACTTCAATAGGTTCTTCGAGAGGGGGAGAAAGCGAGAGGGGAAGAGGGGAAGCTTTAGCGTCGAGGGAGAGAGGGATAACCGGAGCAGGAGCCAGAGCGCTGAGGGGGAAGCGTCGAATTTTCGATCGATCGAAGATTCTGAGAAAACTGATGGATTAGGAAATTGATTGGAGACTCTCGCCGGCGTTTTGAAGACGGAGCGGCGGTGGAGAGGGAGTCGGGAGAGGGGGACGGGTCGAGAGGGAGAGATCGCTCGGGCGAGAAATTGCTTGGGGGAGAGAGAGAGAACGATCGATTTTAGGGTTAGGGCTTTTTTCGCCCGCAGTTTTATATGTTTCGAAGTAGGAAAAAAAACATACGTTACGTTATGAAAAAACGTAACGTAACGTACGTTTTTTGAAAAAAACCTCTGCGCTCCGCAGCGGGGCGTTATTTCACCCTGCTACGGAGCAAATTTTCTTTGTTACGCTCCGTAACGCGTTAAAACGCATTACAGAGAGCGTTTTTTCCTACATTGGTCGAGAGTTCCTTATTCAAATTCATTTGGAAACTTGATGTATGTTATGGTGTGTATAACACCCGACATTTAACTGGTAGTTGGCATTGTGAGTAGGTATATGCATGATCCTAGAAAAGGGCATTGGCAGGCTGTGGAATGGATTCTACGGTATCTTCTAAACACCGTAGATGTTGGTTTGGTATTTAAGCGTGATGATACTCTTGGTTAGTGTGGTTGGATATGTTGATTTTGACTACGCAGGTGATTTGGATAAACATCAATGAACTACTGATTATGTGTTTACTCTTGCTAAAACACAAGTGAGTTGGAGGTCTAATTTGCAATCTACGGTTGCTCTATCTACAACAGAAACAGAGTATATGTCAATTACAGAGGCAGTAAAGAAGGCAATTTGACTACAGGAGTTGCTTGAAGACTTGGAGTTGTTCATAAGCAGATTACTGTGTATTGTGATAGCCAAGTGCAATTCACTTGGCAAAGAACCAAGTCTATCATGCACGGACAAAGCATATCGACGTCAGATATCACTTTGTGCGGGAAATTATTGAAGATGAGAAGATATTGCTGCATAAGATTGTACCTGCTGAGAATCCCACTAATATAATGACAAAGGTGGTGACTTCGACTAAGTTCAAGTATTATTTGGATTTGATCAATGTTTTGCCAGTTTGAAGATTTTTGTTTGGAGGCGGAGATAATTTGGGCCTTCTTCGCCAAGGTGGAGATTATTGTATTTGTGTGTGGCTTCAAAGTCCCACATCAGTTGGGAACTAAGGAGACACCACCCACGAACCCTATAAAATGAATTTTGGGTTTTTGGTTTTATTTATCCCAAAAACAATTAGTTTTTCTTTGTTTTATAAAATTGTTTTTATTTTGAAAAGTTTTTCAATTTGGAAAAATTCCAAGTTATAATTTTGGGATTTTTTGGGGTTTGGAGAAATTCTCCTTATCGTTGGAGAGAGTTTCCAATTTGTTAGTGGTCATTGTAATTTGAAACTTAATGAGAGTGAATTGATCGTCGACGCACGAGAATATAGATAACATTACCGAATCTCGTTAAATTTTGCGTCTTTTCTTTTATTTGCATTAGTTTCTTTATTTTCAGCCATTAGTTCCTATTTGGTATTCCGTTTGTTATTGTGTAGCATTATTCTGGGTGCTTATTTGTGTGGGTAAGATACCCGCTTTCCACAACATAGGTAAACTGTTATTAACCTTACTATATGTAGAAGATGAAGTGCGTTGTGCCCCCGTAGGCAAAAGGATAGTTTATGATCTTACTAAAATTAGGAAGTGAACAAGAAAATATAATACATATATGAAACCAATATGCATATATTCAGAAGAAATACACACATATATCCATGTCCTCGTGTTGGAATTTTGGACAATTCACAATTTCCATGTCCAATACATGCCCATGCCAGTGCTTGACTCATGTCCATGCCCACAGACCAGAGACAAAAGCTGCTGGTTCACTAAATGGCACATAAGCTGGCAATATATTACCCTCAAAAGAATCATCGTGAACCATTGTGTAGTAGAGACAATCTTGAACCAACAATTAGAAATTTATATAACCACAACTCTCCATGCAAACAACAACTCAGCCTTTTATCCCAAGTACTTGGGGTAGGATACATGAACCAAAAGAGAATCACGCCAGATCGAGATCACGTTAATAATTCTTCTCCATTCATTCCTATCAAGTAATATCTCCTCATTTTAAAACTCTAAAATCCACAACTCTCCATGCAATGTAAGCAAAACTATAGCCATCATGCTCAAACATAAAAGTGAGAAGTGATTCAGACTCCATTAACTTGGTATAGCAACCGATACCAGGTCAACCCATTTGGATTAGATGGTGGCTTTCCCTGTCCCAAAGACAATTGACACATAAAGATTAACTCCAATCTAGAGCAACATTCATGGCATGGTAACAAAGATCAGTGCATCGACCACCAACCGTGCTACATATTTTCCATAGCTTATCATGAGGCCCAGCCCCTTCCGAAACGCCCCTACAAGGAAATTCATATACTTACCAAGGGCAGGTTGACTAATTCATTCAAATGGACCAGAATCCAGTTGATATTGAGTTCATCAAAGACTATACAACTGAATAGTTTAATCCAAAAGTTTTGGTCAAAATAAAAATTTAGTAATGTCAGAATGTGAAATACTCGGACAAAGGGAGCAAAAAAAACACTCCATCCACACATTAATGTTAGGAAATTGCTTTGATCACAATTTCTTCGGAAAGAACAGATGACAGGCACACATTATGAACAGACGTCAAGCCAAACAAATACAGCTATCCCTATGCATATCACGTATAACAGCAACTAAGGTATTCAAATGAACAGGTCACAATGACAAATGCCTGCATGCTTATCGTCCTAATCATTGTTCATTTTTCGAGTAAATATTATATAATCTTAATGCATAGAACTTGTGGACACAACTGGATGCTTAAAGAGAGAATGTCACCGGAAAAAACTAATAAGTTCCCATAATAAAGTTAGCCAGCTAAGTAAATTACAATGACACATTTCCCATGTGTTTGAAATATTCAGTGTCTTAAAGCCTTGATGTTTTCTAAATCTTTATAGCCTATTAAACAACCCACCGGTTGCAATACATGCCCAATTTATTATTTTTAAGTCAAATAATAAATTATCCTTACGAAATATATTTGTCAGAAAATCATAATACAAAAAATTGCGAGATCAGATAGATGTTTAGATCATCACCTTGATCCAACACCACCAACTCCTATCACAGCAACTGAATCACCAGCACGCATTTCAGCTGCATTTCTCAAAGCACCATAGGCGGTGAAGACTGCACATCCAAGAATGGCAGACTCACAGTATGGCAGCGAATCAGGAAGAAGAGCTAATGCATTAGCAGGCACAACACAGTATTCAGCGAGTCCCCCCATGCTGTACATGTACACTGGCTTTCCTATAACGGTGACAGAATTTCATTAACAAAAAAATACAACAGTAATTACATTTCGTAGGATAACCATAGGATAGATGTTCAGCTTTACAGCGTCATGCAAATTATATAGGTCAGGAAGAAGTTTCAGAAATAGCATAGTAAAGATAGTGTCTTAAGTTACTTTTATAGCCAATTAAATTATGGGAAGGATAGATATACTTAAATTTTTCAGCTTGCTGTATCAAAAGGTTATAGTATAATAAAAGCACATAGAAATTAACAAACAGCTATCTTATTTGCGTATTGTATAATGACCAAAGATGTTATGGCTTCTATTTCAGACCTAATGTGCAGCCAAACATCAGGGCATAGCACTACTAGATCCACAATGTGAACACTAGTGCTGAAACAATATTAAGAATGATGGTTGCCTAAACACTTGGAGGAAGGCTATGAAGCACGAATATTTCAAAGTGAGTGCCATGTCTATATCGGATATGTATCAGACACCGAAACACACACAACACTTGCCGATTTATATAGGACATTAACGAAACCATGTCGGATTTTAAAAATCCAAAAACAACTTAAAGGTGGTACAGATGCATGTAGGAACCATGTCTGCTTTCAAAAACTCACAGAGATCTCGTGTTGAGCATTATGAGGTCGTACATTGCGCAAACATATAAAAAATTATTTTGACAAAAAAAGGATATTAGACTAATAAGCCTCAAATGTCTTGTAAAAATGGAGACTTCAAATATTTTATTCAAAATACCGGTCCATTGGATTAAATTTTGATTATTTTCTTTAATATAATTACTTGATTAGGATCTATATTTCAAATTATTAAGATTTTTTTCTTTTTACTTCAAAGAAAACATGCCTTAACGATGACGAGTTTGGATGTGCATTATATATCCATATATCACAAACATGAATGCGTGAATATTTATGCCATTGCATCCTCGTGTCCTACTTTTTCAGGACGTGTTACGTTCCCATATCTGTATTATGCCATATCAGTGTCTCATATCCATGCTTCATAGGTGGAAGGCCTTGTGCACGTCGCCTTAGGCACCTATCAGAAAGGGCTCTGGAATTGGCAAGTTTTAAGTAGAATGGGGATGGATAGGTCCAAAGGCCAACTCTTGGCCCAGTCTAATCAAATTTTTAATTAAAAAAATAAAATTTTCATTTTTAGTTCAAAATTTTGAATTGGGCGCCAAGAACTGGCTCATATACCCACCCATTCTCATCCCTACTCTTAGGTGCCACCATGTTGTAAGTGGCCACTAAAGAGAATTTTTCATGTCTGTTGTGTGTGTACGCGAGCGCGTGCATATATTATCCACGTCTATATAAAATACATCATGAAATAATTTCAAGTACATAAAGTCATAGGAACAATATTACTAATTGGATAAACAGGCAAGTAAAGTAATAACATAACTACTTGGCAGCACCAAACACATGAAAATGTTAGACAGGTTTGCTGCCAAAGGAAAATATAATAGTATATTCAATCTACAATAAGGTTTAAATATCAGTCAGTACTGAGAATAAAACGCATTTATTTTTAGATTTTGTGGTGCCCAATACATGATATATTGCATAATATTGGTCTATTATTACTGATATTTCTAATATCGCTGATACATGATGTGATATTGTCAATTTTGACACCATAAATGATCAACCGATACAAATACTGATTCAGATACTTTAAACATTAATCTGCAATGTATTAGGTAAGTGTAGACATGTAAAGACCACGAGTAAATGGGAGATAAAGTGTCACTCTAGCCAAAGTTAGATAGAGTGGAGCAAAAATCTCACATTCCCATACTTTTTTCTTCCATCAATACTTTAAACATGTCTATCTCCACATCTTAGATTTCAAGCATACAAGAAATAATAGAATATTATAAGATTTGATTTTTTATCAACCATGTATAAAATTAATTTTCAAACACATAATATTTGTACTTATTGATTGATGGGCAAATTAACCCTATAACCCACAATTTTTTGCACGCATAAACTTTAAGGTATGGAGATCAATATGGTAGGGTCCGATGGAGGAAAAAGTATGGGAATGCGAGATTTTTTAATCCTAAGGTAAGAAAATCAACATGGTAGGATACGATATGGGAAAAGAGAGAATGTAATTTTTGCTGCCACTCTAGCCAACTATGGCTAAAGTGACCCCCAAAATACAGATTTGTTAGATGGCAACTTACTGTTAACTGCCACTGAACACAATAGAATATTCAATATGCAATGTATTAATAAGATATACATCGATTAGTTATCCCTATTAAGATGATAATAGTAGCAAATTAAATGAAATTTAAAAATTAAGAGTTGCCCTTAGGAAATGCACTAAAAAGGCAATGCAGAAGTAGAATGGTGAATGGAATCTTTAGATGAAAAATGACATATTTCCAAGTAACCAGGCTTGAATAAAGACTTGAAGACAAGGATTTAACAAAATAGGTATGGGTATGGAGATCAGCTGATGGTACAAGGTATCAAAATTGGCAACATCCAATGGGTCATATGAAAATATTAACGACATCAATGCTGGTTTATAAAATCTATATTGTATCGTGAACCTCAAAATTTGATAGGATGTTTGTGATATATACGTGTATTTTTTGATGTCTGAAACCTTTCTAGATCTGTTTTAAAAAAAATTGACTAGGCAAGCAATCATGCAGCTGCTTAGGCACTTCAGTTAAGCGGCCATATAGGTAAGATACTTAAGCCACTATAAGCACCCCCCTTATCACCTACAAACCACATAGCGGTTTCTATGACGCTGAAGGCTAGAAGTTGCGTACAAATAGTTGGTTCATATTGGCAACATGCTATGAATGAAAACCTAAGATAGAACAACCGTAGATTATGTCACCTGCTCCTACAAAATTAAAACTGTCAAAAAACAGCAAGTTATTGAATTTTAGCGATCTTCTGAGTCAGCTGCAAAAGTAATACTAATATCACAAATAGTCTGTGAGGAATGAATCAATTAAATAGCTTGATGTAACAAGTAGATGGGTGGCACATAATTTCAGCATCCTGATACTGGAAAAAAATTAGCACCAAATTATATGAAATCAGTGAAGGCATAAATAAACACAAGCAAGTCACGGCCAATTTAACAAGTTAAAAATAGGCTATCCTCAGTATCCCAACAGCAACTAAGATGATTATTCAATGCTTTTACACATAACTGGAGGATATAGATCTAACAAAAGGAACTAAATATTAAGATAAATTTGCTAACAGAATGAATATTGAGATATTACAAAAATTGGCTTTAATTTGAAATTGCATCAGAACAGTGCAATTACTAGATTATATTTGAAGTAAAGGTAACAGAAACTGTCAGAACATTGACCATAATGATATCAAGTTTAGAGGAGAACCAGTATTGCGCAGAAATAGTCGGGTTTCACCATCATAAAGTGTTCCTTTTGCACGATTGTATGCAAAGAAAGCCTCACACAGATCTTCTTGACCCTATTCAAAAACAATTGAAGTATCAAACTGTCAAATATCTTGTAGGAACAATGCGCAGAAGAGGAAATCTAAAATTTCAGGCACTAATATGTTTGGAGGCATCAGTAAAGAAAATAATTATGTTATGCCTCAAAAGTCCCACCTTCACACAAAAAAAGCAATTACCACAAGGCATTATGAATGCTCCAACAACATGGCTTCCAATGGGAAACCTGAAATTATAATGAATGTCCGGACAATTAATTTCAAATAAATGCTCAAAAAAATTAAATAACTTCACACTGCTATCAACTTTTCACCTAACTATGCCTACGGTTACAGGGAGATATTACCAACAATAAAATCTGTGCATAGGTTCAAACCACATGTACCTTGTTATAACCCCACTATCTGTGTTTCTGCCATGTTCAACAACCTCTCCTGTTATTTCATGACCCACTACACAAGGACTTGAAAATGGAATTTCACCCTTCATGACATGGAGATCAGAGTGACAAACTCCACAAGCTGCAAAGATACATCAAGGGTGGAAAAACAAAAATCCAACATTTATCACCAGCCCAAACTATGAATGCACAATAAGGCTCCCCTGATAATAATTGTCCAAGAGAACTACTACGCTAGCGTCCAAGCAAGTTAACAACTACTACAATGCAGTGCATGATAAAAATGAAAACAAGAACTTAAGAAATCATAACATATCAAAAACAAAAACTGAAAAAAGCAAAAGGAGATCAAACTACCCTAAATTAGTGTAGAAAAAATAGAAGACATCTAGTTTATCAATAACATTGGTCAAAGTTCTGAAAATCTGAAAAGCTCAAAAATTAGAAATACTATCTCTTGTAATACTATGAGAAAGTCCAGAGCATAACTATTTGTGGGGTTATTCAAGAACAGCTAGTATGAGGAACACAATCAAATCATATGAGGTAGGAAGGGCAAGACAAAAGTAAGAAAAAGAAATTTGTATCCACGCAACCCCGGAGAATGTGGCAACCCTGCACCACACACTGGTCACTTATCTAAATGAAAATTACTAATCCACCATTGGACATGATCCTGGTCATCGAGAGTTAATTGAACATTTAATTCTAATCCCATCAAATAATAAGAAATGTAAATAAGTAATTTGTCATGTGGAACATGAGAAGTACACAATTACTAGAAGAATACTACTGCAGTTTAAGTAACAAGAAGTGGGTATGATATCAAATAAGATAAAAATTTTCACTCAGTTTTCATATCACTTTTTCAATACTGTAATTCATGTGTCGCCTGTGAGTGTGAACTGATGTAGGTACAAACCGAAATGTCGGGATACCATCAGCTGAAGACCTGTCATTTTAAGTCCATTGATCCCTTTTTATCCCCCGCGAGCCTTGCCATATTTGATGAGTTGTCTTTTACCTCATACAAACAGCCAATTCAAAAAAAGCTTACAAATGAAACCTTTTACTAATTTAAGCACATATATAATTGGTTTGTAGAATATTTAAGTTTTATATGCCTAGGCCGTAAAGTTCAATTTTGTTCCGGAGCCAAAACCTCTATGTATCAAACTTCTACCTTTAAGAGATCATTTTAAGGTTAAAAAAGAGTCCAACATCAACGCCTGATACTTTCATAAAGTATTTTGATACTTTATTCGCTTAGTTATATGACAGAAACAAATAGTTGGATCAAAACTGAGTATTTTGTCAACAACTAAAACCTAGTGCTTAGAAATCAAGCTAAAAGTTAGTAAAATTCATCAGAAGTTGCATTAAATCAACTGATAGTACAAGCAAATTATTCATAAGTCTCAAATTGTCCTAATTTAGGGCAAATATTTCAGAGTCAATCTCGATTCCACCAGTAAGCAAACAAATATTCAGAAATTAAAAAGAAAAGAAAAGAGAATCGGGACCTTTTGTCCTGATGAGGACCTCTCCGGCTTTGGGCTTGGGCATGTGGAACTCCTCGATGGTGAGCGGGCGATTGGGCTCCCCCCAGAACACGGTTCCCCTCATGAACGAGGGGCCGCCATTGACATGGTAGCCGCTGGCATCGCCGGCGATCCTCTCGTCTCTGGGGCTGAGAGAGGGGCCGCCATTGGAGATCGATCTTCGAGCCGAAGAAGAGGAAGACGAAAAGAGGAGGTAGGGTTTTGGGATTCGTCGGAGGAGAGAACGATACGGTGAAGAGAAGAAGTAAGCCATCAGTAGAAGTCGATGAGACTCGATCCGTACAGAAACAGTAGTCCGTTTCTTCTATATGTCGAGAGAGGTTTTTTACTTTAGAATGTTGAGTGGTGGGTCCCGCCTCTGCTTTTGGATAGACTCAGCCGTAGAGAAACAGTAGTTTCTTTTTAGGGTTTTTACATATCTGTCCCTCTAAAAATTAGAATTTAGAATCATAAATCTCTATATTTATAATTTAATCCCTAAATTTTTTAATTTAACACAATTTAGTTTCTTAGCCATATTTTTTATTCGAATTTTCCGTTATATCTCTGAGTTACTTTATTTCAATTCTTTCTCCTCTCTTTATCTCTGAGTTACTTTATTTCAATTCTTTCTCCTCTCTTCCTTTTTTTATTATGTTCTCTTCTCTATTCTTCTCCTATATCTCTTTTCTACCAATTAATTTCTAAAGTGAAGTAATTTAGGAACCAATAAGAAGAGAGAATAAATATACAGGCTTTACTTTGTAGGAATAAATAGAGATAAGTCATGCAAATTTTAGTTTTCTGGCCTATTTTATAGTTGAGTTTGAAAATTGACAGCAGATTTTAAGTGGAGGTATAAATATGAAGGCTTTACTTTGTAGGGATCTAGTTTCATATAATCCGATGTGTGATGTGTCTGCATTATATGAAAACATAGACACTATATAACACAAATAAACGTAGAATTTTATTACCTCTAATATTTTGGAGCTATCTCACTGTAGTGCTAAGATAATAATATGTATCTAAATACAATTTGTCTTTCCAAACAACCAGCCAGTCAAAGTTTTGAAGTTAATCTACTAAAACTAAATGTGAAAATACAAAATAATTTCTCTCAACTCTCTCCATAACTTTGGAATTTTGATGCAGTGGAAGGGACTTTTAATATGGTATTAGAGCAACATAAAATCCCGATAAGATATATTCTTCCTATGAAAATTTGCTAGATTTAACTAACTTGGCGGAAAAAAATAATATATGATATTATATGCTTTTATGATAATGAGAAAGGGAAATTCTATTTACGCACGGCAATTTACTTTTGAAGCATAGATTTGAAGTTTGCAAATAATTACAAGGTTATTATTTTTTTATTTTGACTAATTTACCCTTTTAAATTTTAAATCTTTAATACTTCTTAAGAATTTAAAATATTGCCATCGTCTTCCTTCTTTGTTCTCTCTCTAAAACCTAAAAAAAAATATTTTTTTGGTATTTAAATCTAAAAAAATGCATCTCTTACAAACTCATCGGTTTTCTGAAGAAAAATTTTAAATTCTTCGAATTCACTATGGCAAGCGAAATTAAAATTTAGAATTTGAGTTTTTTGAAGCAGATGGAAAAATGCAAAGTGCAATTGGTGTCGGAGGACAAATCTAAAGTAAGATTTAAAATTATTCTTAGTTTTTGATGTATTTTTATTTGCAATTTATTATTACTATTCTTTTTGCACGATGGTCGGTCACCGGTTATCATCGGTGAATGGTATTACATTTACTTGAGGCAGCTCAAAATTTGAATCTTTGATGAATTTTCCTAAATTTTTACCTACAATCGTAGATGTTTTAATCTTTAGTGTACATTGTTCTAAATTGGGACAGCAAATCTCCAAATAATTTTGAAATCAATCTAATGGATATAAATGCTGGAGAAATTAAATTTAGGGTGCTGGTCTCAGTTCGAATGGTGAACCTAGGGGTGACTAACGGGCCGAGCGGCCCGCCGGGCACGCCCGGCCCGGCACGTGCCGGGCACAGCCCGCCGCCTCGGCCCGGGCCGAGGCCGGGCGTGCCTTCGGCACGTTAAGGCCCGGCGTGCCGGGCTTGCCAGGCACGGGCCGGCACGCCTTTTTTTTTTTTTTTTTTTTTGACCGTTGTGGAGTTTTTGACCGTTTGGGGGGGAATCTGCAATTTGTTTTTTGCAAATAACCCCCCAACGGCTATTTTTATAGCCGTTGGAGGGTTTTTTGCAAAAAAAATTTACAGATTTCTCCCCCAACGGTCAAAATAGCCGTTGGGGGGTGTTTTGTAAATTGTTTTTACAAATTAAACATTTCTCTTCATCTATAAATACCTCAATATCTCTTCTATTACCACTCATCATTCTTATACACTAAATTCATTCTAAAAAATCTCTTAAAATCTTTATTTCTCAAGAAGTCTCAAGCAAAAGAAGTAGCAAGTTTCAATCAAGTGATCAAGAAGTCTCAAGCAAGCAAGTCTCCCAAACAAGATCCAAGCAAGTTTTCTCATTAAAGCAAGGTTTTTTTCGCTATTTCGGTTTCCAGCTTCATCTCTCTAACTAGGTATTTATGATTTTAAGTTTTTTTGAGAATTTTAATTAGTTTTTTTGGGATTTTATTAAAATGGATCCACACTCGTCTGGCGCTTCTTGCTCTCAAGCCACGGGTTCTTTTACTCCCTTTTTAACTGATGAAGAATACCAAAATCTATGTCAACCCTTAGAGCAATCTCCTCAAGTACCATTTTTTGTATCTCAGGAAGAAACAACTAATATAAGTATACCCGAAACACAAACTACCGCATCTACTAGGGCTGTTAGATCAGACATATGGAAACATTTTGAAAAAATAACAGAAAACAATGTTAGGAAAGCTAAGTGTAAACACTGTCATAAAATTTATTCGTTTCCTGTAGGTAGCGGAATGGGTCATCTTAAAAGACACGTAGAAAAAAATCACCCACCAAATGTACCACATCAAACACAAATAAGCACATTAGGTGGATCATTAGGTATACGTAAATATGATACAATTAAAACAAGAGAAAATTTAGCAAGATTTATAATACATGACGAACAACCATTTACTTTTTCGAAAAATCCAAGATTTGAAAGATTTTGTAAATCAACATTTACTGATGAATTTAAAAAAGTCCCACGTTCAACATGTACATCTGATATGTTCAAACTATATAAAGAGTAGAGGGACACTTTAATAGCTATTTTTTCTTCTTTAATTTTTAGAGTTGCAATAACTGCAGATAGTTGGGAAGGTAGAAATATGACTCATTATTTATGCATGACGGCACACTATATAGATCAAGAATGGTGCATACAGAAAAGAATAATAGGGTTTAGGGTATTCGAATTTCCTCACAATGCACAAAATTTATCACAAACCATGCTAAATGTATTTTCAGCTTTTGGAATAGACAATAAAATATTTACCATTTCTTTGGATAATGCTTCTGAAAATACGACCGCAATTAGAATTCTTAAAAATTATACAAAACCAATTCTAGATGGAAAATTATTCCACGTTAGGTGTATTTGCCACATACTAAACTTATGCATTCAAGATGGATTAAAAATAGTAAATGATTCACTAATGAAACTTAGGTATACATTACTTTTTATTAAAGATAGTGTGCCAAGAAGACAAATATTTAAACAAATATGTAAAAATATGAAAATATCACCTAGAATTGTACCTATAGATGTTAGAACAAGATGGAATTCTACATATAAAATGTTAAACATAGCTATTGAGTATAAAAATGTAATAAATGCTTTTAATGAAATGGAGACACCAATGTATAGTTTAGATAATAATGAATGGCACCAGTTGCATTGCATTTCTAAGTTTTTAGGCAAATTTAAAGATGCATCTAGAGTACTGTCAGGAAGTTATTACCCAACTACACACATTGTATTATATTATTTAACCGAAATTACTTCGGTTTTTAATGAATGTAGAAACCACTCTATACTTGAAAGTATTGTTCGACCTATGAAAATTAAATTTAATAAATATTTTAAATATTTTCCATACTTAATATTTTTTGCAACTGTTATGGATCCCCGTTGCAAGTTAGATGGACTTGAAATATTAATAGATTTATTTTATACAAATAAGTCTTATGAAAATAATGTGAGGGATTTACTTAATGATATTAAAATATGTTTAGATATTATGTATAAAACTTATGAAGATATGTATGGTGTGCCAACACAAACTACAAAAGAACCATCTATTAGGGAAATTCGTAATCCAATAATATCATCTCTATTTAACAGAAAAAAACTAAGACAAAGTAATACATATTTTAATGAATTACATTATTATTTAGAGAGAGCTACCTATGAAGATAACGCATCTCCTGAAAAGTATGAATCCTTTGATATTTTGGCATGGTGGAAATCACAGGAAAAAACATATCCCGTGCTTTCCAACATGGCCCGTGATGTACTAACTCCTCCAGTGTCTACTGTAGCATCGGAGTCTGCTTTTAGCGCAGGTGGTAGAGTGCTCACGTACTTGAGAACCTCAATGGCGTCGGACACATTGGAGATGTGTGTCTGCTTGAAGGATTGGTACGACGCAGAAGACATGGAATAAGGCTTGACTAATGAAGAAGATGTACTAGAGATCTTAGGTTTACCGGTAGAAAATGAAAATTGATTAAAAGTATTTAAATTTGTAAGGATATTCATGTATTTTCAATTTTTTTTTTAACTTATAAATCTCTTAGAAAATATATTAAGAACAAGTTGAGGGTGACGGTTAGGGTCCTCTCCCCTCTCTTCGGGCTTTGTATAATTTCTAAAGAGATTTATAGATAATTACATAAATGTAATTTGATTATATATAATATAACAAAGGTTTTTATCATATGATATGATATAGCTTTCCCTTCCCCCCCCTTTTTTTTTTGTTTTTAAAAAAACCGGGCCGGCCCGCCTCGGCCCGGGCACGGCACGGGCCTGCCGTGCCGTGCCGTGCCGGCGGGCCGAGGCGGGCCGGCCCCATGGCCACCGTGCCGTGCCGGTGGCACGGCACGCCCCCCAAAGGGGGCGGCCGGGCCAGGCCCGGCCCATTAGTCTGCTCTAGGTGAACCCCATAACGACGACGCTCCTTTTTCTGTAATTGATGCTGGTTTCGATATAAATAGCGGAGCAAATTTAAAGAAATGTTTGGAAATTTTAGAGTTTAGTCGCATTAGATAAAAGTAGGAGAGAGAGAGAGAGGATTAAATTTGAAAAAAAAAATTAAATGTAGAGAATAAATATGTGATGTTTCAAAATGGAATGATAGTGTAAAGAGTAATAAGGACGTCAAAAATAAATTACTGTGAGTAAATAGAATTTCCCCATGAGAAAGGCACATTTCTGAGTGAAATTCATTTATTAAGACTAAAACTTGTACTTGGAAAGTAAAATGATACTAGTATTCAAAAGAAAGACACATTAAATATGAAAAGTGCCAGCAATGAAAATCCTTAGAAAGTAGGAGACTCCTGTTTTTGCTCAAGAGTCTACTTTCCTTCATCTATCCAAAGTTTCTAAACAGAAGAATTGTCTCTCCCCACAAAATTAGAGACGGTAATGGACACGTCCACGGGCTAAATTTTCGCCTATTATATACAAAAAATTGAATTGGAAAAATAAAATTTTTATTTTTAATTCAAAATTTTGTATATGGTGGCAAAAGTAACCATTTCTTACATTAACAGTGCAAGGACTAGCAGAGATAGAGATCTTCGCTTTCCATAAGTGTAGATGCGATCCAATAGAAGTTCAACATGCTCCAAACATTTCACTGCATGACCTTGTGCAAACAAGAGTAAAGCCTAGTACATGTCTACATCAACTCATGGCACAAATTTTTATTTTTATTTTTGTAAAATTTTTGTATAGCAAGTTTTTAATCTAGCAGATCTTGTAAGCCCTTTACTATCCGAGATCGAATCAGCATCGGCTCTACTAAGGGATAAAGATCCAAGCCTCTCATATATGATGAGACTTGCTATCGTTTAACCTATTTAAAGCATAAACTCCTTCAAGGGTGTGTACATTTCACCATAAAAAACAAGGGTCTTCAGGTTCCATAAGTGGCCATGTGAGAGGTAGAAGTTAAACAAAATTCTAAGTAAGCACGGCACTCTCTCAGGATTGTCTCGCGTTTGCAAAATTTGGACAGGAGGAGGCAAGTGTGTGTAAATTTCAGGGGCATTTACAGAGAAATATTACTTTTAATGGTACTAAAGTGTGAAGAAAATATAAGTAGTTATCGTGAGAGGATTGACTTACTTGATTCTTAAGAAGATACCAGGTGATAACATGGTGTTTCTGCATAGGCGTTTTTACATATCGGTTCCTTAAATCTTTAAAAATTAGACTTTAGTTCATGAAATCTTCATATTTTGATTTTAGTCCCCCAAGTTCTTTAAGTTACTTCACTTTACTCCTCCTGATTAAGTTCCGTTAGCCAAGTTAAAATTCTGGCCTTAATTTTCCGTTGTACGCTTGAAAGGAAGGGAAAAAATAGTTATTTCCCTCTATTCCCTCTTCATCCTCTCTTTCTTTTCTTATTGAGTTCTCATTATACCCCCACAAAGCCACTTTCACGGTTCCTTACCACTTCGTTCGAAAGATGAAGCAGAGCAGACCCTAATTCTAATCAAATGACCTAAGACTAAAACTAAATTA
The DNA here is from genome assembly GCA_036321105.1 of Dracaena cambodiana. NCBI lineage: Eukaryota > Viridiplantae > Streptophyta > Magnoliopsida > Asparagales > Asparagaceae > Dracaena > Dracaena cambodiana. The sequence continues at coordinate 67,637,589 of JAYEPQ010000002.1, forward strand.
GAATATATTAGTCATTTTCTCTTACCTCTTAAATATTAAAATTAAAATTTACCATTTATTTGAACGGAATAGCTAACGGAGGGATTAAAGTGAAGTAATTTAAAGAATTTGAAAAATTAAAAACAAAATATGAAGATTTTAGAGACTAAAGTCTAATTTTTAAAGATTTAAGGAACCGATATGTAAAAACCCCTAATATATATTGACAAATTCCTAGATGAACGTGCGAGTTTTGGGGATATAGCAAATTACATATACATCATATCTCCTTGTTTTATGCATGATGTAAGAAGAAAAATATTTGAGGTAGAAATTTGAAACTAATGAAAACAAAAATCTTTATATAATTAAGCAATTATAAGAGGAAGAATATGCAGTTAAGCTCTCAAGAGTATGAAAAAACGGTTTACTATTAGAATTACTCAATAAAAATCATAAATTTCCTTTTTTCTGGAAACTTTTGATGATGAAAATCTAATTAAAGTGGTTTTTTGGCTCAATTGATGATCTAATAATGATCTTGATGTAATAATCGAGAAGAATAAGGAAAAAAGAAGTTATTTATTAGAGGTCTTGTGTTAACGTAGCAAGACTCCTTTATAGTGATATGAACTTTCTCCTGATGGTTTGATTAAAAAAAAAAAACTTCACCATGATTACAACAAGGCTTCACAATAGAGTTTTGAGAATGATGGAGATGGTATCGGAACCTTGGACGGCTTAATAGGAAAGCCTCCCTTCTTCTTGAACATAGCAAGACTCAATGAAGATATTCAAAAATTAATGACGGAATAAAACTTACCTGGTAGAGATGCATATTTGAATGTAAGAAAAAACCTCTTGATAATGTTGAAACTTTGATCTTTATCAACTTGATATACGTTCTCTTTTTTATACATAACAAATGAGACTTTCTTAAAAGTGAAAAAAATTTGAGAGATTTTCTCGACGGACTTTAACTTGGCTTGATATAAAAGTCATTTCTTTTGGACACAACAATAGAGATTTTATCAGGAAAATGAAGAAAAAAGAGATCTTGTTGATATATTCAGAAAGTTAGTGATGACTGGTATTCATAAAGTTCCTTTAGTTTTTTCAAGTCCTAATTAATTTCCTCCTTTTTAGATTTAATAAAAGTCGGAACTAATGGTTGTAAATAGAGCCCAAATTCAACAGAAAATTGGATTGGGAAAATGCTGTCAGAAGAGCCATTAGTGGAGTCACCAGTGGGTACATTGATGGTTCTACTACTTGGAGCTCTCTACTTAGTGTGGGAAATTGAGTCACCAATGAACTTTGTTAAAAATACAAAATAATTTTTCTCAATTTTCACTACAACTTTGAAGTTTTGGTGTAGTAGAAAGGATTTTAACATGGTATCAGAGTAAGTCAGGTTTGGGTTTAAAAATATATATATATACCGCTGCGTAAAGCCCAAGTTTCTGTCCAAATTGGACTTTCAACCTGCGGGTGCGTGTTAAAAATACAAAATAATTTTCCTCAACCCTCACTACAACTTTAGAGTTTTGGTGTAGTGGAAGGGACTTACGTAAAGCTCAGGTTTCTGCCCAAAATAGGCCTTCAACATGCGGGGGCGTGTTAAAAGTACAAAATAATTTTCCTCAACTCTTACTATAATTTCGGAGTTTTGGTGCAGTGGAAAAGACTTTCAACAAACTTACTAGTGGCTTTGGAGTAACAGCTCTACACACTGTTCTATTACATAACATATCAGAAATAGTCATATCTTTTGACTCCAAATTTCAATTGAACTAACCTAAGAGTTATTAGAAAGAGAATTTAGAGATTTATAATTTCTTTCTATATGAATTTTTCCAGTTCATATCAAATTTGATCTTCAAATTGATGTTGCTACATAGCCTTTACTGTACTTAATTTCGATCTCTATTTTGACTCGTTTTTTGACCATTGAACTCATTCATTATTTTCAATCATCATTTTTTAGTGTCTAAAGTATCAAACTTAAAAATGTATATATCCTACTCTTGTTTCAAAAAGGAAGTAATTCAGTAGAAATTATCAACAGTCGAAACATCTACTTATAAGACTACAAACTCAATACAAAAACCTAACATCAGCCAAATTTCAGTTTTCAGAGTTATTTTCCAACCGAAACAAGCCTGAGTTAAGATATTTACGGGGGCTATTAGACCCCAAGGGGGTTGGTTAACCTGTATGGTTGATTTGCAACTGTCCAAACATAAAAATAGGTAAACATGAAAAACTTTTTTTTTGTTTTTTGCAGATTTTGAAAAGTTTAGGAGGTGATATGGGATTTTCACGGATTAGATATCCGTTGATCATCTTCTTGATTCACATCTTTCTTCCTCCAAGTCTCCGTCCCATTGGTCACAAAGAAGAAGCATCTTCTAAACTTTCTATTTTTTCCCCTTATTTTTAATTATCTATTTTCATAGATCTATATAGTATAGATCTCGTGTTTTCCAATAATAAAAAATTAGTCTTTTCCAAGTACAATCATGTAATACAAAAATGCTTGGATTTTCTCTTCTGTTTTTTTTTTTCTTTTGTGGCTAATATAAAATAGTATAAACCAAGATATTTACCGATTCGATAGGTTAAATCAAGGATATTAAGTTCTTTTTAGCTATTGACTATGCTAAAAGTGAAAATAATAAATGGAATAAGCTAAAAGTATAGATGCAATATATAAGCAACAAAAGTGTAAAATCTTCACTTTGTTTTTAGCTCCCACAAATTGAGAAATCATATTTACGTCTTTCTTTTCATTTACTTCTTGCTTTTTGTGAGAGCAATGACTTTACTCTTTACTTTTATTTTTATCGAGCAAGATCTTAAAAAAAACAAAATTCAGATAATATAAACTTACGAGAATGAAAAGAGAATTATTATTCAATTTTTTTTTTTCACACTGTCAAAAGTCAAAGTGATGGGATTTTTTATCATACTTATTTGTCCCTTACTTTTTTTCTAAAAATATCACAACTCATATTTTCCAGTTTCACTTGTTTGAGAAGTCCCATCAAGCTAAATGCACAAACCTATAGTCAAAGAATTTTGGGGAGTTTCCAAATGAGCACACCATTTTCCTAGTGAGCCCACTTAATGACTGTTTTTCGGATCAACAATACCTGCTAAGTGGGCTCGCTGGGAAAAATGGTGTGCTCATTTAGAAACTCCCGAGTTTTGACTATAAAGCCAAGAAAGACTAAATCTAACTTAAATTAGCCAAAAAAGGATATCAGACTAATCAAGCTGCAAACTATAATCATATAGGTGTATATTTTCTCAAAAAATCATCGACCATTTACTTTCACAGTAGAACCAAAAGAGAGGGCTATCTCTCACTTGTATCAACTGTGTGGCCTCAGATCCAATTCTATCTTGAAGCTTTGGATTTATGGACGTCAAGAAATTATCAGAAAGTAAATTCCTGTGCTATATGTTAAATTTAATGCAAAGTTTTGGACTTTAAGAAATTGAATGGGTTTACCTATAATCTTTTAGATGGTTATAAAAACAAAAATAATATTTTACGAAGTGCTCTTTAGCATCAAGTCGATATGTCCGAGTGGTTAAGGAGACAGACTCGAAATCTGTTGGGCTCTGCCTGCGCAGGTTCGAATCCTGCTGTCGACGATATATTTTTATATAAATTCCAACTTTCCCTTCACTTTTTGCATTTTCCTTTTTTAAATAAAATAAATTCCCCAATCAGCAAGAAATGTAACCTATAGCTGTAAGCAGCGCGGGTTGAAGAAGAAAGCTAGAGGAATTAAAGAGAGGGCCTTTCTTATTATTATTTTTTGTTTCCGCCGGAATCTGATCTAATCGTCGCCGTCGCCTCTCTAGGTCTCATTCTCTAATGGCGGAAGAAAAGAAACCCTTGGCTGCTGGTCTGGATGCGAAGTGGGACGCGTGTCTCGATCTCGGAATACGCCGCGTCGTTTACTCCTCCTTCGCCGGAGCCCTCGGCGGCCTCCTCCTCTTCCGTAATCAATTGAACCCCTTCTCAATTCTTTTCATCCCTTAATCTAATTTAATCTTATTTCTTTTTTTTATTATTTTTAGGTCCTAGCTCGTTACTTTTAGGGTTTTTGATTCTTCTAGAGATTTCCTTAACTGATACTGTAAGCGAGCTGGTTTTTGGAGGATTTGTGTTTTTTTTTTTTTTTGTTTATACAATAATTCTAGAAACAAAAACACTAACTTTCGTTTTTTTTTGGGAATTAACTTTCCATATTGAATTTCACATTTAGAGGGCATAGCTTGTGGATACTTTAGGACATTTTTTTTTGTTTTTTTAAAATAATTTTAAAAAATAGTTGTGAGATCTTAAGAAGATGGAAAATTTAAGCTCAACTGATATTAGATATAGCGACAGAAGCTTGTCATTTTTATAAAGCAGAACATTTTTAGGGTGCAATTGGTTTGTACCAAGGTCCTATAAAGCGGAAATTTTTAGGGTATCAGATCAATTTTCTGTGTTTCTTAGTTTGTAATGGGGACAACGTTACACTATTGTCTTGTTATAGTAGCAGCCACCAACTAGTGATGTAATGGTCAGAGCGGCAATGTTTCCATCAGAACCTATCGATGCCATCTGATCTGCGAACCTATTACACGAGTGTAGGCTGCAGTACGGGTATTAAACTTTGATATTGAGTATATGATGCCATCAGAATGTTCAAACAAATATAGGAAATGGAGGTGCTACTTCTTACCCAATTAAATATGGAGTTAGTCTCTCTTCTTGTATGCAGGTTTGTCAGTTATAATGAATGCAAGGAATTTTCAATTCTATTGATATGTTTCTCAGTACTCAATCCATGATTTTGTCTTTGACAGAGGCATCTTTGCATAGATTGAGGTTTGACTATCTGTCAGATAATTTGATCACTGCTAAAACCTAAGAATCTTGACCTTACTTGAACTTGACATATTTGCTTTGGTTCTCACATATATTCTGGAATCAAGCTTATAAACCATATTGCGTAACTTTGGAAAGTGATCAAACAAACACTAAGAAGCGAAACATTTTATTTTTTGGAAATTAGTTTGGTTTTATATGAGGGTGTTCTAACATGCCTTATGCACTATTGTTGATTTTGAAATAGTCCAGAAATATGTTTATGCTGTGAGCAGAGGAAATTTATGGTAGGTCCCTATGGAGATTTAAAGATTAATGTCTTGTGGCCGTATTGTGATTAAGCATACTACTTGAAGTACTAAAGTGCATGATCTCAAGTGGTGGAGACAGTGTCCTTCCCTACCAGAGAGGTTTAACATCACCAAAAGGCTTAAGTGCTGCCCTCTTTGCTTCACCTACAAATGAACTTACACCAAACAATCTAATCAATGACTAGGAGATAGTTTCCAAAGTATAAAGGTGAAGGGAAGCTTTAAATTTCAGAGGAGTTTACATTATCAGGACAAAAACAAAATGTATGGAATGCAACTTTCCTAGTAGTCACTATCAGAAAATATGTAATACTGCTCACTTTTACTACTTGATACTAATCATTCATCATCACAAACAGAGACAACTCTGGCACAAACGTACACACACAAAATGGATTCGCTCATTATCTTATTTGACATTTGCATTCCTAGTACCGAGTTATATTTAGCTTGTTGCTTAGTCTATGTTCTATGGCATTATCCTGAGTTATATTTAGCTTGTTGCTTAGTCTATGTTCTATGGCATTATCCTGTTATTGGATGACTTTCTACATTAAACATCTAATGAAAGAAGTCATAGCATAATGGTTTTAAGATTTTTTGTTTGGGTTGGGATTCTGGCACTTATTATCTAATTATTTAGAACAAATCATGGATGATAGAATTTAAAAGTGAATATAATAAAGTTTTAAAACTATGAAATAAATTACAATATATTTTATTACATGTGAAATAGTAACAGAATTTTGACTTTGCAAGTACATTATAATGATCAAGCTAACCCATGCCAATTACACATAGTAGCACTGTGATTAAAACCAAATGATTAAATTGTCAGATTTCTGTTCAATAATGATGTAATATATAAGCAAAACAAGAATATGAGTGTAAAGCAGTTCATTATGAGCTTTGCTATTGTCCATATTCTCATTCCATTGGTTCTTTTCAGACTGTTGTTCTGCTGTAGCCCAATAATAATACTCTCTGTCGATTGCTTCAAGTTGGCAAAGGGTGCAAACATGCTTAATTTTTGATTTCATATGGTCCCATCTTTTACATTATTAGTTACATGTCTAAAATGCCCTAAATTTTACATTATTAGTGTACTATTCAGACTGTGGGTCTGGCGTGGCCTAATGTCGCTCACAAGTCCCACCTTCTGTGTTATTAGTTCAATTTACTCTTGGGATTAGTTTAAATGGTCATTTAGAAATTAAATTTACCAGTGATAGTAGACGTGTCCTTAAAGATTAATCTAGGAGATTTCTTATAGCACATTATCCTTGAGAATTAAATTGGGAAGAACTTTAATAAATATGTGATCTACAATAAAAAAACTCCTCTTTGTTGATCTGTGCTTTCTTCTGCTATTATGTCATACTAGCAATTATACATTGCATGATAGTGTTGCTTGAAGAGATTCCACTTTCTTCACTTCTGCTGGGGAATGAAACTGATTATTGAGCATAAGCATTCTGAATCTTTTTATGGTAGCACGTCCTTTAACTAAATTCTGTAACATCCAAAACATCATGTGTTATGTGCTTTCGCTATCAGTTATATTTTCATAAGTTGTTTACTCCTGGAAACAATTTTTTTTAACTACTGTGTTCTTTTTTCTGTTCACTAAGGGAGCCCAACGACTCGATGGGCATCTGTAGCTTTTGGTGCTGGTTTGGGGATTGGAGCAGCATATACTGAGTGCTCTTACATATTTGATGGTTCACTTTCAAAGTGGGCAGCACCACGGGTTTCAACTGTCCCATCTGTTCCCTCCCAGGTAAGGCTTTTTGCATCTTTATGTTTCCTTAAGCCACATCTTTCATTACTGCTGTGTGGGTAGAATGAAAACTAAGAGAGAGAGTGTGTGTGTGTCTATATATATATATATATATATATATATATATATATATATATACATATATATGTATATAAACATATGTATGTATGTATACACACACACATATATACATATATACATATACATACATACATATGTATGTATGTATGTATATGTATATATGGGATTACTGTACCTGAAACACCAACTCAGGTGAATTAAGTGAGGTAGTAGCGATAGAATAATGATCCCTTTTTTTTGAGATCATGATATCCACCTCTTCAACTTATTTAGGATCAAATTTCATTGGTTTAAGGGTTCATTTAACTTTCCATCAATTGGATACAAAATGTTGCACTCAGCGAAAACTATTAATTTCATGTCTACTTGATGCCAAACCAAATCAAAACTAAAACCCAAGAAATTGGATTTGATTGAACCCTAGGGAATTGAGATTACAATAAAAAAAAGAAAAAGAAAAAAATATTGAAGATAGTGTAAATAGTCTATAGCCTATGTAATTTACTTGAGCTGTTAGCTCATTTTCATTATTCTCTCTCTATATAAAATAAAGTATGTAATTTGGTTCTAATTATGACATCACATATTGTATATGAAGCATGAACATAGACATAGATATGGCATGAAACCGACATTGTGACATGGTAAATGCTTAGAAGGTAGGATATGGGTACATGGGAACATGATTATGATGTTTGCGTAAATTGATGTGCTTCTACACAATACTCACCAAAACCCACAATGAGTATGACTGTATGAGATGTTCTATTAGAAGTGGTAAGAAAAATAGAAAAAACCTTAACGATTCAAATTCATCAATTTAAAGAAGTAACTAAATAAAAGGAAAAATTAAGTTTTCAGTCTAATTCTTCAAATAATACAAGTCTATGATGCTTTCTTATTTAAAAGGATCCTTTTATATCTCTTTTTAAGTAATACATGGCTTCATGGTGTTAGACAATGATCCTTTAGAGTGTTTTGAAAACTGACACTTCTTGGACACAAGATTTTGGCTTATTAAAATCTGAAATCTCTCTGGAGTGTGCTATAACCTATAAGTGTCGAGCATGTTGGCATCTGATGCGTGGGACATGGACACAACACTCACATGAAATGTCTTTGTTTCATACTCTGTTGTATATGTGTTTTGAGCTAAAGCTTGTAAATATTCAATCATTATAATAGGTCTTTACTGGCATGGAGATAATTTTTTAAATGGTATTTGCTTTGTTTCGAGTTGATGATATTGCTTATTATTTGGCTATCATGTCTGTGCTGATAGAATGAAGCTAAAAGTTATCCACTGCATGTGATATATTGATCTATGTAAAGCTACTTGATATATATTAATATTTTTTGTCATTATGATCATTTCATCTATTGTTTATATTTTATGCCCTGAAGCTAAAGCTTGTGAATGTTTATTCATTATAAGAACTTTCTTCAGTGAGATGACAAAGCTTTAATGAACAATTTGAATGGTATTTGTTCCTATTAGAATTAAAAACCTTCCTTTCCAATTTGTTTCCTACAAATGGAAAAAAGTATTCTGTTTGTGATTCATCCAAGACTTTTAACTGATTAATTTGAAGATATTGATTTATTTTTCTGGGCATTGCTTCATGCTTGCAAAAAGTTTGTTAGAGTTCGGTACTGAAGTATCCATTTCAAAAAGTCTCTTCCGTTCCATAAGAGTTGGTATACTGTGTATAGTGTATATTGTGGAATGTGGAAAGCCAGACTATTCAACTAAGAAACGGGAGAAAGTAAAATAAAGGGAAGCAAAAGTTTTAAACAAAGTTCTAATACTAATTACGCTGTGAGTAAAATCGTTAAATTTATTACACACAAACTCCTTCAACTTTCAATTTATCCAATCCTTCCCTCTGGCTTTCAAAATGTCTAAAGATCTAAGCTACTTCGACTTCCCAGTTACCCTAGCAGCATAATATTTTTACAATATGCTCATATGGGCAGCAGGAAATGTGAGGGTGGTATCAATTTTCGTCTTCTTTTGTCATGATTTAATCATGCATCACCTTCTACTCCTTCTTACTTGAAAACCTAAAGTAAAATTGCATTCTCTAAGCCCTATCTTCTGTCTTTGTCACCACCATGAGACAAAAAAGCTGATAAGATCATCACTGTAGTCAAATTGCGTAACGAGAAGAGAACAATCATTGGCTTGTATATAGGGTCCAGATGTTTGGTTTTAAAATGTTGTGCAACTTAGGGAGGGGGGTACGGTTGGCTCCCGATAGAAAATAAATCCTTGTCAAATTTGAGTTGATTTAGCAAAGCAATGTAAATATTGGAATCAGATAGCAACAATTGAATGTAAATGAGATAAAGGGGAGTAGTCAACATGGTATGTTAGAGGTTCCCTCAACACCGTGAAGTAGTCCTCTACCAAGAGCCCTCCTTGGATTTCTAACCAATTTCTATTTTCTTGCTTTATGGACCCAAGCAGACCTCGGCAATTCCAGTGATTTTTAGTGCTAAGACTTGAATGGTTTGACAATCTCGCTTCACCCTAACACTTTACCAAGCATAAGAATGTTGATGTTCTCTTTGTAACCCAAAACACAAATAAAACCCTCAATAGCTATACCTAAAAGTTGCAAGTATGATATGGACATGACTGTAAAACCAATGATAGATTGGATAATGAATCTAAAATGATGCACAAGTAGGAAGTTTGAATGACAAGATCGAAAAAGTTAAGGGTTTGATCAAAATTTACACACAAAAATGAACCGTTAAAGTAAAGAACTTGGATCTCTCTTTAGACATATCATTATGAAAGCTTAAATGCAAATATTGTCCTATATATTTCTTTGGCAGTCCATAGGGTCACATGTCAATGGCACATGCTGAGGCCAAGCAGTTGATGTTGCTTATGACTTTGCAACCACTTGGAGCATTAATCTAGATGGTCGACTGCTATTATGAGGTTTAGGGTTGTCCTTTGTCCTTGGATCCATTGTTCGAAATTTATGCCGTTATGAACGATATATCAGCCGATATATTATTTTAGAGTATTTACTGATACAATACGAAAGCCCGATATTGGCTTATATCCCCAATATATCGTCTAAGATCTTGCTCTTCAATATGAAAATTGTCCATCTGATACAAACCCAATATCTGATATTTAGAATCTTGCTTGGGTCAATAGTTTCCTAATATTTTTACTTTTTGGCTATGTTCGAGGATAGAAAAGAGCATTTCAGATATGGACTTCAAAAAGAAAAGAGAGAAGATTTGGAACAATCCAAAGTCTCTGGAATACAAAAATGAAGATGCTGACAAGGCCTATGTTCCTAGATAATGTAAATATTCATCTTCTCACCTATTTAACATATGTGTTCTTAGAATGTGAAAATTGATTCCATTGATCAAGCACTTAAGTAAATTAGAAATTCCCACCACCTTCTTCTATGTTGATAGCTCAATGCCAAATGCATAGAGACTTGTCTTGACACCGATTTTTGGCGGCAAAGCTCAATATGTGTATCCTCTATCATAGGACCACTTTGACCTATATCATCAAAGACACTTAAGTAGTGATCATTACCTAATACTTGATTCATGAGTTGTTAGTCTTTAATCACAATATATGGGGTCAACATTTTTTTATATAAACTTCAGGTTTAAGTTTTAGTTATAGATTTTTGGGTTTAGATCTTAGGGTTGAGCTTTGTCGGATTTGATTTTTCATTGTAATTATATGGTTTAGTATGTAGTTTTAAGATTTTGCTTGATCAGAATTTTAATTTGAACCTTTTGAATTTAGATTGTTTCTTAGAGTAGAGGAGGGAGGGAGTTTTGGTGTTTTTGCCTCTGGAATTGGCTATCTTAGAGGGTAACAAGTAAGTGATTGTAGGTGGGTTATTTGGCAATATGAAAAGTTGGAAGTCAGTGAAAGAACAAAGTAAAGCTGTAAGGGGTTCTTGGTAATTTAAACTCAAATTGTATTACAGTGTTCACTTCTCCACTTGTTCTACTATGATAATCAAAATGTAATTTAGCGAAGGGTAAGCTGTTGAGTGGAGTCTAACTGAAAAAGGAATCTGATGAAGTAAATTAACATGCTCTTACTTTTTTCATAAATGCTCTTACTTTTCATAAATGCTCCTACTAATAATTCTAAGGAAATTGTTACGACGTATATGCAGTGTTCTAAATATCGGATACTGGTCCCATACCGGTCAGCCAAATTACATACCAGTTACCGGATACCGGGCAGGATATCGCGATATGACCCTAAATACCGGAGTGTCATATCGGTGTCATACCAGTTAAAAAATAATCATATAATTGGCTATATAGAACACAATAAAACACATAAAATAAGTTTATAGTACTTACATTGGCTTATTTACATTCAACTTACGAATTTGCAGATACCGTTTAGAACGTTCGCATATGCACAGAGCGACATATAATCATAAAATTAAGAAAAATAAGTTTTGAAGATAAAAGAAAAGTGTTTCTACAATACACAAGTGATATAATTTATAAAATTACAATATTGTCCTTTAAATGAGTTTATTTGAAACATGCTAGAAACTTTAAATATCAGTCTTTACAACATATTTTTTAGTTAGATTCAGAGTCGACTGGTTCATTTGATGGCATATCTGATGACGAATCTGATGATGATGTGTCAACTTCTTCCTCATCATCATCATCTGATGCATGCCGCTGCTTAGACTTTGAAGATGATGATGTTTTTCCCTTTGAAGTTCTACTATTCTTGGACTTAAATGCCTTAACTCTTTCACTCTTTCTCTTCTTCGGATTAGCACCCATAACAATTGACACCTGTCGAAAAGTCAATTATTCTCCAGGAAAGATTTCATCATCACTAGTCTCATAAGGATCGCCATTCTTTTTTTCAGGCTTGAACTACTTGGTGATATTTTTCTCTTCATTATATGCTACTAGTGGATCTCTGTTTGGAATTGAAAGTTTGTTCTTGAGCCTTACATTGAATTTGATAAAGACTAAATTATGCAATTTCTTGGAACTTAGCCTATTTCTTTTCTTCGTATGCACCTAAATAAAAGATAATCACATGAAGTTCGTTTAGAACATATTTATTTGGGAGAAAGAAATATTTAATTAGAAAAATTAAAATTGTAATACCATCTCAAATGTACTCTAGTTCCGTTCACAATCCGAAAAACTGGTTGTCAGGCTCAAGATCCTCATTGCCATGATCCTCAATTCGGGAGCATCTGTCCCGTAGAATTGCCACCATTGAGCTAGCAATGAATATTTAGAAATAGTTATTAGCTATTTAATAGTTTCTTTAATTAAAAATAGATTGAATTTTGCATTTCTTAAATTGAAATGCATATCTGGATTAATGATTCTCTTTACTGCTGCCCTTGCAAAAGACATTCCAAATGGTCCATTTTGATTTTGATACATTGGGAGCTGCTGTGTAATCTTATCAATTTTATCATGATCATTTGGATAGAATCTGTGCATTACGTCAACGAAGCCCGACATGAACGACCCATCAACATCAATCTCAGGCTGCTTCGCATAGTAATACAGAGGGTTCAAGAAATATCCAGCTCTATGCAGAGGACTTTTAAGTTTTTCCTCCTATCTCCTATCAATAATCTTCCATATTGGAAAATATTTCTTCTCTTTACCCCCCAGAGTATCTCTTATTTCCTTTTTAGCAATCTCTAGGTCACCATACAGAAAGCCCATGGAAGGGACCTTGTCCCCATCAACTCTACGCAAAATTTTCACTAGTGGAGTAAATACTTTTAGAGCAATGTTTGTGTTGTCCCAAAATTTGTTGCTAGCAATTATTTCTGCAAGCTGAACATTCATAAAAAGATGTATTAAAAAATATGAATAACGTATAATTTAAAATTATAAAATAAATTTTTTATTAATTTAAATAAATTCCTTCTTGCCTGCATCTGTTCTGAACAGAGTACAATCCATCCAGTCATCAGAAATAAACATATGCTGTAGCTCCTTCTATCTGATTGATGATAAAGAGAGAAATGTCGTGGCAAACCTAGTTGTACCCGGCCTTATTAGCTCTCCACCAATCTCCTTCCTCATAATATCTAAAGATTTGGTGTGACTGTATATGTACACGGAGACTGATCTCCCCATCATAATTGCATTATGGATATGTTTAATTTTTTCAATATCCGCAAGCATCAGATTAACTGTATGTGCTGCACAAGGTGTCCAAAATATATTTGGATGCGTTAGAACCAATGTGTTTGCTGCAGCCATATTGTTCGAGTACGTTAGAACCAATGTGTTTGCTGCAGCCATATTGTTCGACGCATTATCTGTCACAATCTGTATAATATTTTCTACGCCAATCTCATTCATTCCCCTCTCCACAAATTTGTGGATATAACTGTCATCGTGTCTCTCAGAAAATGCATCTTGAAACAATAAGAAGGCTGTACCGGCCGGACAATGTATAACGATATTCATTAAACTTCTCCCTTTCCGATCCGACCACGCATCAGTCATTAAAGTGCAGCTATTTGTTCGGCAACTCTGTTTGAATGATTCAAGAGTTGCATTTGTCTCCTCGACCTCTCTCTGGAGGCAAGTCTCTCTTAGCTCGTATGGACTAGGAGTCTGTAAGTTTGGTTCATACATGCCAATGACTTGGACCATCTGCATAAAAGATGAATGCGTAGCAATATTGAATGCAAGCCTTCCTTCATAAAAAAAAAACCTAGAAATGTATCGAAATGCATCGTCTCTGGCCTTTTTTTTGGAGGCTGATGGCACAGTAGGCTGTTTTTGAGCTGTTTCTACTGCTTTCTCGATCGATCGGATAGCAAATTGATCTATCAGTCCTGTTGTTTTGCGAGAAGATTGATCTGTTATTTTGCGAGAAGATGACTCCTCTCGAGTTGTTCCCTCATCTTCTTTTTCCCCAACACGAACTTCTTTTAACAAATTTTGAAGTTCTGTTGCTTTCTCTTCCTTTACTTCTATAGTTTTATTTAGCATTATCAGGGCTTTCTGCTTCACGTCATCTGGGACCAGAGGACAGCCTCTGACATTCCCGCTGACATGACCTAAATGTTCTTTCAAGCGGGTAATGCCTCCCCCATATTCATTCTTAGAGAAATTACACTCCACCTTATTGTGCTTATCGGGTACTTTTTTCCTATTCCCAAGCTGGATCTTTACCTCCTTGCTTTTCTTGGACATTGGAAGCACCAGAAGAGGACATCCTTCAAGCTATTTCTGACCTCAAAATTTATAAGAAAAGACAAATAATTAATTGATTAAATAGCTAAATAATTGTTGCACTTCATTTATATTAACTTATCTATTTAAGAATTCAAGCTTTTTCTAATATAAATAAAGTTAATAAACATAATCTAAGTTAAAAAATAATCATATAAATAAAGTTAATAAACATAAAGTTAATAATATAAATAAAGTTACTAATTTATACTAACTTAATCTAATTAAGAATTCAAGCTTTTACTAATCATTCTAATTCAAATTATATTAGCTAATTACTCGAATTGCTTTGTCCAGTAATTCAGTTCAGTAATCCAATAATCCAGTCCAGTAATTCTACTAATTCTTGTAATTGCACATGTTATAATGTAACCTATAAGCATATGAAAGTTTATCTAACATAATCTATTTCTTCCTTTACTAAATACTTATACAAATTTACAAATTTTATCTACCATGAAACTCATACACACAAACACACAAAATCAGTGAATTCGAACCACTGATTCACACTGAATCAGTGATTCGATTCACTGATTCAAATGTGAAGTGATTCGATTCACTGATTCACACTGAATCAGTGAATTGAATCACTGATTCAGTGTGAATCAGTGATTCGAATTCACTGTAGACTACAATTCACTGACTCACTGCCACTGGCCAAAGCCTTGCTGCCCTAGGCATCAAACATTTTCCAAAATTCCAAACTGAAAAATGAAATTCAATTAACACTTGAATTATTCATGAAACAGAAATACTTTTCTTACACAAAAAAAAATCTAACATAAATCGCAATCAATTAAACCTAAATAGCACAATTATAAAAGAAATTGAAGAAATTTGTAACTCTAAATCAAATTAACATGAAAAAATCAAACTTGACTTATCTGGCCGGCGGCCACTGCTCCACTGGATTTTTTACCGACGAACTTGAGATGGCAGCATCGGCGAAGAACGACGAGCACCTTTCGAAGACTCCAAGACTGGGAGAAGAGTAATCGGAGAGCGGAAAAGAAAGAGAGAGAGAAAACGAAAGAGATTTATGGCTCGATTGGGAAATTAAGGTTAGGGTTTGGCTCGATCGGCCGACAATCGCGGGGAGAGAACGAGAGAGAGAGCCAGAGAGTGGGAGAAGAAGAATCGGAGAGAGATTTAGGGCTGGATTGGAAAATTAGGGTTAGGGTTTGGTCGCGGGGAGGGATCGATCGCTCGGATCACGATACCCTTTCTCTCTCCTCCCGACCTGTTTTATTTCTTAATGGGTCGGATTTTAACGGATTAATAGATTTAACTCGTAACCAAAACCCAAAACCCATTAACTGATATTACCTAATACCGCCCGGTATTTCTCATCTTGATACCGGCCGATATATCTCTACATGGCCGATATATCGGCCCATACCGGTCCAAAACGATAAACGGTAAAAAAAACTCCATATCGTTTTGTTTGTTCAATTTTAACGATATACCGGCCGATATACCGGTATATCGGCCGGTATTTAAAACACTGCGTATATGCTACAGCTTATGATGCGGTTCTCGTTGAAAATTTAATATATGATCGTGGTGAACTGTTTTGAAGTAAATACATTTTTATCGCTACTTTTAAGAAAAATATTATGCATAGATGCTGCAACTTATTATGTATTTCTTGTCGTAAATTTGATACATGACAGTCTATAAAGCATGAACACTGACATGAGCTATGTATATCACACAAGCACATACACCAAACATGAACAAAATCTTAAGAAGTAGGACACTTGGACATGGAAGACAATTTTGTTTTTATTACATAATATAATCAATGCTAACATATTCATGGACTTTGTTGCATTATCAGGTAGCTTAGTCAAATAAAGGTAAGAATATTTCCAGCAGTAAAAATTTTTCAGTTCAGATAATACATATTATTTAGTTTATTTTTAAGTTTCTTCTACTCTTAAATTCCTATAACTATATAAGAAGAGTTTAATGTGATTTATTGGTATGGGAGAAATTGTAAACACTAAGTTTGTACCGTAAATGATGATATAATCACTATAAGCCACAAACAAATGTCACCAAAAAATCAGGACCAACATAACTTAGAGTCATTCACATCCATTATTAAGGTTCTCAATTTTGCTTAAACAAAGACATGATAATAAGGTCATAAAATTACTTAACTACATCAAAATATCACCAAAGTAAACTTATAAATAAAAGATTACGTACGAAATAATGTGAAATATGAAATAGTATGAAGTTAATTGACCGTGTCGTTGCACATTTTGCATTGACTGCGAGACACAGATGTTTCGGGTTGACCATGACTCGACATGGACATTTCACATTAACCAGAAGGCGGACACACTAAATTCGTAGCCGACATGTATTATGTATGTGTTATGCACGAATTGTGTGTGATATGTGTCCAACGCGGAAGGGAGGCCAGATTTGGTGTGTTCCATGCTTCATAATGACAGTAATGAGCTGTTTCAAAGTCAATATAATGCATCTTTTGACTTCCTAGGTAATGAGTGGCAATTATAGTGCACTGATAATGTGCTAGAAAGTCTGTCATGCCAAAGAAATTAACTTGCTTTCACTGCATTATATTCTAAGAGAATGAATGTGAAAATTTTGTGAATATCAAATTTAAATTTCAACATGTAGCATGAACTCTGATTCTTCTCTTTTATATGCCCAAGTATTTGTATTTCTCTTGCTTCTACAAGGAAGACATTACTCAATTGAGATATTATAATTGTATTATTCTTTCATAATTCATACCCAAAATCATCAGATTGCTAGTTTGGTCAACCTTTGGAGATGAGGTTCTGTGTTGCACTGATTGACCTTATTATAGTTTTTATAGTGTTTGGTCAAACAGTCAATTGGCCGTGTTTAGTATAAAATTGTATTCCACAGAATGTACAAGGTTCCTTCCAAGGATGGTAGCTTAGTCGCAATTTCGACTGGTTCAATCCTCTTAGAGACCTTCGATGTAGTCTAATGATTTACTGAGATTTCAATAACATCCTTTGAGCTAGCAGCTTATGAAGTATTTGCGGGATAAAACCTTAGAAGCCACAGCTCAGAGGAGCTTGAAATATAACATGAAGGTTGAGGGCGGACATCACGTTGTGTAATATTTCCAAGTAGATAGAAAGGAAAGACCTTAGCCAAAAAAAAAAAAAGAAAAAAGGAAAAAAAGAAAAAAGAAAAAGAAAAAGAAAAAAGAAAAAGAAAAGGAAAGGAGGAAGTTTGGGAAGAAACAACAGGAAGAATGTTGAAAACCACCTAAAAGCTCATCCAATTCAAGTAGAATAGTTCATGCATTAGTTGTATAATTTGTAGATTTGCTTAACCTCTTAAGCTTGACATAGTATTATAAATGATTGACTTAAAAGCCAGATGGTTCTTCCTTCACAGATTAACCACATAAATGCTTGTTAAAACAAACTGCAAGTGAATATCTCCTATAGAATCCTTGAAGTTGGTCTGGAAAGAGATAAAAAAAAGTTCGACAATGATTTAATTGATATCCATTTGTTGGCAAAAAACTCCAAGAGAACATGTTAAAAAGGATAAGGTCATTGAATGATGTCGAAGTGTGGAGGTTTAGGTTTCAACCAAGAACTTGTGATTGGTCATTGAATGATGTCGAAGTGTGCAGGTTAAGGTTTTAACCAAGAACTTGTGATTGAGCTTGGATCTTTCTCTAATGAGGTCTCCTTCAATGATGGGCTTTCAAATGATATACATGGATGAAGTTATAGAGGCTAAGAACAAAGTAATAAGATCTGTCCATATGAAGTGTAGAATGGATATGATTTGAAAGTCCAATGGGTGAATAAACATGCTGCATGTGGCATCAAAAGAGAGATAAAATCACATCAAGTCTGAATGCTCAGGCATTGCAAGACCATACATGCTAGGCATTTAGGAAGTGGATATGAGAGTTCAAACTTCAGAAGATGCAGCCATGTTTGAAAGTTAAAGAGGCTAAGCAAATAGTTACACGACATGTTACTGAATTCAGAAATAGCATATTTGAAGAGTAAGGCGAAGAAATATATTCCATTTTGCATCAACAAATTAATATCACATGGATTCTGATTGTAGATGAGGTTGAGAGACCATGTATACTAGTATTCATCAAATATAATCATCAGTTGGGACTTGGGAGGCCTGCCACAAGCTCATGGACAGGTTCCCATGCCAGTGATGCAGGTCAGCAAAAAAGAATTTACCCGACATATTTAGTATTGTAGTTTTATGAATCATTATTAGGTTGCTTACATCTAGACTATGTTTAAATTATGTTTTCTTTATTAAGTTTTGGTAGGTTTTGAACTCTTATTAGGTTGTCACCATCAAACTCAATTGCAGCCCAATCTTTAGATGGTTTAATCGATGGAAAATGAAGTTTCAAACCATTCCAACATCTTTTCTGCAACTGGGCCTGTTTAAGAAGATGGAACTATTAAAGGGAAACATGCTAACAAGGATTGCAAAATGTTCTGCACCATCTTATGGATATTGGTCTCTTTTCTCTGTTTGTTTGGTAAAGTTTTAGATGTGGTCAGCATTGTTCTTTATGCTCTCTACTGATTCTTGGGCAGTTCATAGGAGCCTTGTGTGGGTGAGGTTGCATATTGTTTTTGATAGATGTATATTTAGGATTTACCTTCATGTACAGAGACCCTTGGTACAGTTTCTTTCGTAGCCTGATGGGTGAGGTTTGAATATCTTCATTTTTAGCTACTTGATTGCGGGTGAAAAACCTCCAACTTCTTGCTCAGAACTAGGTTCGACTTATTTAATTCATACCATTTTTCTTTGGGCGCCTAAGGTGCTGAAAAAGGAAACAAAAAAAATTTGCTCATGTTTTTTCTTCTTACTTCTTCATTACCTTCTGGATATGCCTTTTTTAAGCTTGAAACAATGGTTGATGCCAATATTGGATGGCATTTGCCATTGATACAGATTGAGATTTGAACTATTTGATCTGATCCTGGCTTCTAAAATTTGGACTGACCTAGAAGTCTTATTTCGTCGGTAATTTTGCTCTTTATGGGCATGTGTGAGCCTGATGTAGTCCAATGTGGACAAAATGAAGGATACCTATGAATCAGATGGCAAGTCTCGTCATCTCCTGATCCAAATCCCTAATTCTTTTGGTGATAAATCAAATAAACAGCAATTATATCATAGCTGACTGATGGTTAATACTCTCATAGTTGACAATCAGAAGAAAGAAGTAAAGAGAATAATTTATTATAAAGAGGGAGGAGGAAGGAAATAACATTCCTGATTCAGTATCAACTGAACTGACATACTAGGTTTCCAGAAACGACATGACGTTTTAATCAATTGGTTTCTGGATTAGCAAACATGAGTGCACTCTTCATAAAATTTGTTTCTTGCTAGTAACGCTAGTTCTTGTTGTAGAAATTCCAGTTAATGCACTGTTCCTAATACAACAAATTTTAAATATTTTCCCCTAGCAATATTTTCTTGCTAGTAACACTGGTTCTTGTTGTAGAAGGCGGTCAGAACGTAGAATGATCTGTTTTCTGTTGTGAAATCAAGAAATCAAAGTTTCATTCTATGTTTTGCATTACTATCAGGGTTGGTGATGACCGGATGTTGCGCTACTTGGTTTCTTGTTCTCTCATTGTTTATTTCCTGCTATTGAATCTTATGCTCTTATTTACCGCAAGTGTTGGAGAAAGTTGCTAATTAGTTTACTGTTTTTGTTTGTAGGAGGGACAAGAATAAAACATGCAAAGCTGATGATCATGCAGGATTTTATTAAAAATTTTTGAAGTTATAATGAGACCTGTGGGTTTCGTATATCAGCTGCAAACTTCTGCTGCAGTATCTGTATTCCTCTCGCTAGAATGAGTTTATGTTGCCTCTTTAAAAGCTACTAACTCTGTTATTGTTCATGTTTACTTTTGGCGAGGCAAATAATAAAGTCTATGATGTCCACTTTTGAGAGGCAAACTACTAGTTGAGAGTTTTGGAAAAATTGATTGCTATGCCATTTGAAACTTATACGTGAATTGGTCATTGGAATGCTGGGGTTCAAATGGTGAAACTTTGCAAATTAATTAATAGATCCATGGGGAGAGAGGAGAGCCTAACGGCTTCATTGCCATAAAAATTTCTTAGTGAACTTGTGGTGTGTCTAAAAGTTTATGTGGAATGCTTATTTTCTTGATCTTTTTCTTCTACTCTTTTGGAACAAAGGTTGTGGTCTAGCTTTCTACAAAAATGTAAAGTTTACCATGTAGTTGGAGTTTAAATGGGATGAGAAATGCATTTCATATACATATATATTTTTGCAATATTATTCAAATTTTTGCAACATTATTCAAATTGAGTTAAGGAGTTGAACTTAGAATCTGTCAAATCATTTCCAGAAATGGTTAAAAGCAAAGATTTTTTTTTTTTATCCCAGTGTCATAATTTTGGGAGATTTAATGTTCTATGTAAAAAATAGGTTAAAAGGTTTTCAATGTTGTTGCTGGCAGTGGTGGCTGAAGAAAGATCATAACCTGTTTAAATAGTTTACCATATTTGGGGAATAAAAAAATAATAATAATTCATATTAAATAGAGAAGGACTAAATATTTTTAAGTTGTTAGTTAAGTGATTATGCTAATTATTATACTTTATTTCGTGTTTAAGAAGAGAATGATTTATCTACAGGCAGATCTAGGCATCTGTTGGTTTTTGTGTTAGGGGGCTAAGGTCATTTATTATTTCATGTGCAAATCAAATTTTTTTTAGGGTTTTTACATATCTGCACCTTATATCTTTAAAAATTTGAATTTAGTCTCTCAAATCTTCATATTTTGAATTTAGTCCCAAATAGTCCTCTAAATCCTTTAAATTACTTTACTTTAGTCTCCAACTATATTTTTTGTTCGAATTTTCCGTTATTCCACCTTCACTTTAGTCTTTCCTTCCCTCTTCCTCTTCTCTTCCTCTTCTTATTGGATTCCTCTCTCAATTATTCTACTCTCTCAATCCGTCGATGATTAAAACAAATTCTACGGAAGTATTTAATCTGAACTGAACAATGAAACACGAAACAACGCAATATGCAGTACTCTTCCAAGTACAGGTGCACATAGCTATGCAAAGATTTTTATCACCACCAACAATACAAAAGAGTTGAGTAAAATGACAGGAAAAGTAATTAAAATGGATTAATTACAGTTAGACCCCATGTAGTATTGGAGATGTGTCACTTAACACTCTTGAAGTTTGAAACTTTCAAAAAACTCCCTAGACTTAGTTATTTTCACTCTCTTTTTTTACTAAAGTGCACTCTTGTTCCTCAAATTCCTACTTTACCTTCCTCTTTCTTTTTAACCAGCACACTTATTAAAGAGAGATAATGGTAGAATAGGAATTTGAGGGATAAGAGTGCACTTTAATAAAAAAAGGAGAGTGAAAATAAATAAGTTTAGGGGGTTTTTTGAGAATTTCAAACTTCAGGGGTGTTAAGTGATACATCCCCAATACTACAGGAGTCTACCTATAATTAACCCAATTTAAATTGCAGCAAAATGCAAAGGATCTATGGCAAAAACAAAATGAAAGTTCCACATAAACCTTTCACTCCATCACAGCAACGCCACCAACTGCTTTCATCTTCTCTATGATATCATTGGCCTCCTCCTTGGTAACCCCTTGCTTCAACACAACGGGCACCTTCTCTACTAAATCCTTAGCCTCCTTCAACCCAAGACTGGTAAAGGACCTGACCTCCTTGATCACCTTAATCTTCGCAGCAGCATCAAACTTCTCAAGTTTGACATCAAACGCCGTCTTCTCTGCTTTCTTCTCCTCCGGTTTCGCAGCAGGAGCCCCGGCCTGAGAACCTAGACTGAGACCTCCTGAAGAAACCTGCTGCAGCTTTGGATGCTTCAGTCTGTTCTGGAGAGCAGGCCCAATTTGTTTTTACTCTCCAAGAGAGAGTGCAGCAATGCGATCAACAAGCTGCACGATTTTATCAGACGGCGGTGATCATAGACGTCCGGGTACTTGTATTTCTTAGCCATTGACTGAGAGCCCGTGGCAACAGGCTCACCATTGATGAATCGGCGTTGGAGTGCCAACGCGGAGCTCTCTAAGCATGATGCTGCACGAGGAATGCCACTCAGATATGCAATAAACCTCATCTCCTCGCGGCCTCTATGACTAAATGCGAATCAAGAAGGTCCTCCAGAAGAAGAAGGTGAGGTGTCACTTCATTAACAATCAAATCTAACTCGTTACAGCATGCATCTCTGAAAATATAATAGGTCAAAATTTACTCATAAAACAAAATACACTTATAATTGAGAAACTGAATCTGTCTAAACGTTGGAATGTTTAAAAAACACAGTTTGCAGTTCAATAGTATGCTAGCCACACCAAAATACACGCATATGAATGAGATGAGAATGGACGGGTCAAAATGCTACTTTTTGGCCTGCACTACTTAAAATTTTGAATTAAATATAAAATTTTTATTTTTTTAATTCAAAATTTTTGGACTAAAAACTCAATCACGTGACTATCATTATGGCGTTCCTTACTATATATGTTCAAATTAAGTTGCGAATCACCGATAGATTCTGCAGGAAAAAGGAAATTTTTTTATTAAAAAAAAGGAATTTTCTCAGCAACTCAAACGATCTACACGCACACTCCCCTACTAACAAATTTATCGATCAAATTAGTGGGATTGACTTACAACCAACAAGAAAGAGAGAGAGAGAGAAAAAAAAAGAAAAAAAAAAAGAACTTTGGCTCGAAGTTCCTATATATAATTAACCCATAATTGGGTTATTATGTCTTGGGCTACTGAAGATCCTTCAGCATTCAGCAACAGAAATGATTTATTTGTAACAAAACTAAGCGAATATTTTTAGCTAAATCGGTCGAGTTGGATGAAGAAAAGCTAGGGCTTAGTCAAGATTAACCGACAGATTTTGGTTAGAATGTAAAGAGAATCAAATGAACTAGAAAACAAACAAATTTAGGAGAAGATGAATAATAATTTTAAGCAAATGAACAAATAAATAAATAAAAATGATGATAATTTAAGATCAAAACCGAGGAGCGTACCATCACAGCTGGGCGGCGGAGGGGGTCTCGGGGACGGTTCGCGCGACTCGACGAAGAGGAAAAGGGTGGGTAATTCCAAAGGAGCACGCCAGTTGAGTTTGTGTGAGCACCAAATCCTGAAGTTAAGCCATGTGGTGTGCTCATTTAGAATTTCCCAAAAAGGGTGGTATTCTAAATGAGCACACTATTTTTCCAAGTTAGCTCGCTTGACAACTGTACAGAATGAAAGCCTGCAGTCTCCGGTGGGCTTACAAATAAAAGTGGTGTGCGCCTTTGGAAACTCTCCAAAAGAGTGAGAGTTTCCAAAAGGAGCAAACCATTTTTCCTGGTGAGCTCACTCTAGAACGGGCTGGGCTCAAAGCACAAACCAAAAATACACTGCTCACTAGGCATGCTCACTAGGCAAAGTGGAGTGCGCTTGGGAGAGTTTCCAAAAGCGCATACATTTTTACTAATGAGTCCATTTAATAACAGTTCAAACTTTGAGTCCAAACGAAAATTACACTCTCAATTGGCTCCCTATGAAAATTTGTGTGCTACTTTAGAAACTCCACAAAAGGGTTTAAGGAACATTTTGCATATATGCCTCTCCAAAATTCCCTTTTAGCTTTTACTCATCTTCAGCAAACAAGATTCAATAAGCATAGTTTTATTTTATTTTATTTTTTTTTGATTTTTGATTTTTTTTTTTTTAAATTTGGAATTGAGCACTGAAAAGATAGGGGAATAATGGTAATTATTACCATACATGATAAAAACATTTTAAACTTCTCTTGCAACCTAATGCTAATTTTTTATTTTATTGTTGAAACATGTATTTGTAAAATTTTATGTTGCCATGATAAAATACTCATGCTGAGTTATTAGAGTGGTGATCGTTTTTATTTTGTTTCGGGACTAGATAACGATTGTTATATTAAACTTACTGTCAAGTTCAAATACTAATTTGATAAGCTAATCTAAAAAGAAATATATCTACCAAAATAATTGTGCTTGTTTTCATTTTTCTATATTATGTTTTCTTATGTAATCATTTGATTTTTTTTCCAAAAGTTTCTTTTTTAAAAACTTATAGGCTTCTTTTTGTATGGATATTTTAATTTATATAGAATATGGAAAGAGTAACACCATTGCAACTTAAGATAATTCAAATATCTATGGTAAGTAGAACTAAGAGCAAATTACATGGGCAGGCCTCTATAGATACATATTTACTGCAGTTTTTATGATTTGGATATAATTTGTAAATCATTCTTGTATAAGATAATACATGACTTGATCGATTTCGAAGTTCTATATGAGTAATTTCTAACTCAAGATGAGCCCAAGTGCAAATCACATGATAAAGGCCCTGAATTCGTTCTCGTGTATAATATAATATGAATCTTGCACTGATGTTAGGGATTGGATCCAAAACTTATACATAATAACTTATTAGGTAGTATTATATACCTATTATATATATGAATATAGATCCTTAGCGATCCAAGTAACATTGGCGTTTTTCAGCTGCTTTATAAAATGAAGGATATAGATAGGATATTTGAATAACCATAACTAATGTCATTATTGATAAGTATACAATATGTCTAGTACTGCAAAAGTATCTTTTTTAAAATAAAATAATATATTACATAAAAATATCATACTAAGATTATGTATAATAAAAAATCAAAATAAAAAACAGTGTGGAATAAAATAAAGTACAAAAACTATATACAAAAATTCCATTCCTATCCATTACTGGTAGTTGGTCTGGTCGAGAAAGCATGAGTTTTCAGCTCGAACAGATCATCCTTTCTTATCATCGTAGCTTAGGTTTAGAATCCAGATGGTCTAACCCAACAAGTAACATATAAAAGAGAAAGATATATGTACTATCATATTACCAGAGATAAGGTTTGATCATTTGAGCATGTACTACACCCTAAAACGTGCATTACTATTATAGTAGTGTCTTAGCTTCATAATCTAATTACACCTTCCAACCATATTACACCCTAGAGCACGTTTGTGTACTCGAAACATATCGAGTAACTACTATTTCTAATTTTCATTAAGATGCACAGAGATAATTACCGGAAAAGTTTTCCTTATATTCCAAAACTTGGCTCTTTTCATGCTAATATATCTTTTCTCTAATGACATCACCCTTATTAAATTTGTGAGAGATTTTAAGTTTCACTCCGATGAAAAATCAATTTCGATAATATTGTCAAAAACTATCTATATTTGAGTTTAACTATCAAATAATAATAATAATAATAATAATAATAATAATAATTCTTTCTACATGATTCAAAACTTGGCCCAGATTAAAAAGTTGAACATTTGAGTGCCACTTTTGCAATTCTGATATTGAGATATAGGGAGGCATAGTCTAAAAGTTTGAGATGGAAGAGGGCATGCATTTAGAAAACCCAAAATTTATATCGTTTTCAAGTTTTATGTCCAAAACATGATTTATTTTTAATTTTTTTTTTATACAAGGACCTGAATGGAGAAGAACACATAAGATTGAAAATACCTAGATGATGAAAAATTGAAAATTGACCCCATATGCCCGCAGCAAAGTATCATAAAAAATTGAAAATTGACCCCATATGCCCGCAGCAAAGTATCATACTAGTACGGAACATATTTTGAAAGTTATAATACGAAACATATTTTGAAAGTTATAATACACAATAAATTTGGCTAAGAGAAGATTGTACTTGCAAAATACATTAAAACATCTATTAGGTTTTAACTACTTGCGAGAGACTAGTTCTACGTTCAGAGTTCTAATTAGATTTTAAATATTTGAGAATCAGTAGTTTACGATCTTATTATAAATAAATTGCCTATAATAACCATATCAGCGGACCAAAGACAATAACAGTATCAGACATCTGTCTAGCCACACCGCCTTGTTACAACAAAACCTGCAGCAGCCACTCACCCTCAATATAAAAGGAAATTTTTTAGTACTTAAAAAATTGCAGCTTTATAAAAATATTTTAATTAAATTTTCTTAATTCAGACTTGGGCAGGGGCCGCGCGTGCGCGTACCCCCTCAGCAACAAATTATGACGTCCACTCTCCCACTTGGGGAGATGGTAGCCCAACGCACTCTCAAAGTGCAATAAGAGCCACTGGACTAGGCCTAGGCCTTCATGATCACCCAAGGACCCCGTCCAGGTAAGTATGGATCAAAGGCAGCCCGTCCCTTCATTTTATAGCAGTCTCTCCTCCTTCACTTTCTTACTCAAGCGATGTGGGACTAATGGAACCCTTTCTTTCTAGTTTCTCTCCTCTTCCCCTCTAAAACCCAGCAGAAAAAAGGGAAAAGGGATTAGAAATAACAAGATGGAGAGCAATGATCAAATCATCATCAACAGCAGCGCTGGCCATGTCCCCTTTGCCCGCAGCGGTCCAGTCAGTGTCCCTGACCTTGTCAGCCCCATCCCCTCCGTGCCAGTTTCAAAGTCACCCTTCTCTGCGTACTCAAGGTAACAAACAACATAATTTCTGTTGGATTTTGGTTTAAATTGTAATTTCTGAACTTGAAACCATAATTTGATTGGTTTAGGGTAACGGAACTGTTACCCCCGGTTGATGATTTCAATGATGAGCTGTCATAAGTAGTTATCTGTTTCTTGGAAATTAGGGTTTTAAGGAGTGATTATTGAACGTGTTTGTTTATTTGGTTGACGAGGTTAGGGTTTTCTCGGAGGAGGAGTTGGTGGAAAGAGAGCTCTTGGTGAAGGCCTTGATGTTTTAAATTTTCTCTCTTTTCGTTGTTACTGTTTAACAAAATTCCAGTGAATATTTTGGTACCTAGATTCATTTGTGTAGTTTCATTTTTTTTTTTTTTTTTTTTCATTTTCCATCAAAGCTCAACTTTGAGTAAGCTTATATAATATAATATAATATAATAAACAAAACTCAATGAACTCTTTAACCTGTCAATAACTCTCCTTTTATAAAAGTAACTGTTTTTTTTTTTTTTGTGTGCCCATAATTTTTATCTTCATCTGTTGCAGGATTGTTTGTTCCTATTTATTACAATATGGTTATCAAAAAAATTCATTCTGGATGCTATTGACCTTTTCTTCATGGTGGTAAAATGAAAATCTTAACCCTCAAATTTTCATTAGGTGCACTAATTTACCTATGCTATAAGTAACTGTTTCTGATGAGCAACCTCTATTTTTAATTTTCACCTGCACGCTTATTCTTTTGTCTGCTCCTAAGTTTAATTTGTTGCCATCAAATACAATTTGATGACTCTTGACATTAGGGATGAGAATGGGCGAGTCTACAAATCAATTTTTGGTCTGTTCTATTCAAAATTTTGAATTAGAAAAATAAAAATTTTATTTTAATTCAAAATTTTGAATTTTGAGGACCAAAAATTGGCCCATGGACATGACTATTCTCATCCCTACTTGACATCAACCTTTCTAAATTCCTACTTATACGGAGTAAACTTACTAACTGGGAGGTCTTTGCAAATCTTTCTTATTACTTGAGTCCCGATGGTGCACCACCATTTTCTTGTAAGGGACTCGTTGAACATCCAATGACTTTCCTTCAAATCAAGCTTGCCATGTGAGGCTCTTCCGTGCACCTAACCATCCCTTGACATCAAACATACAATGATTATTCATAAAGATTATGAGTAAACAATGATCATCATGTCTCGATCCTGTTATTTGCATCTTGATGCATATGGCTCATAGGGCAGGCAATCCGGCCGTGCCAGGCATGGACGTGCTGTGCCTAAGGCACGACACGCCCGCCTGTGCACTGGCCTAGGCCCGGCCTGTCGGCACGACCCGCTGTGCCCGTGCTTGGCCGTGTTGGCCCTTTTTTTAAAAAATTTTTAATTATACTTTTGGTTAATAAGTTAATTTAGTAAGTTAGTTAACATAATTTAGTAAATTTAGTTAGTTCTAACAAGTAAAAAAGATAGTGAAAATGAAATTTTATTATATGAAATCTCATTGCATTAATAAAATAATTCTATAAAATATCTTTGGAAATCATACAAAGCGCGAAAAAAGGGGAGAGGACTCTGGCCGTCACCCTCAACTTTGTTTTTTGTATTTTTTCTAAGAGATTTATGAGTTTTTAAAAAATTACATGAAAAAAATTATAAATGTAGAATTCGAATAAAAAAATTACAGTGCTAAAGAGAAAAAAAATAAAGACTTAATAGTGTAGAAGTCTTCAATTTTTATGTTTTCTCGGGTGAGTTCTCTTGCTCCAATTTCTTAGATCTTTCTTGATCTTTTTGTTCAGCATTGAGCCGGTCTTTTAAGTAAACACACATCTCCAATGTGTTTGTTGCAATTAACCTCCTCCACTCCATTAGCATTCTACCAGCTGCATTAAAAATAGACTCTAATACTACTGTGAATACTGGAAGGGTTAGTAGATTACGGATCATGTTGGAAAGTACATGATATATTTTCTCCTGTGATTTCTACCAGGTTAAAATATCAAAATCTTCATCTGCGTTGGCCCTTTTTAAATAATAGTGAAGTTCATTAAAAAAAGTATTAAATTGTTTAGGTTTTGTATGATGGAATACAGATAATATTATTGGTTTTTTACTTTCTTTAACATTGGATTCCTTTATACTTTGTGATTTATCACCATACATATTTTCATATGTATAATACATAATATCTAAACATAATTTAATATCATTAACTAAATCGTGAACATTTTTTGTATAACACATATTTGTATGAAATAAGTCTATTAAAATTTCTATTCCATCTAATTTACAACGTGGATTTATAACGATTGCAAAATATAGTAAGTATGGAAAAATTTTAAATATTTTCTAAATTTAATTTTCATGAGCTTTACAATATCTTCAAGAATTGGATTATTTCTATTTTCATTAAAAACTGAACTAATTTTGGTTAAATAATAAAGTGTAATGTGTGTAGTTGGATAGTAAGTGTTCGAAAGTGTAAAAACCACCCCAACGGTTATAAACGGTAATATTTCAAAAAAAAATTACGCACCGTGCTGTGTCCAGCATGTGTCGGGCACGACATGGCTTGCACAGGCCGAGCCGTGCCACCGCCTGCCCGAGTCGGGGTGGCACATGCCGGGCCAAGCGGCCTGATGGGCCACCCGATGACGGGCCACCTGGCCCATTTGCCAACCCTAATGGTTCATGAGCTGAATGCTAAACTATATAAAACTTTCTTATTACTACCTATTGGCTTCTGATATAGTCTGGGGTACATATTGTGCATTTTGTGGCCTAGTAGTAGGTGCACACACATATCAACATAGATTTTGTACTTTAATCAGCCTATAGAATGGCCCCTTCTCTCTTGCAGAGTTACAGTCTATTGCACTGCTGCCAACACCCTTAGAACGAAAAACTGGTTCCTCTTTTGTGTTCTCAGCTACAAAGCTTCAACGTGTATAGGGTAGCGCTAAGGAAAACCACAAGTGTAGATTTATATTCAAGAAATCTCTGCAGACAACATCTATCCTTTGATAGGTTCACGAGAAATGCAGAAAATCGTGTCATCTTGCCGCAAAAATCCCTTTTACTTTGGACTCATACACCCCTGTAACATGGGATGAACTCGAGGTCTAACTGATCCCAAGCTTGACCTGTTTCATCAAAAGCTTGCTTAGCTACCACCCATGTAAATATTTAATCTCTTTACAAATATTTAGTGTCCAAACTTGAACCAAAATACAAAAGTTGACTTGAATCCTTTATCATCTTCACTTGAGCAGAAGAATGTACTAGACTGACTTGATACATCTTTAGGTATGTTATATGCATTTGGACTGATAAAATTAAACTACATAGACCCCATCTTACCTGCAAATATATGCATTTAAAATAGTTCTATTACTAGTTAAATGGGTAAGGTAATTTGAACCCCAATCTGCTTGCCTATTACTTTTATTATTACTGAACCTTACAGTTAACTACATACAGATTTATCAATTGCACTTTCTTGGTTGTCATTCCGCTAATAACATTTTATCCCCTAGTGAGTGCAAAATGAGAATAGAATAAACAAAACATGCAATATGTGCTATAACTATAAGGCATGCGCTATACGTTCCTGTAACTTCTTTAAATTTAATATTAATGTATTAAGTCTGTTATTATTCTATAGTTAACTTTTAAAGTTATATTTAGTATTTTCTGAGTTTTCAGATGTTGTCTAATGTATCACTCCATCTAATAACTAATAAGGAGTCTAAGGCACTGCAAGGCAATATGTCCTTGCATTGGCATTGCATTATTCAAATGGATTCACACTGCAGGATGCCTGTTGTGCTTATCATCTCACAATAACTTTATATTAGCGCTACAATTGTGTGTGCACTTCTAGGATAAGACCCCGATGCCATTATGTACTTCAATTTTCTCTCACTGTTTTTCAGAATTTAGCCTTTTGGTGCTAGCGATCATCAACTTTTTGTTCTTTTTAACAAAACTAGTTGTTGATTTGCTGCTTGCAAATTTTCATTGCTTATCTATGCTATTTTCTATTCAGTTGTGAAATTCATTGTTATTTTTTGTTGTCCCATTGAGACTTTGCATCCTATCGTGCATGCATAAACCATCCTAATCCACTGTGTAGCTTTTATTTATCATTTTTTGTTAATATATAAGGAAAAACGCATCAGTTCCATTGACCTTTTTAATTTAACCTATAAAATTGTCATCGAATTTAGCCTCTAAAATGAAAATAATCCTCCTGTCTACAGGGTGAGACATAAACAATATGTTTCTTACTTCATGCCCAAAGTTTATAGAATATATTCAGGTAAGTCCATAATTTTCTTATATAGTTGCAGAGGTTAATGTGTGAAAGTTTTATTCTGGCAACTCCCATGAACATTCTCCATGACCTTCTCATGTGTTAGTGACGTACTTTCTATGATACATACATAAATACGTACAAACACACACACACACACACACACACACACACACACACACACACACATATATATATATATATATATAAAACATCTTCTGAAAGCTTGAGGCAGCGACCATTCTATATAAACTTCAATAGTGAAATAGGCTTGAGATTTGGCCGAAGTAGATGTACTGAGTGCATCTAATTAGACAACTGCTCCCAATGTGCACATCTCTTGTTTGCTTCTTTTTCCTCAAGCATGCCAATGAGTAGAGTGTGAAAGTGTCTTGATTGCTAAAACTAGATGCAGCATCGTATCACGCAACTGTTGCTTGAGCGAAAGTTGCAAACAACACTTTGAGTGATCTCCAAACAAAGGAAAAAAAAACACACTTGCAAGAGCATCAAGTGTACAACTTCTTATGTTCACTGATGGGTAATGAGTAACTTTATAAATAAAAAGAACGAAAAGAAAAAAGAAGTCCACAAACTTCCAGCCAATTCAAATTACAAAGAGGAGCATAGGATGAAGGAGGCAGAAGATTCACTGGACCAAAGGAATACACAACTATAGAATCTCATTGAATTTAAATGTATAAAGAAAAACATCAGATCAGTACTTGATTTCCTCTTCTAAATGTTTAAGTGGAACTTATATGGATCATCCTTGCTAACCAGTATTATTGAGAATAAACAATAGAGCTTACTCATGTCGACAAGTAACCTCAAGAAGTTAAATCAATGTTGTAAAAGGCTGGCTAGATGGCTGCTTAAGCAGTGCGCCTTAGAGGCACTCTGATTTAGTGGGCGCTTATGCGGCTTAGGTGGGTGCCTAGGCAGATTTAGGCTCTAAATGCCACCCTTAGCACCCAAAACTGCCTATTGCTTTTTTGGAACACTGATTAAAATGGGACCTAGACTCCCCATCTGAGGAATTTATCACTGTATCCTATAAATATTTGAAGGGTGGAGAAGATGTTTTCCTCAGGTTGAGGCAGAGTAGATGCTCAATCACGATGAAAATGATTTGGGAATATAGGGATTCATCTCCAGTTGTTTGAGAAACTATGAAAGGCTGTCAGAATATTTTGTTGGAATGTTGATGGTCAGGTGGAGGGACTGTGTCTCAGGTAAATGACATTATAACCTAATTTTAATTGTGAAACCAGATCAGGAAGGGCCATACAGTGATTTGCAGTTCCCTGGAGTGAATACTTGCAGCATTATACAGTTTCCTCATCTTTTGATTAGCTTGCTTGATTTGGATGGTTAAACACGGTCCGACCTTTCTAATTTTGATTGGTGTTTCCATTCGTGGGAAGTCAAAATGGAATCTTATGTGTTAATGACTATCAAGGCATCTTTATGAAACCATAGAGCCTTCTAAATTCTCTAGATCAGGAAAGCATCTTTATGAAACCATAGAGCCTTCTAAATTCTCTAGGTCAGGAAAACATCTTGGTGAAGAGGTATATGATATAATGTTCTTGGGAATAACATATTGGCTGGGAAATGTCTCGATGAAGAGGTAGGATTATATGATCTCTCTAGATAATTAGGTTCATCTGTGTGATGCAAACATTGGACATGTGCATGTAGAATCCCATTTACAGATTACTTTGTTTTCCCCCTCTTTTTATATAGCAGCTTACTACATGATACTAATTATCGAATTTCTTATTGTAAAGAAGACGCCATCTAAACTCCCTTGTAGTTTGTATTTTGTCTCCCTGGTTGTTTGAATGAAGTTTGAGGAAGCTTATTTGAATGAAGTTTGAGGAAGCTTATATGGTATCAGCTAGGGAAGTCTTTTGGTTTGAGGAAGCTTACATGATATCATCAAGGGAATTTGGCGAACATCTATGTTTCTGTTATGTAAAAATTACATGTCATTCACCATGTTACTGCAATGATATTATGAAGCTGGGGTTGGGGAAAATGTTCTGCCTTAAAAACTTGAAAGTGAGTCCTTTTTGAGATTATTGATTAATGGTTTATGTCGTTTTGGCCGTGGTATGTTTAGGGAATCGGAGAATTATCCTTGTTCGTGAGATTGTGACAAGTCACAGTCTATTTTGCCATGTTGGTACCTACTCTATTCTTCAATGCCCTCGTGAGTTATGAGATGTGCCGAGGAAAGACTTTCTATTAATAATCGAGGGCTACCTTACCTTTGAGTCACCATCTTCCTCCTATTAAAAAGGCCAACTACAGATCCTCTAGGCAGAAATGGTTGTATGACAAGCTGTGAAGCATGGATGCGGATACGGCTTTTTACATATTTTTGAGTTACCTAATTTAATAATTGTATGCATAATCATATTCTTTGTTAAAATACATAGACAAATTATATAAATGCAATGCCTCATCATTTCTTAACCCCTATCATTCTTGCATTCGATTTTTAATTGTTTAGGATCTGTTACACTTATGATATACGTTGTAAATTTTGGAGACAGCAAAAGAAGTATCCGAGACGTATATGGTCAAGTATTGGAGTGTCTGGACCCATATCCGACATAGGTCCAGCTCCTTCAAAAACCTTGCTACATAGATGACAAGCGTATTTCTAT
Organism: Dracaena cambodiana; assembly: GCA_036321105.1. NCBI lineage: Eukaryota > Viridiplantae > Streptophyta > Magnoliopsida > Asparagales > Asparagaceae > Dracaena > Dracaena cambodiana. The sequence goes on from JAYEPQ010000002.1 coordinate 67,671,491, forward strand.
TTTGTCATTATTTTGTTCCTACTCGAAACTCCTAGCAGCATGATCTGCTTGACCTTTATTTTTTGCTCCGAGAGTTATTTATCACTTTGGCTAGTCCTCATTATCCTGTGGTACTTAAGTTTATAAAGAGGCTACAAACCTTTATACTGCATGTTCTAGGCTTTAAATGTTATTGCCTTATTAATATTTGATTTATATCTTTGCTCTAGTTGCAAGTGCCACCACTTTTATCTATATGCTGCTATCTGTTGCTTACATTTTGGTGTTTGATGAATAGGAGGATCAGTTGCTGGAAGCTGAGTTATGCTCGCTCTGAATTGAACAAGTTCTTAAAAGTAGAACCTTTGAAGGCATGCCTGAGGCACTGCTTAGAAATTATTATTATTGTTACATGTTCTGTGATCCATAATAAATGCTTCCACTTTGTTATTGTACATGGCCAGTGGATAAGTATGTAGATACTACTCGATGACGATTAAAATTTTGAAGAAAGCTGCTGTAAGTATAACTATTTTAATTTTGAGATTGAAGAAATGCCATGGATTTGATTATGTTTGTGCAGAGGTATATACAATAAGTTTGATTTTCCCCATCGAATGTATTAGAACACTGTGGAAATAATAGATTTGTTACTAGATTGATAAAATATGTAGGTGCTAGTTTCTTATAGATTCCGTTTTGTTTCTTTTTTTTCTTTTTTCTTTTTTCTTTTTTTTTTTTTTTGCAGGATATCATTGCGTTGCTAGCATATGATGGTCATTTGAAATCATGTGTTGGATATCTCCTCAAACAAAGCCAGCGTGAGTTTGTTGCAGATGCTGCGAACGCAATTGTCCTCTCAACAAATCCAAACCTGAAGAACACTGAGAGCTGCATGTACTCATGCCTGGAAAAGCTGCTGAGGCATCTAACTGCCTGCATCTTGGAAAGGAGGGCATTGAATGAGAACCAAGGGGAGGTATTTGACCTTCGCAGGTAACAACGCAGATGGGGTTGGAAAAGCCTAGACGATTGATTGATGGAGCCCTTTCAACTCTTTACTGAGTTCTTTCGGACCATCTTATTTGCGGAATTTTAACTCGATAAATGTGTTTGGAGGTCTGTAGTCATATTTTTTTTTTTTTTTTTTTTGACGATAAAACGGCGGGGTGTTTCCCTCCGCGTTCCATTAAAGAGAAAATAACAGAACAAAGGTAGTCAGGGTCTACTAGGGAAGTGACCCAATAATAAGTTTACAAGACAAAGAAAACAAATAAACAAAATAAAATAAAAGTACAGTGATCTAGCGAGACAGCCATTTCGTGATAAGTCCATCCGTCCTCGCAACTCTGGTATAGGTCCCTACGTCTCATCTGACGGCATGACCTCCATATCTTCTCCCGAGAAGCCACTGGATAGGTGAAGTCTCTCTTCATCCGAATGTGCACTTGTCCAAATAATGATATCATGAACAATGAGTCGCACACAAAATTCAAGGTATGGGATTTGTCATTAAATAATCTATCATTTCGTTCTCTCCACGTGTTCCAGCAAAATGCCACAATAGCATTTCTAAGTCTGTGATTATCAGGTTCCCCCTTATCTAGATTCCTCCAAATAGATTCATCTAGGACAGTTCTGATATTCAATCCTAAATTCAATCCTAATGCCCTGACGCATCTCTCCCATGTACTTTTAGAAAACGAACAATTCCTTATAATGTGCTCACTTGATTCCGCATCCCTCTTGCATAGGGAACATATATTGGGGCCAATCCAGCCTCTTTTTTGGAGCTTTGGCCAGGTCAAGATAGCATCTTTGCAAAGTAACCAAAGGAAAAATCTAATCTTTTGAGGGCATTTGACTCTCCAGACCCATGCCGTATTTACAGAGATGGTTCCACCATTTATGAAATGCCGATATGTGGAATTTACTGTGAAGTTACCGTTCTTCTCCCATCTCCAGACTGGTCTATCTTCTTCTAATGGCAATGGTGTTAAATTGATCAGGCACTATTTAAGAAGTCTTAGTCTGACAAAATCCTGACCACATAATGCCGTTGAGTTCCACCTCCATCTTGATCGGCCCCAATAGTCACAAATCCTGGCGTTTTTATTATTAGTTATTACAAACCCTGTAGTCACATCACAAACCCTGTAGTCACATTACATTGTAAAAATTTAATAAATGAACCTTTTGAAGACTATAGCATTCCCTTTAATATGAAACTGTATAGTTTACAAAAAAATAAAAAGTAAAAAGTTTGTGGCTGCACAATAACTAATGTTTATTACCCATAATTTGTTTTGTGCTGATAGGTTGTGACGCTCGCTTATGCATTTATTCTCTAATCATTTGTATCGAGTAATAAGTATTACAGGGAGATTTGATTATATTAAATAGTTTTTCTGGGCGGATTGTTCACTAGTTTCTTCTGTTGTATGTGAGTAATAAGAAATTACCGAGCATTAGGAGCTGCGTCTGGTAAATGGTCTAAAGGTGTGAGGTAATCGAGTATTTAAATATGAGAGTTAGCAGGAGATTTGAATTTTTAAATTTTAATTATGGATCTGTGCATCTTTAAGTAGCTGAAAATAAAAGGGCAGAGAATCCAATTAATTTCCTCCTTTCTTTATCTGTAGCAACATGTTATTGATAGAAAAATATCCACTACCAAAATTATATGAACATACCTCATATGCTTGATTCGAAATTACTCGCATTTTTGCACATACCTTACAACTGTTACAGATATAATTCTAGAACTTGGAAAATTTTGAACAAAGGAAATTTAACACTAGCTGTAGTTAAATTCAGTTTACTTAGAACATTTAATAATTAAGAATTGGGCAAGAGATAAATTTCTTACCCATCCAAATTCCACATCTATGTTACTAGTTACAAACATTCCAAAATTAAGGCAAAATTTTAATATTAAAAAAGATTACAAATTAATAAAAAACGTAATGAAACTTTCATAACTAAGACAAATTAATAAAAAATATAATTAAACTTTCATAACTAAGACTTGGGCAAGGGCCGCGCGTGCGCGTACCCCCTTGGCAACAAATTATGACGTCCACTCTCCCACTTGGGGAGATGGTAGCCCAACGCACTCTCAAAGTGCAATGAGAGCCAATGGACTAGGCCTAGGCCTTCCTGATCACCCAAGGACCCCGTCCAGGTAAGTATGGACCAATGCCACCCCATCCCTTTATTTTATAGTAGTCTCCCCTCCTTCACTTTCTTACTCAAGCGATGTGGGACTAATGGAACCCTTCCTTTCTAGTTTCTCTCCTCTTCCCCTCTAAAACCCAGCAGAAAAAAGAGAAAAGGGATTAGAAATAAAAAGATGGAGAGCAGTGATCACTCATCGGCAGTGGCTGCGGTGGCAATGTACCCTTCCCCTACAACGGACCAATCAACGTCCCTGATCTTGTCAGCCCCATCACTTCCGTGCCGATTTCGGATTCGCTCTTCTCTGTAAACTCTAGGTAACAAACAATATCAATATATTGTTGGATTTTTGTTTAAATTTACAAAACTCTGAATTTGAAACCATAAATTGATTGTGTCAAGGTTTGGAAGCGGATGGAGAGAGAGCTCTCGGTGAAGGCTTTGATTTTTTAAATTCTCTCTCTTTTTCTTGTTATGCGAGGCTTGCGGACAAGTTTAGATGGATGATGAGCTGATCACGATGATTCTTGATCTGTTCAGAATTATCTGGGCAATGCGTGACCATCTCAGCAAACAAAAAATTCTCATGGAGAGTGAGTGATTTTGCATTCTATTGTCTTCATTTAAAAAATTTTACTTCTATTCTTTACAGTTTCTTGCAGATTTTTTTTTCTTTTTTTTTTTTTTTGTGTGTTATTGGAGTTGACTCTATGCTATATATCACAAACATGCCCACATTTATGGGCATTTATATCACCGGGAATTAAGAATGGTAATGAAAGCGTCCATGACTTAATTTTTGACCTCATCTATACAAAAATTTAAATTAAAAATAAAAATTTTATTTTTTCTAATTCAAAATTTTATATACAAAGGACTACATTCTATCATCATCCTTACCGGGAATTATCCAATAAACATTATCAAGTCTATCAAGATGACTAAACTCATCCAAGTACAGTACACATTTTGAAACCTACACAAATTTTTTTGTGGAAAGATAGTACCTTTTTGTTTGTTGACCATTCGAAAACGAACCTTACACTATCCAACAAATACCAGAGAAAGTATTAAAAATATTCAAAACAGCAACTGCAAAAATGCATACGCCCAAAGATCCTATGTTTCAACTTGAACAGCCACCACTCTGTTTGCTAGTATTCTTAAACAATTATGTTATATAATCATGGGTTAATTACATTCAGATCCTGCAGTATGGAGTTGTATAACTTATTATCCCTAAAGTTTTAAACTCTGAAAAAATATTTTTTGTCTGAGTTTCCTATCAGTTTTTTTACTATAGTCTAGAGGGTATAAATGAGAGTTTTAAACTTTAGGGAATCTAAGTGTAATTAATCTTATAATTAAATCAAATGAATTAGTAATGCAGGTCGTGCCCATGAGCAAACCTTCCTCTTAGAAACAGAAACCTCTGGGACTTACCATGGTAACCTCTCTGTTATCTACGTTCTAAAAAGCTTAGTTTTTTTTCTCTCTCTCTCTCTCTCTCTCTCTCTCTCTCGAGGCTATCCTTCTAATTTATCTACGCATATTGACTGACAGATTCACCTAGCAACATCCTCTATAATGGCCCCATGTTCCACTGACAATGGTCATGAAAAGAATTTCCCATAACTTATTGTTCATTGCTACATCTATTGTATTCTCCTCAAATAGTCGAGCAAAGCAACAGGCTGATCAGGGGCATCTGACTAAACCTGCTCATCTTCAGTTGAGACTCCTCATCCGGCTGTTAATAATCTTTAGTTTTTCTATGACACTGACAAGTTGTTAGATTTGTCTCTCGCATCTGTTGAGTATGTAGATGTTATAGGAGATCACAAATAGTTTCAATTTAGTTGGATTTAGATGAGTTGATGGTACCCCAATTGGATTAGAACACCAATTAGATTATTATACTGCAAGAGAGATTACTTTTATTATTATTATTATGAGAAACGAGAGAGATAGAGAGATAATTGGATCTCTTCTTGTAACATTTTCCTCATAATAAATCTCTCTTGTTGTTCACGTGGACGTAAATCGAATTTGGTCGGCCGCCAAAAATTAATTCTTGTGTTCTTTTTGTGATTGTATTGTTTTTTTCATCTCTATCATCTCAATAAGGGATTCAATCCTCAGTAAATGAGACAACCTTATCTTTCTCATACTTTCTCTGAACTGGAGTCACAGAAAACTATTCTGCCTCACTCTATTTACTCGCTAATACATTTAAGACAGGTATCAGTGGAGCCTATAACTCTATGTAATTTCGTTACACCGTCACATTTTATTATTTTAGCCTTATGATAAAATCCATACTGACAAATAAAAGCGTGAATTTTCTTCGATAGCTCAAATCCATAGAACTTGGTTAAAATAAGTAGGTTTTTCTATTGCGACTCAAATTTCCACTTTCATGTGTGTAATATTTTATATGCATTATTCTAATACCTGAACGAATGAATGATCGAAAAAAACATGGATAGAAGTGATACGAAAATATATGGATTCTAGAGATTTAAATGAACAGATATTACTTGATAGAAATGAATGGAGAAAGACTATCAAAGTGATTGATCCGGCGTGATTCTCTTTTTTGGTTCGTGCATCCTTTCCCAAATACTTGGGATAAAAGGCTTAGTTGTTGTTGTATTATTCTAATACCTCTACACCTTATTTTCTGCATGATCTAGGGAAAATTTGATATCTTTTTTTCTTCATGAATATGTTGTTGGTTATAATTTACCGTATGTCTTTTAATATATTATGACAGTATATGTAAATTGGAGGTTACTAATTCTGTGCTTGCAGAATGAAACATACAGAATTATTTTAGATTAACACAAAATGACAGATTTGTAGTTAACAGAATTGTTACTGTTATCTTGCAGAAAATTAATTCTGTAATTAGGTTTATGTCTATATATTTCCAGTTTCGAAGTAGAAGAAGACTGGTTAAAGAAAAACCATCAAACTGTTCTTCTTATCTAGTATACTATCCTAATCAGAAAATTATGAAACTGGATTAAGAAAAACCTGGTTGCAGGAAGACTGGAAGAAGACTTTACTGACAGGAAGCAGATTGGATGAAGATCGAGGCTAGTGTTGGACACTATCTCCTTAAAATCGATTCGTCCTCCACTGTTCGCTTCTGGATTTCTTGAACGTCGATCTCCCAGGATACAACGATCGATCTGCAGAGGGAAGGAAGCTGCAATCCCTCTGCTCTGGCGAATCTGATAAAGGTTCTCTCTGGTTTATGTTATGCAGGACTGGACTTTATTGAAACTGATGAACAGAGTTCTTCTGTAGACAGAAATTCTGGAACTTCTGTCTGCAGAAGAACAAAGAGAAGAGAAAAGAAAACGTGTAATTTGAAACACTGACCCAGACCCTATTTATAGGCTTTCAACAGTCGCAACAGTTGGCCGTTTCAACAGTTGTGACCGTTTAACGACAACCGTTGACGGCGGCCGGTGACTGTTGGACCGCCAAATCAAAGGCTCCTCAGCTCCTCGTGACGAGGAGACGTTGCGAAGTGCAAAGTGCGCCTCTAAAGCGCCCAATGCGCCCTAAACGCCCATTCGCCCTCGCACATGCGGGTGCGCGTGCCCGTGCGCGTGCGTAGCACCACCCGTGGTGCTCAAGGTTTTCCTCTTCTTACATAAGCAAAGTAAAGGAGCAAGCTATTTTATTTAAACCCACATCCTTACATTCCTCTATCTCATGTGGGACTATCTTTTCATCTTCCCTTTTTGTTCATTTGCTATGTACTCAACTTTTGAAGCCAATTTCAATTCACTTAATTCATTTAATTTGAACTAGTGAATTGACTCAATTTAAGGTTCAAATTAGTGAATGAATTCAACATATGTTCGTTTGGTTGTGAGAATGCAAGTTAATGCTGATATTCTATATCTTGTTTGGAGACAAAATGAATCATTCTTCTGTTACATGGAGAAAATTGTTTGTTCAGGAGATTCAACATTCGATAATGAGGACTTGCAGTTATCTGCATCTTTAAGTACCTCAACAATTCAAATTGCGGTAGATGGTTTAGAGAAAAAAAAAAAAAAGTTGCAAAGTAAAGATGACGAGAGTCTTTGATAGACTTAGTCGAGCTGCTGAATAGGAAATGAGTTGTTTGATCTTTTATGATCTTGTATCCGCTAGGGTTGATTCTAGAGTTCCTTTTTTTGTCTTTTACTTATGGGTTAATTACTCTTGAAGTTTGAAACTTTTAAAAAACCACCTGAACATAATTATTTTCACTCTTTTTTTTTTTACTAAAATATACTCTTGTCCCTCAAATTCCTATTATATCCCCATCCCTTCTTTTAACCAGCACACACTCTCTCTTTCTCTCTCCTCTCTCTCTCTCAGTCACTCTCTCTCTATCTCTCTCTCTTAGTCAGAGAGGGAGCGTGAGTGACTGAGAGAGAGAGAGGGATAGAGAGAGAGAGAGAAAGAGAGGAGAGAGAGAGAGATGAAGTGTGCTGGTTAAAGGGAGGGTTGAGTGTAGAATAGAAATTTGAGTGACAAGAGTACACATTAATAAAAAAAGGAGAGTGAAAATAACTAAGTTCAGGAGGTTTTTTGGGAGTTTCAAATTTCAGGGGTGTTAAGTTACACACCCCTAATACTACAGGGAGTCTAACTGTAATTAATCCTTTACTTATCTTTATAAGTTCCTTCTCTAATTATAAACCCTGGACTTTGATGATCAAAGGGCATCCCCACTCATTTGATAAAAGGGATTTTGTTTTCTTTGGCTTTTGTAGCACAGGCTTCTATTATTGCATTGGTTCTACTATTAAAAATAGTTTCTTTCCTACACAAGTACATTCCCTTATATACATGTACTCTATTTTTCGGTTAATTTGAACTGCACATAATGTACCAAGATCTTGTGCTTATTATGAGTATTTATACAAGAAAAAAAATATATAAAACTTCTTGTTTTCTGTATGTTCGTCTACTGTGAGTCGGCACTGCTCTCAGATGCGTCATTGCCTGGCTTTACTTTCTTTGAGAAATCTCCTAAATACAACTTTCATACAGACATTTTTTTTGAGATAAGAGATCGATAATGATATTAAATATAGGATACAAACTGGCTGGTTGAAATGGAGGATGACAACGAGAGTTTTATGCGACCGTAACATTCCGTTAAGATTAAAAGGAAAATTTTATAAGACTACTATTAAGCCAATTTTATTATATGACACGAAATATTGGACTATAAAGAAATGTCATTCACAGAAAATAAGTGTTGCAGAGATACGCATGCTCCATTGGATGTACGACAACACTAGGAGAGACAAAGTGAGAAATAAAAATATTTGTGCTAAGATAGATGTAGCTCCCATCGATGAGAAGATGCGAGAAAATCAATTACGATGGTTTGTTCATGTGTAACGTAGGCTTATAAGTGCACCAGTTCGAAAATGAGAGTTTATCAATGTAAGACAAGTTAAAAAAACGAAGAGAAAACCGAAGAAAATATTGATGGAGGTGATACGCAAGTCTAAAAGTTTAAATAAGGAGATATTACTTGATAGAAATTAATGGAGAAGGAATATTCTTTTTATATGGACAAATACTGCATCTCACAGACTATGTCACCATACCCCCATCCGCGCACAGTGATATAATTTTTTTTTTAAAACCCGCAATTAAAATACGCGCCTAGCAGGAATCGAACCTGAATTGCTCTGATACCATGTTAAATGACCATTCCACTGCACTAAAACTCCGAAATTGTAGTGAGAGTTGAGGGAAATTATTTTTATATTTTAACACTTTCAAAGCTAGACAATCCAGATGGTTTCTCCTATTGCAGTCCTACTCATGGGCGCTCTACTCCCCCTAGCCTGCTAAGATACTCTAAGTCCCATTTCAAGGATATCTCAGAGGGGATCCTAAAGCATCTCATGGGTTTCATTGTCGTCGGCTAAGAACTGCCTCCAGATACTCAGTGAAGAAAAGACATTCTGTGAGGATCCTGCTTGCTTCCAGCAGAGAAAGCAAACGTTAGTGCCCGTCGACCAACCCCTACGTTCGAGTTTATCCCATGTTGAGAATTACTTCCAGTGACTAGCCAAAAAAAGGCCAAATGAACAGTAAATGATAAGTGGACCCAAATGAACCCGTCCCATTTTTAGCATAAAGTGCTATTTCCTTCTTCACTGGAAGATGGTTCCCTGTTGTATTCTCTTTCTCTGTTTGATTATTATCATGAAACCATCTTTTAAGGGTTTTTTTTTTTTTCCACTCCTAAGTTATGTGTTACTATTGTTCTGCATGCATAATTCATGATATGTAATTTTATGACGTAAAGATCCAATATTTTTAAGGTTGTAAATATTCGGTATCACAGCAGACTCCAATTTCCTTAGCATCTTACAGCTGACATATTAGCTTTGACTCCAAATTCCTTGGCGTCTCACAGTCTCCGTACATCTTTACTATGATGATGTTAGCTGAAATATGACTCATCTACGATGGGCACTCTAAAGAATAAGTTACTAGTTGGGGGTTACTAGGCTTCACTTAGAGTAAGTGTGTTTGGAAGTAGTGGAAGTAAGGAAGAAAATTAGAACTAACTTTCAAAAATAATAAGATGGAAATATTATATTTCATATATTTCTAGTATTTGTTTTTTACTTTTTGGAAGAAAAATAAAATATTTATTTTTGTGGAAGAAAAAAAATAGGAAAACACAAGATAATAAAATATTATTGCTTTTTAATTCCAACTATACTTTTATCCAAAATCAATGTGAAGTAAAGTTGAGAAGTAAAGATATCACGTAGGATCCATCTCACCATTATAGAAGTAACTTCCAGTTTACTTTTTGTGCAAACAAATACATGAAATAGTAGAAGTAAACCTGTTTAATGGGCCGGGTGGCCCGATGGGCACGCCCGGCCCGGCACGTGCTGAGCACGTGCCCGGCACGGCACGGGTGATCCGTGCCGTGCCGTGCCGGGCACGGCCCGACACCTCAGCTCGGGTCGCCGAGGCCGGCCGTGCCGCCGGCACGGTGTGACCCGACACGGATATTAATTTTTTTTTTTTTAAATAGCCGTCAGGGAAAATTGGGAGGGTTTTTGCAATTTTTTTTTGCAAAAAGCCCCCCAATGGCTATTTTTATAACCGTTAAGGGGTTTCTTGCAATTTTAAATTGCAGATATTTTTCCCAACGTTCAAAATAGCCGTTGGGGGGTTTTTGTAATTTTTTTTTGCAAATTAAAACCTTTCTTTCTCTATAAATAGCTCATTATCTCCTCTATTACCATTCATCATTCTTATACAACCAAATTCTTTCTCAAAAATCTTCTAAAATTTTTACTTCTCAAGAAGTCTCAAGTAAAGCAATTAGTAAGTTTCAATCAAGTGATCAAGAAGTCTCAAACAAGTAAGTCTCCCAAATAAGATCCAAGCAAGTTTTCTCATTGAAGTAAAGTTTTCTTCGCTATTTCGGTTTCCACCTTCATCTCTCTAGCTAGATATTTCACTCTCTCTATCAAATAGTTCACCGGTTAACATGTATTTATAATTTAAAGTTTTTTTGAGAATTTTAATTTGTTTTTTTCGGGATTTTATTAAAATGGATGCACACTCGTCTGGCGTTTCTTGCTCTCAAGCCACGGGTTTTTTTACTCTCTTTTTAACTGATGAAGAATATCAAAATCTATGTCAACTCTTAGAACAACCTCCTCAAGTACCATTTTTTATATCTGAGGAACCTACTGATACAACCATACCCGAAACACAAACTACCACATCTACTAGGGATACTAAATCAGACATATGGAAATATTTTGAAAAAATAATAGAAAATAGTGTTAGGAAAGCTAAGTGTAAACACTGTCATAAAATTTATTCGTTTCCTTTAGGTAGCGGAACGGGTCATCTTAAAAGATACCTAGAAAAAACTCACACACCAAATGTACCATTTCAAACACAAATAAGCACATTTGGTGGATCATTAGGTATACGTAAATATGATCCAATTAAAACAAGAGAACATTTAACAAGATTTATAATACATGACGAACAACCATTTACTTTTTCAAAAAATTGCAAATTTGAAAGATTTTGTAAATCAGCATTTACTGACGAATATAAAAAAGTTCCACGTTCAACATCTACATCTGACATGTTCAAACTATATAAAGAGCAGATGGACACTTTAATAGCTATTTTTACTTCTTTAATTTTTAGAGTTACTATAACTGCAGATTGTTAGGAAGTTAAAAATATGACTAATTATTTATGCGTAACGGCACACTATATAGATCAAGATTGGTGCATACAAAAAAGAATAATAGGGTTTAGGGTATTTGAATTTCCTCACAATGCACATAATTTATCACAATCCATTCTAAGTGTTTTTTCAGCTTTTGGAATAGACAATAAAATATTTACCATTTTTTTGGATAATACTTCTGAAAATACGACCGCAATTAGAATTCTTAAAAATTATACAAAACTAATTCTAGATGGAAAATTATTCCACGTTAGGTGTATTTGCCACATACTAAACTTATGCGTTCAAGATGGATTAAAAATAGCAAATGATTCACTAATGAAACTTAGGTATACATTACTTTTTATTAAAGATAGTGGGCTAAGAAGACAAACATTTAAACAAATATGTAAAAATATGAAAATATCACTTAGAATTGTACCTACAGATGTTAGAACAAGATGGAATTTTACATATAAAATGTTAAACATAGCTATTCAGTATAAAAATGTAATAAATACTTTTAATGAAATAGAGTCACCAATTAATAGTTTAGATAATAATGAATGGCACCAGTTGCATTGCATTTCTAAGTTTTTAAGCAAATTTAAAAATGCAACTAGAGCACTGTCAGGAACTTATTACCCAACTACACACATTGCATTATATTATCTAACCGAAATTAGTTCGGTTTTTAATGAATGTAGAAACCACCCTATACTTGAAATTATTGTTCAACCTATGGAAAATAAATTTAATAAATATTTTAAAGATTTTCCATACTTATTATATTTTGCAACTGTTATGGATCCCCGTTGCAAGTTAGATGGATTTGAAATATTAATAGATTTATTTTATACAAATATGTCTTATGAAAATAATGTGAGGGATTTAGTTAATGATATTAAAACATGTTTAGATATTATGTATAAAACATATGAAGATATGTATGGTGTGCCAACACAAACTACAAAAGAACCATTTACTAGGAAAATTCGTAATCCAATAATATCATTTGTATTTCACAGAAAAAAGCCAAGACAAACTAGTACATATTTTAATGAATTACATTATTATTTAGAGAGAGCTAACTATGAAGATAACGCATCTCTTGAAAATTATGAATCCTTTGATATTTTGGCATGGTGGAAATCACAGAAAAAAACATATCCTGTGCTTTCCAACATAGCTCGTGATCTACTAACTCCTCCGGTGTCTACTGTAGCATCGGAGTCTACTTTTAGCGCAGGTGGTAGAGTGCTCACGGACTTGAGAACCTCAATGGCGTCGGACACATTGGAGATGTGTGTCTGCTTGAAGGATTGGTACGACGCAGAAGATAGGGAATAAGATTTGACTAATGAAGTTGTACTAGAGACCTTAGACTTACCAGAAGAAATGAAGCATGATTAAAAGTATTTAAATTTGTAAGGATTTTCATGTATTTTCAATTTTTTTTTTGTAATTTTTAACTCATAAATCTCTTAGAAAAGATATTAAGAAAAAGTTGAGGGTGACGGTTATGGTCCTCTCCCCTCTCTTCGAACTTTGTTTAACTTCTAAAGAGTTTTATAGAGCAATTATATGAATGTAATGAGATTAAATATAATATAATATTTTTTTATTGTTATTACTTCTTATTAAATCTAGTTAAATGAAGCAAATTACCCACTTTAATTTTTTTTTTCTGTTTTTTTAATTAATATGGGCCGGCACGGGCTCGGCACGGGCACGGCACGCCGTGCCGGCAGGCCGAGCCCAGGCCTAGGCCCTGACAACCGTGCCGTGCCGGTGGCACAGCACGCCCGTGCCGGGCACGGGCCGGGCACGGTGCATTAAACACCTCTAATTAGAAGTGACTTTACTTCTACTACTTTCTTTCTACTTCCATACAAACAAACACACATTTAAATGCATAACAACAAAATCATAATATTTTATCTTCCAAGTTGCAATTTTATTATATATTTTTCTTTTTTAAATTTTGCGATATTGCACTATTTGGATAGACTTCGAATATTTTAGAAACTTTGATAAACTCGAACACCTAGAAATTTCAAAAGATTTTATTCGATACGATAAAACACATGAAAGAGTTTTCATGAGTAGAAAAAGCAAAAGGATAAAAAGATAGTGGAGAAAAAGGAAACAGAATTAGATAGAAATTTTAATATCATATTTTTATAAATTTAAGATAATTTCATCTAAGATTTTCTTGCCAAACAACTTTTTCAAATGTAGGGCATAAATTATTATAAAGGGAAGCATCTACGCACACCCAAAATTTCTTAGAGCACCCTTAGAAAGTTTACAAATATCACAAATTTGCCATTTTTTGTTGACGATTTTATCCTCACCTTTTCTATATTATCTCCTTCATTTCATTCTGCGTTTAATAACTCGACAAGTGTTTAGTCACTGAACGTTATTCACACAGTTCAGCATTTAAACTCCGAATGATTTGCTTTCATCATTATTTAGTTTGGCATCTTAATCGCAAAATGGAATAAAGGAGACAACTTTTTGGATAAGATGATGAAAAATTTGTAATATTCATAAACTTTCCAGTAGTGTGCCCTTCGAAGCTTCCTTAGAAATTATCAAGAGATGGCTATCCCAGTCGAAAATTTTATGTTAAAAAAAAAAAAAGTACTAACATGAGTAAAACAGATTACATAATAGGATAAAGGAGAATTAAGGAGTGGGTTGACTATACTCTATCTGCCATTTTATGCAGGCAGCCAAGAAAGGAGATCACTGTATATATGAGTATAATAGAAATGAGCTTTCAGCTTATATAAGTTATTTAAATTACAGTTTATTTTTACTATCTCTACTAATTATTTTTTATTTTTTTATTTTTTAGATTATGATCATGACCCTCAAGGATGACCCTTAAGGGTTCACTTGTACCTAATTTCTTGGGTATTAGTTTTGATTTAGTCCTCGATTAAGTTATTTAAATTACAGTTTATTTTTACTATCTCTACTAATTATTTTTTATTTTTTTATTTTTTAGATTATGATCATGACCCTCAAGGATGACCCTTAAGGGTTCACTTGTACCTAATTTCTTGGGTATTAGTTTTGATTTAGTCCTCGATTAAGTTGATACAAAGTTAACAGTTTTCAATAAATAAAATATTTTATATCCACTTAATAAAAAGGTAAATAAATTCCAAATTAATGAAATTTGATATCAAAGAAATTAAGGAGATAGAAATAGTAATTCTAGAAAAAAAAAAGAAGAAAAATTATTGAATCAGTATATTTTTGTCACTAACTCACGTAATTTTTTTCTGAATCAGCGGCTCACACACACGCCTACAAGATCGATATTTTGATGTCTAATGTTAGTCTAATGCTAAGGACATGCCAAAACCAAATTGTGTGGCATATTCAAATCTCAAGAGTAACAATTAACTGAGCTATATAAGCATCTACCCTTGGATCTCTTCACAATACTATCCATCAACACCAATATATATTACGACCTAGATATCTAGGAGGAGAAGACCCAATTTGACCACTAAGAAAAATGAGTTTTATAGTAGATAGATCTAATTCAAAGCCTCCTAACAAAATAATTAAGCACCGTGTTATATAAATTAATGGATTAATCATAATCAGAACTCCTACAACTTAACACTCGAAAAAATTGAAACTCTAAAAGAAAAATTCCTGGACAGCTTAACGGAGTGAACTGAGCATCAGTGGACAGGTCATCTGATTTGCACATGTTGTGAAAAACCTAACTGAGTGAACTAGGCATACCCTGATTTGCACATGTTGTGAAAAGACTAAATTGCCCCCCAACCTAAGTGAGAGGAGAAAGAGGGAGAATTGGGGATACTGTGGTTTGGTTTCTCCTCTCTTCCTCTCGGGCGTGTCTTGGGCACAGAGCGGGAAAAGAATTGCAGCACAAAAGGCAATTCTAGGGCACAATTGGAGATTTCTCTCTCTCTCTCTCTCTCAGGCGACTCTAGGGCACAACGGCGGGCGAGATCTTCGTTCTTCTCCTTCATCATCGGCCATGTATCGCCGAGCGAGAAAGCTGGTGACTTCCATTGTCTCATCCCAATCGCGGGGCTATGCGGCCGCCGCTATTCCGTCGCCGGCGGTGTTCGTGGACAAGAACACGCGGGTGATCTGCTAGGGGATCACCGACAAGAATGACACTTTTCACATCGAGCAGGCCATCGAGTACGACACCAATATGGTAATTTTACGCTTTCCCCCTTCAAAGATTCTATGTTTAGGTCACAGATCATGTGGTTTGATCTGTTTGCGGCATATCAGGATGTGTCTTTTAGGGCTTTCTGAAGATTTGAATTGTAGAGGGTATTGCGATTAGGATTTTTAGTTGAATAAAGTTGGTAAGAGATGAAAAGAAATGATTTCGATGTTATTGGTAAAGAAGCATGAGTCCATAGAATTTTTTAACAGTGAAGATTCAACCTTGTGGGAATTTTGAGACTGTTGGATTTGTGTAGAACAATGGAGAGGAAGAGCTAGTTTCGATATATATGTTGTAAGAAAGATAATCTTAAAAGGCATGGTAGGTATTCGAGTTGATAATCTTAGAAGGCATAGTGGACAAAAACCTAAAGTTGATAGAATTTTGAGGAATATTGGGTAATCTTCTTTCACCAGGATAGATCCCTTAGTTTGAGTAGGGAAGTTACCATTATTATTTTTTAGAAGTATAATGACAGATGTTTAGAGCAATTAGTCAGCAAAATCTATAAATGTAGGAAAATATTGTGCTTAGTACTCCGATCTTGAAATAGATAGAAATCAAGAGTAAATATTATTAGCTTAAGTTTCTTTTTAACTAGGGGAGTTTCTAGATGGGCACAAGAAATTTCCTAGTGAGCCCACTTTAAAAGTGTTCGTCTTTACAATTTTGCCATTATATTTTTAGGTCAAAAATACCCTTTAGAGAATCCCGTCCGGGCTATCCAGCCCGGACATATATGCTCTGTCCGGGCTGGATAGCCCGGACAGTGGACGTATGTCCTGGCTGGATAGCATCCAGCCCGGACAGTGGACGTATGTCCTGGCTGGATAGCCCGGACGGAGTTGGCTCATTTTTGTAATAATTCCTAATCCGGGCTTGACACCCTGGATATCTAATTTCATGTCCGGGTTTACAGTCCCGGATCATATAGAAATGATCCGGTTCTGTAAACCCGAATCACAGATACGGTTAGAGTGGCGCAGCGGAAGCGTGTTGGGCCCATAATCCACAGGTCCCAGGATCGAAACCTGGCTCTGATAGTTCTTAATAAAAGCTTCCCTTCTGATTTTTTAATTTAACTTTTGTAACACCTGGGCTTCAAGCTTTCGAAATTTTTTTGAAAAAAATTTGATTCTTGCATGGGCTTCAGGCTGTTCTATGGGCTTTTGGTTGGTAAATAAAGTACAACCGTCGTTGTTGTCAACATAAGTTTTCATGCTTCTCTTCTGTTTGATATATTTTCTCGCTTCTTTTAACTAGCATTAGGGGGAGTTTCTAGATGGGCACAAGAAATTTCCTAGTGAGCCCACTTTAAAAGTCTTTGTTTTTAAAAGTCTTCTGTTTTTGTATACGGTGTGTCAAACATCAACTTGCCATCATTGGTCCAAACACCAACGAGATTTATCCAACATATCAACGACTTCGCATCATTGATCCAACAAAAACACAAGTAATTCAAAACTTCAAAATAAAATGTCGGCAAAATTAGCTTAAATTGATACGGTATATCACTGCTTATCCAAATGAGGTGTAAAATGCGTATCTAACAACAACGGTCCATCGCATCAATATCATGCTATCAAAACATATCACCAACTACGCATCATTGATTCGAACATATACACAAAGTCATTCAAAACATTAAAATTGTAGTTTGGCGCCGCAATATACAAGATGAGGCTCCTTTAAAAACAACGTCAACTACAACTTTATATATAAACCATGTTCCTTGAGTACAACTTCAATTTAAAAGAACGACAAACTAAAATGAATTTTTGTTCCATGCTAACAACTTTTTTTTGGACTTTGCGACTAATATTAAAAAAGAACAACAGATTCTAGATTCTTCGATACTTCCGAGCAGGTTGCTTCTTTGCGGGTTGGCGGCGTCTTGAAGAGGTAGGACGATCAGTGGGGGATCCAGCAACGGGCTGTAATACTGTGTCAAGATCAGTTTGTGTGTACCCAGTTAGAACTGATTTTATCTTCACGAGGGCATTATAGAGAAAACTTGGACGCCTCTTTCTTGCGGTCTCGCCTTGCTCTAAGAAGGGATCAATAATTGCTATAGCTTCTTGAATTCTCTGCATATATTATGGCAAAAACATATATAAGTTAGATTATAAGTGAGCTAAGTATAAGAACATCGGTGAGTTGTGGTAGATCCAACAACAACGGATAAAGCATATAGGACATTACATATAGGTACATAAAGTATATGTTTTCTTAGTAACAAAATATTGGTTATAGAAATGAAGGTTCAACAATTATCTCCCGACATTCAAGAAAACCAAAGTGATTGTAGTTACTTGCTTGGGCTCGTTATATTTGTTGCTGGAAATAATTGGTTGTTCTCTCAAAACAACCCTATTTCAAATTGATTAATAGCAAAAGGAGTTCATATTAACACATGCGTTAGCATTAAGACCCTAACCTAAGAGTTGTTATAACTAAAAGAACACACCCTCCTGTAGAAGTTGTCATGCTCAGGAGATAACTCAGAACATCTGCATTAAGAACCTTGCAATACCTTTTAAGGTAAGCCTCCATTTTCACAAATTTCTCATGTATTCAGAAATGGTCAAGATCAAAAGATGGACTATGAAAATATTAAACTTAATTTTACGACATTATCAAGCAACAATACAAACAGTCTAAAATCATAATACAAACAAAAAAATTAAAATTAAAAAAAAAAATTAAACCAACAAACCACCAAAATAAAAAAATTAAACAACAAATCAAAAACAGGCTAAAATCATAATCCATAAAAAAATTTAATTAAATTTAAATAGCAAATACCTTACTCCTTAAATCTCCTGCACTCGGGGACAGAGCGTCGGCGACAGCGCGTCAGGGGGAGAGCGTGCGAGTGTCACCGGTCGGCGATAGCCCGCAAGCGTCGGCGAGAGAGAGAGGAAGCCGGGTATATCGGCCCCACTCGAGAGAGAGAGAGGGGAGAAGTCGGCGAGAGAGATAGAGGGGAATTCGGCGAGAGAGAGAGGGGGGGGAAGCCGGCGAGAGAGAGAGGGGGGAAGCCGGCGATAGAGAGAGGGGGGAAGTCGGCGATAGAGAGAGAGAGAGGAAGTCGGCGAGAGAGAGAAGGGAGAAGTCGGCAGGGAATAGGTTTTGTTTGGGAACGGTGGGAGAGAAAGAGAGGAAGATGGCGAGGGCAATTTGGGAAAATAGGTGTGCTCACTAGGAAAAAATGAGGTTTTTGAAAAGTAAAGGTGTGCGCACTAGGAAAAGTGGGCTCACTAGGAAAAATCTTGTGCCCATCTAGAAATTCCCTTAACTAGACATATTGCTTCTTGGTTGTTTACTGTTAAATTTATCTGTAAGCACGGAAACTTTATTGAGTTTCTTATTGATGAAATCATCATATGTCTTGTGTGATTAAACCTTGATTATTACTTTATTGTAGATTTTTTGAACATTATTCACAGTTATGATAGAAATCAGGATGAAAATTATGAGTTTGAATTTTATAGTCTATGAACAATTTGTTCTGTCATGTTAGCTCTTCTTGTAATACAAGCATGAGTAGCTTTACTTTAGGAAGGTAAGTAGGCCAGTACTTTATGATTTTCTCCCCCTTATACTTTTAATGTTTCCCTCAGAGATGGAGCCTAATAGGAAGAGAGGAAGAAAGCCTATTAGGAAGAGAGGAAAAAAGCCCGCCACGAAGCTTCTAATTTCAGGAAAGGGAAAGTCAACAATGAGAAAATAGGAAACAACGACAACGAAAGAGTAAGGAAACAGAGAGCAACAACAAAATCAACCATAAGAGAGCAAGTGCTAGATGCGTACCAAAAGTGTGTTTTTTGTGGCTCATGTATGTCCTATATTGCAGTAGATTATTTCGTCCGTCGTGTACCATCAACTGGCAAAAAATGTTGCCTCAAATTTGATATGTTTTTCAACAGATCTTTGTGTACCATCAACTGGCAAAAAATGTTGCCTCAAATTTGATATGTTTTTCAACAGATCTTTATGTATCAACCTTTGGTACATTATCGTGTACGAATTGTCTGTATAAGGTCACTCGCAACAGCTTCATCTTAGAAATAGATTCAATTTGCTTTATAACTGGAATTACTGCAAACTGACAAGGAAAAATTGCAGTTACGACCTAAGAACAGAGTTTCATCAAAATTGTGATCTTGCTCGAGCTTTCAGTTTCTTGATTCAATTCATAAACATAAAGTTACTTTTCTCCCAAAGAAGGCATTTGTAGCCCCCACCCTCATCCGCATGCTCTCAAGCTGAAGTCTATACACAGCAGCACAAGTAATATATGACCTGAAGATTCGTGTCTAATCAATTTTTCTTTTGGGATCTTTTTGTTCAGACGTTTACATACGTGACTGTTGGATCAGAGCCATCATCACAAACTACTAGCGACGCACAATATCCTACAATATCCTTTTAGCTTGATCACCGCAAACTTGACTTGTTAGTTGTGTTATGTATATGTAGTATAATGTACGGTTAATTTGTCTTTGATATGCAAGGAATATTTGATGATATTTGGCACTTCTCATATTGATATTTTATTGTTGATTTGCAAAATTGAATATATGATGTTGCTGCTACTGTGCTTGGTGAGCAGTAGCTGCAACAGCAAGCACAGCTGCTGCTGCTTGATGCTGCAGCAACTGCTTAGCAAGCAAGCAGCAACAACAGTAGCATCAGCAAGCCAGCAACCAGCCAGCATGAGGAGTGAGGAAGTGAGTGAGAGAGAGTGGGGGAGTGAAGAGTGTTGACTTGATTACCTGGGAAGGAGAGGAGTGCTGATTAAAGGAGATGGGTGAGACTAAAATAGAAATTAGAGAAAAAGAGTGCATTTTGATGTAAAAAAGAGAGTGATATTAACTAATTGTTAACTAATAGGAGTAATGATTTATTGAGAGTTTCAATGTTTATGGATGTTAAGTTATAGATCCCATACTACAGGAGGTCTGACTGTGATTAACCCTAAATTAAATAATTATCCACTGTGTCTTTGATTCTTTGGATCTGAAACAACCCAGGGCTCAGCAAGCGCAAGATAAATAATTATAATGAATGCAACTGCCAGCCATATATCGTAACAAACTATTTGCAAAATAAGCTTTGTCATTGGGAAAAATTTGGGGCTTCGTTAAAGCTAAGCAAGCAAGTCGAGAAGTAATAGAATTGGGCATCGTATATTCATGAAATTTTGACAAAAACAGAGGTTCAATTTCACTATATGCATTACTACAATGTGGCTATACATCATGTTTTTAAAAACATCAGTGGGTTAACAAGGCAACAGGATAGCCACGGGGCCATCATTCTCGCCGGTAACGTTTGATAGACTATTCAGACTTCCCTTCAGGCTGCCAAAACAGAGCAACTGAATGGCAGGAGAAGCAATTATCAACAAATACCATCACTGTGATTAAAGGTTTGTACCTATCTACATGTAAATGAATAGTAATATAGACGAAAATCACTAACCCCAGAGGGAAACAGGGAGATAAAGCTTCACTTCTTTAATCCCTGCACTTTCTCCTCTCCAATGATCCATCTAGTCAACCGGCTGGGATCATCAGCAAGGGCTCTGCATGAGGGAGCTATCGCAAGTTCGGCCCCGATCTGATTGTACTCCCTGAGAGCAGCTTCCATCTCTGCTTCAATAAGTGTGTCATCAGTGCTGTCTAATCCTATTTGGAGAGCTTCGGCATAGTGTTTCTCCTTTTCCGGGTCACTCTCGAAAGGATCCATCACAGAGCCCTGAAAAAAGCATTGCACTCGGTATTACGCTCTGCTGACAGCAAATATATTTTATCAGATTCAGATGCAGAAATTTGAACAACTTCACTGGAGTATTTGTTAGTATTAAAAGGTAAACTTGTCCCTAACATCTATGAAGCATGGACGACATGGATGTGGACACAAACATGAGACATGGATGCATGCAATAACAAAATCCTAAAAGGAAAGACATGGTGACATGACAAACACTAATTATTATCATTTTTATTCTTTTATATATAGATAAATTTATAAATAATGTATAAAATATCAACTGACAAACTATTATCATAAGATTAATAATTCATAATCAATGCAAGGATGTTCATCAACTCAGTTACATTGCCAGATTGCTTAATCATGTAAAAATGAGAATATTTCAAGCAGTAAAAATTTTCCCAATTCAAAAGCAATAAAATTTGTTTAATTAATCTTTAAATTTTTTTCTTCTCTTAGGCTTTCTATAACCATACAACAAAAACTCAAAGTAGTTTATTGGTAGAATGAACACAGGATTGTACCAAAAAATGATTATCTAATCACCGTAGTCCATGACTGGATCTAGATCACAAACGTTTTACTAAAAAACATAACTAGCAGAGTTTAAGCTTATTCACATCTGTTATCAAGATTTTCTATTTTTCTATCATAGAAAAATGCCTGAAAAAGTCATAAAACTACTTAATTATATTTAAATGTTAACCAAAGTAAAACTATAGCTAAAAGATTTCATAAGAAATAATATAGAATATAAAATAATTTGAAGTAAACTAATTATGTCGCCATACATTTGAAGTTGGCCTCAAGCCAGACATGGACATTTCGTGTTGACCATGAGCCGGGCACGCCATATCAATTTGCAACGCGTATCATGCATGAATAGTGTCCAGAATGTCTTCGACATGGATACAAAACCAAAACTGAAGTGTCTATTTTTGTAATTTAACATTAATGTAAAACTCATAGAAAAATCAACTAAACTGAATTAGCATTTTGTTCACTTAGATTTCTTTCAGCGGAGGAACGTGCCAGGTCTCCTCAACGTTTGATCCCAAGTTTCTAGGGGGATAACTAGCGGTAGCACCAAGTTTTCACCTGATTCAGTTTCAACAAATTTGAAACAAAACACTTTTAATTGTAACTTCTAGTCCAAGTAATCTCAAGTTCATTCCAAAATAGACAAGTTTTTATTATTTTGAAGGAACACGTCAAAGATAACATCCTCTCGGTTTCTGGCCAAAATGAGGTCATTCACGGAAGATCCTAGTTAAGAATAGTCTGCAGAGACTACTTTTAGCTTGATATAGCAAAATATCAACCGTTAACTAGTCAACATCAAGTGCCCCGTAAGGAGAAAACTTATGCTCAGGACATGTTCTCCATAAAAACTTATAAGGCCACTAGAAAGGCGGGCATACCTTATTTATCACACTATTTAAGCATTGGGCAACTAGAGAGCAAATCTTCCAACAACCCTACTGATGGATATCATTATGAAGACTAAGATGCAATTTTCACGGTTAGTTTTTTTTTTCCCCCAGTTTTAGTGATTCTTAGTTTCTACACGCGCTTGTGCGTGTTATCATTAAAAATAAGCTTGTATGAACTTATGAATTGGATAGAATGAAATATTGTTTAAGAAAACACTTCTTTTAGCATGGTGACTTGCTACCAATTCCCAAATCTTTTTCCATAGATCTATCGAAAGTAGGTGATAGATACTTGAGTGAATTTCCAAATCAATCCCAAAATCTCTCGTGGATTCGTTGAAAGTGGGTAAGCAATCACCTTAATGAATCTTATTGATATTATTTTATCTCTACTTTTCCAAATGCTCAACCCCAAACCTAAACTTCCCTTTCATTCTACCATCTAACTGGTATCAGAACTAAAATGATCATGTTTCGTTGGTATGCCTCATCAGACAAAAACACTAAACCTATCATCATCTTCTTCCTTTGTCTCATAAAAAGAATTAGATTTCCCCCAATTTTCCAATTTCTACCTCCATCTTCTTTTTTTCTTATCTTTTTATTTTTATTTTGAATTTTAATTTTTTTAAAAGAGAGAAAACTATAACTATTAAAGGGAGGAAAAAATAAGAAAGAGAGAATAGAAAACAAATAGAAAAGACAAAAGTGAAAAACAAAAGAGGAAAAAAAAAAAAAATCAAACTCACTTTCATCTCCAATTTTGACTAAGCCGAAGCCCCTGCCGCCCACATCTACCCATGCTCGCTAACATGGATCAGCTCGCCAGTCAGTCAATTGCACCCATTTCCACTCTCATCTATCTGCCTTGACTCTATTCTTCACCTCTGGCTCCAATCAAGCTACCGCTAGCCCCCTTCAACAGCCTACCCTCTCTATTTCATCGTCAATCATCCCACATCAGATCCAAAGATCAAATCACCATCGGAGCTTCCCCTGCCTCCCAGGAACGTCGTAGCTGAATGCGCACCTTCATCGAAACATCAAGCCCCCTTGAGTCTCCATCCTCTAGTTCGACTTGATTTTCCATCGTCTCCAATTTGATCCAGTTCAACTCGATTTGCCATCATCTCCAATATGATTCGCCTTTGTCGCAACTCTAGTCAATTCTACTTCGAACATGAAGAGTTTCGTTACTCTTCAACTCCAAACACGAATCATTTTGGGTCAGAGACTGTTTGGGTCCCAACCTTGACCTGAGCCCTTCAATTTCAAGTCTTACACGGTCCAAGCCCAATCAAAATCCAAGTACATTCAATAGCTACCCAACTGGGACCTAATTTTTTCAGTAGTTGGGTCAATTATGCAGTCAGACAACATGCTAGCACTTCCAGACCCATTAATAGTCCAAAAGTTGTTCTAGACCTGTTTCAAGCCTGATTAGAGCCAGATTTGAGATGTTGCACTCTTGAACATGCTTCTTTAAGATGGAAGAATCGTACCCCCGAGGTAAGCTCTAATTGAATCTAAACGCTCCAATTTGTAAATTTTGTATTCTCTTGTCTTATGCACGAACTTGGATTTGTCCAGTGGTAATCATGTTTGCCAACTGATTTCCTTGTATGTCGTATTTCATTGTATAATTAGGACTTGCATTTCACTGTATTTAACGAGGGTATTATTTTATTTCGTTGTTATCTTTTGTCCATAAGTCGCACGCATTATAGCATTTGGAGTCTAGGATTTACATTGCATATGCATATCTTTTATTGATCATATTTGTGTCTAAGGGTACTATACACTCCATAAAGGCAAGCAATATAAGCCTGATCCTACCGATATAGAAGAGAAACTTGAAATTATGCTTCATGGGCTTCAGAAAATCAAAACTTAAAACAAAAGGAGGGATAAAAATAATCATAGACAGAGAGATGACAACGATAACATCACATGAAAGGTCGAGGTAGATGTTAGCCCTTTTGATAATGCATATGAACCCCAACCACTCAGCTTGTAGGTAAAAGTCAGTTTATTAGGGAGAGTTTGAGTCCCTATGAGATAGTTAATGGTTATAGATCCAAGGTACCTATAAATATACTTTGTATCTTTTCATAAGACAACCCTAGCAAACATTAACCTCACTTGAATGTCTACATAAGTTCTGTGGGAAAATCTATTGGCAACTTTTATTAGTGAGGCTACTTTGGAAATATGTTGCAGATTTACACAAAAGAATATAAGAATTTGCAGTTGAAATATAGGTGACTATTAGGGTTCATCTAGAGAGATTTCTTTCTAGAGCAGTAGAGATCCTTCATATTTGATGTACAAGTCCCTACATATATATGAGGAAGATTGGTTCAAATACTTTAAGTTGGATATTCCACAAGAGCTCGTATTACTCTAGCCATCGGTTAAGATTATTCGACTCTTTTTGTGATGCATGTACCTTTCTGGATCCACCATCGACTGCAGCTAGTCCATCGTAGAGGCCAGTCCCATCTTTACCACCTCTGTTCAAACTTAATGCACGACTGTCGATTCCACAACCACCATCATGGTCCAATTGAAATGCTTCATGCAAGGAGATTGTTCAGTTCAATTCGAACATGCTTGGCGTTTACTATTTTTACATTCACTGAAGATGAATTCTTCCAAGTTGTGGCGAATTGTTGAGAATCATTATGAAAACTTATATTTAATTATGAATTTAAAATTTTAAGATTTAGTGAATCATGGTTTTTTAGTGACTTAGTTTCTGCACGTGTTGTGCATATGATTTTCATTTTAAATAAGCTTATATAAACTCGTGAATTAAAAAGAATTCATTTAGCATGGTGACTTTCTAACAACTCCTAAATCTTCGTGGACTCGTTGAAAGTGAATGAGATATCACCCGAGTATTTTCAAATTAATCCCTAAATTTCTTCACGTGGATTCATTAACAATGGATTCTTAATCACTTGGGTGGAGTCCCAAATTTTATTGGTATCATTTTAATTATTTTTCCAAATTTTCTGAAATCTCCACCACAAACCCTAAGATTTCCTTCCATCCGGCGTCACCTATCTGCCATAATGAATCCAGACATAGAGAAGGTGATAAAGTTCGCTACGCAAAATTGCAGATGTTTCAAACTAGTGCAACATGAGTGGATTAGCCAGAGAACTAAAACTGAGAAGACAATGTACTGTCCAAGTTATTGAGAACAGACTGATATAATGGCATGCATGTCTTATGTAATGCTGGCTAGAAAGACAAATTAGATCATCTTTTCCTGACGTTAAAATCCTCATTTACCATTCAGTCATCAAGATTGACATAACGAATTCTAAGCCTTTCAACCTGTTACTGGCAAATTCATGAACTCTAGATACCCAGCGGCTCTCTTATCCTACCTCCCATGATAATCTACACACTTCCTATGAATTGTTTAGTGTAATCCCTGTTACAACAACTCATAGTTTCTTCCCAATATTCTCAGTTTCTAACTTAATTCACAATGTTCGCACGCACGCACCTCAATACTCGACAGTCTACATTTCATACCTTATCTTATCTTTCCCAGCCATACATGATGCAACTGTACAAGCCCCCAAATTCCCACCATATCAGCAGCCCACTCTCCTGTAACTAGCGAGTATAATTGCTGCCATATATTACTCACCTATGTTGGTCATACAACCACATGGCTACATTTATAATCCACACACGTCTGCCTCCTAATTCATAAAAACTTCTGATATATCTCACTACCTATTATTTTAAGTTCACAATGGTGGATCATCGTCACCTTTGTACACAGGCTTCCAAAGACATCATAAAGCAAATTAAAATTGATGGGACAGCCTTAAATTTATGGAATCCCATAATAAACCATTTTGTTTCAGTTATGTTCCCATTCCATGGAAATTCTAACTTGTTGAGTTTCAGCATAGGATTTTCGGTTAATTCTTGATAATATTTTCCTTTTTGGAGAATTCTTAATAATAGTTTTGGAAATCCTCCAACGCTTGACTTTTCCTTGATAATAAATTGTGTTGAAATGTCAGTGGTGCATCCTTTCTTGGAAATATTTCGGAAATTAGTTCATCTAATAAAATAAATTGAAATTAGATCACTTAAAACATGTGTTAAATAACCTGGGCATACAGGATAAAATTATTCTAAACACCCCCCCCCCCCCCCCCTTCTTCCTCTTCCTTCTTCCCCACAACATCTTCAAATCCAGGTTAAAGCCAACAAATAAATATTAACCCTTCACTATAAAAACCATTCAGATAATAAAAATTGAATTGGGATAAAAGATAACCTTCAATCTCTTACATGTTTAGGGGCCTTTAAAAGACCACCATGTTACCCATTTATCAAAAAAATTGGCGTTCTATGCCTATTCTGGTTAACTAGGGGAGTGACGATATAGAACCTTCACTTTTCTCAAGCATAAAGAAAGCGTGGAATCTCCTTCAAGCCTCAAAACAGACCCCAATATTCTAAAACCTAGACAACTCGTCTGAGTACATGGCCAAGTACTCAGACTCATCCTCCAAATATGCCGAGAACAGAAAACTCCTCAAAGAAAGAAACAAAATGAGTACTCGTTTGATTTGGTTGAGTCCAGATTATGAAGTAGGTACCTGGATCTTTTTTCAATCAAACAATAAAAAAGAGCAAATATTTTTTTTCCAATCCGACTCGTCAGCATTTGTAATAGAAGTTCGCGTGACAGATTAGGGTGAGTCTTAATCTCTATCTCAATAAATCTCTGTGGTTGTAGCGAATCAGTGATCATCAAAACAACTTTGAAGTGGTGCGATCAGCGAAGCAACATCCGTAGGAGCTCGTAAGTTATTCACAATGATCAATCCAGGGAGCAAGATATCAACAGGTCAACATTTCGCAGTGCTTCAAATTAAGTAAAAAAGTAAGATTGATCCTATTTTTTCATTTTTTTCGTTTTCTTTTCTTCTTTTTTCTATATATTTTCAATTTTCTCTTCTTTCATTCATTCTTTTTTTCTGATTATTTTAAAATGAAATATTTTCAAATCGATTGAGTCGAGAGTCGAGAGTCGAGTTAGAAAATGGGCTGACTTTGGAAAAAGCCATATGCGGATATCGGGAAATTGAACGACGACGATGTTTAACATGACTGGTAAATGGAAAGGAGACGATATTAGTAAGGTATGAAGTTGTTTTATTATATAAAATTTATTTTGACTTTTGAGTATTGAGATAATATTTTCCTGTATTACATATTTAATATTTTTGTATATACATATTTTAAAAATTAATACTCGGAATTTTGAACAAATAATTTGTGTGCTTATCGAATTTTCCGAGTATTCACTACTCATTCTCGGATTGAGCGCATAATGGAACTAGGTTTTAGAATACTGACATATTCCACCCCTTTTTAAGAAAAATTCTTAACTCATTAGGAGAGAACTTTAGACATGCAACATAGGGTTACTTCTCTTCTATAGGAACTACTTCTTAGCAAGAATATCTTTATATATCACTTTGTCTCTTTTATTGTACCACACATACACCGAAATATGTGCATGTCTACTACACTCATTTTTTGTGAATGTCCATTGCGCCTACTATTTCAACCAACCAGCTTGAATAGTATGGTTATCACTATCAATCTCCCATTCTTTTGGATAATAGAATCCCATAAACGAATTGCTTATTGGTATCTCTCACCCATCCAGTGTCACAACATTAGAGTCTTAGATCCTCTATTTACTAAATTTGCAATCCATATACTCAATATTAAACCCACTTAATCTAAAACCATGAGATGTTAATATCAATATACTTTATTAGTTATATCAATATATCAATATACTTCATGGGAACTACTTTCTTCATCAATGTCCATCATAACACCTCTCTCGACACTTTATCATATGTTTTTTCTAAATCAATAAAAACCATATACAAATCTCTACTTCTCTCTTGAAATCGCTCCAAGTTACCAACCTCTCTCGGTTGATCGCCCTAACATGAACCTCAACCGGTTCTTTGATATCTTGACAGGCTGCCTTAATTTATGTTTAATTACTCTTTCCTAAAGTTTCATAGTGTGATACATTAATTTTATTTCAGAATAGTTAGAATAACTCTGAATATCATCCTCGTTCATATATAAAGATACTAGGGCACTCCTCATCCATTAATTTCCCTTTTTAGTTTACCAAATCATATTAAAAAGAAATGTCAACCAATATTGAAAATAACGCGTTATAAAACCGTTATATTGTGTTATGTAACCTAATGGAACCCCAATGCTACGTAACAACTAAAAATAACTCAGTGCACCGTAACAGTACGTTTTTTATATTATTTTACGTTACATTACATTAAATTACGTTATTTACAATTATTTTTTTAGTAATTTATATATTGTTGTTGATTATTATTTTATTATTAGCAAATTGTTGTAATTTTCTTACTTAATTAGTTGTTGGCTTGTTTGATTGCTTGTGAAATTGCTAGCTTATTAATTTAAGTTTGCTTTCTTATTCACTTATTGTATTTCTCGTCCGGTTGCTGAAATTTATTTGTAAATTATATTGAATTTTTAACTGCACTGAAATCAATAATTATAAATAAGATAAACTGAACATTACAAAATATAAATTACAACAATGATAATAACTGGAATTAAAATAAAAAATTGGAATCATGCTTTCTTATTTAAATGATAACTGGAATTATAGTTGCAGACTTGATATAATTTATGAAGATATGTGAAAATTATTGTAAAACTTAATATAACATTTGAATAGATGATGTATTACAAAATAGTTTTATATTCTTTTTTTAGATATTTTAAATTTATATTTTAATTTATAAAAAATATTTTATATAGTTTTATATTTATTTTTATTAAATAAATAGGAAATTGTATAACTTACGTTATGCGTTACGCTATATGCGACATAACCTAATAAAGACGAAACGTTACGTTACCGTTATCGCTATTTTAAACATTGATGTCAGCCGTCCCACATATATCTCACCTAGGTATTTCCATGTCTCAAGGAGTTCCTTCCGGGGCAACAACTTTTTTGATATCATCTTTTTCAAAGCCTCTTTTACTTGAGGGTGCATATAAAACTAAGGCTCATATCCTCATGCTAAACGATAAGCTCATACAAATCTTGAATGAAACTATCATTGTACAATTTGTCAAAATAATCTCTCCATCTTTCCTTTCCTTGACCTCTTCATCTTGAACCAACTAGAACCTTCTGATTTCATCTTTGACACACTTCAGTATACATAAGTTTCTAGACTTTCACTATCTTATTCGAGCAATTATATATATATATATATATATATATATATATATATATATATATATATATATATATATATATATATATTACATACATACATCCTTTCAACCTCTTTGGTATCTAACTTCTCGTACACTTTTTTGTAGACTTTAACTCTTGCAACCCGCATAGCTTTCTCAGTCTCCTTGACTAACTTACAACCTCACAAAATTCACTCAATTACTATTCTTCTTAAAATCTATATAAGAATCCCACTTGATCTTAATAACATTTTTAACCTCTTCGTTCCAATGACCTTACATAGTGGAGTACCACCCCTCGACTCACGAGTACATCTTTGGCTACCTTATTGATGCATTTATTTTGTTCAATGTTGCATTTGGATTATCTGGAGCCTCCCAATATGCTTCATGTACCACTCGAAGTAAAGGATTCTTTAGTTACCTTCTAGCCACAACCACTTAACTTTACAATCTAACTTATATTTAATCTTTCAGTCTTCTTATAATCCGAGCATTTAAACCTAAGAGCCTATATTGGGTTACAGCACATCCACCGGCACTACCTTACAATCGATACAACTACTTTTATCTACCCTCCGAGTTAAAAAAGGAATCTATTTGGTTCGTATTCAATCCACTTCTAAAGGTAATAAAATGAGTTCTTTTTAAACCAAGTAGTGACTAAAGCAACCAAAATGTGAAGTGTTAAAGTTTCGTTTTCCTCTTAAAATCCTTACAAGAAGAAACACATACTCGAGATTCCGTAGTAACAAAAGCAACCAAAAGACAGTACAAATGCTCCCTTTTATCATCAAAATTATCTAAGGAAAAAGTAACAACATGATAATATAACAGATGCTGAATAAGTTACATTGAAGAAAGTTTAGATTTAGAAAAGAATCTGTATCTAAATTCTAGAACTTCACACACTTCATTTTTAACCATCAACGATTCATGGGTACAGCCATTAGTGCCCCTCTCTGAAAGGGTTGCACAGTGGCGGTTAAGAGGGGAAGGGAGAGTAACCTTAAGGGGGAAGGGAGAGTAACGACCGACCTTAATCGTAATGCCAGTATTCCAGTCAAACACATATCCGATACATACGGAACTGAAGAGCGAGAGACCAAAGGCTCAATCACTGATCGAAGGAATAGATTCTAACATTATATCATTTATATTGGGTGGTTATTTATATTTATATATTAAGTGGTTAGTCAATTCATATACAAAAGAACCTGACTTTAGTAAAATCATCTATAAAAGAAAAAACTTTTAACAAAGGGGACATACTTCACACGATGCATATATTTAAGGTGCATAACAGTTTACACATCTGTAAGTTTTGGACAAGGATGGACATGTTGGAGATGTCCATCTGAGTCAGAGACACTAACTTTGGGATGGAGGATAAATTTTAATCTGCAAGAAATCAGAGGACCACTTTCTTCTTTTCATAACAGGACATTAAACAAGGAGCCCGTCAAGACAAATTTCAGACCATTTAGATTAAGAAGGATTTCCAAACAACTACTAACTACAAAACTTTCATAATAAGGATGTTCCCTTCACAATCTGAAACAGAGGTCAGATTAGTTACCTGACATAGCTCAGCATAATGCTTGTAAACCTCACTGTTTTCATCTTGATCATAAATTAATGTCCCACCATACCAAGTGCTGGCTCCATCAGCAGACATCATTGCTAGATACCTGGAAAATTACAACAATAAATGTACAACTTATTTTTAAATACCTTTCATTTGATACATCTAGCCGCTTAACTAGAAATTTCAGAGTTTCTAATTATTCCTAACATAGAAATAAAATAATTTACAACAGAATAAAGTTGAATACCTTCTGCTAAACATTCAGATAAAAAAAGCCTTATTCTATTTTTTTTTTTACCTGAATTCTAGAATAATGAAAACAATCACCAAACCCATCACTCATTTTCCCGTGTTTTTTTAGGCTGCAGGCTTTGGTGATCCTGGTACCGAGAACACCACAAACCAGGTCAAGGGCCATGCTTTCTGAATCAGAATTCCGTGGTAGTTTCCTAATTAGGTAATACTTCATCAAAATATTTGATGCCTCTGGTCTAGAAACTGAATCAATTTAGATTGAACAGCCTGAAAGACTCAACAAAGTTAAATTGTGACTGGGCCATGGAATCACATTGTCACAGACACAATGTTCTGTGCCTTCTTTGACTCTGGTCCTCAAAGCATTTAACATAATCAGATATTTTATTCATGTGGCTAGCTAAAAGAATAATTTGCAAACAAACTCCATTAACAAAATATTTGATCTACAACATACACCATCATCTTGATTTACAACATTAGAAAGTGCCTAAAACAATTAAAAATTTGATATCCCTACTTCCTAACCATCATGTGGGCACTGAGAGTATATAGTTGTATGTGTTTATGATTTGAAGCACATAAAATGAGAATTCAGACCTTAGGTCATGATCTAAACATAATGCAACCCTTCCACACCATTTTTGGTAATTTACCTCTCCATCTGTCTCCCTAATATTTGCCTTCTCTGGCCATTTTTTATGACAGCATACCTAAAACTTTATCCATTTAACTACAAACAAGTGTGCGTGCGTGTAAATAACAATAAACATTTCAACCAGTCCAGTTATCAGTCATTCTCCATGACAGTTCAAGCATGAAGAAAAGTGCAAAAACTAGCCGCCACACAGTGACTTGAGAATTTATATACAGCACCAAATATTAGTCCAAAACAATACACGAAAAATACAATTCTACAAAATTTTCCTTCTCTACTATAAAACAGTAGGTACCTTTGGAAGATATCCTCCTCACAGATGTCTTCGGTGAAAGACAGCCAATTCAAACCAGAATAACCAACAACACATAACAAATCTTGATGAACTCCTTTTGCATTTTCATTTACTGCAACCTTGGGAGCAGGTGTGCTTTCTTCAAACTTTCTTTGACCAAACAACCAGTTAGGGCTTTTAAGTTGTATTTCACTGCAATTAGTTGAATGAAGAATAAATCTTATGAGAAAGAATATACTAATTATCCAATGTTGGAAATGGAAACTAAGCAACAATAGAGGTATATATATATATATATATATATATATATATATATATATATATATATATATATATATATATATATAGTTAGAAAGTTAATCATAACCAAAACTCAATCTCTATATTATTCTCAGTCAGAAGATACATATATTTAATAGACCTCTCAACTCTATATAAACCACTCAACAGGCAATGTCGTACTAAACTCAACTAAACCCATAAAATAGGACAGAATGGTCAATGGAGGCAAGAGCTTGAGATGTTGATATAGTAGATCCAGTAGAAATACAGTAGATCCAGTAGAAATACAAAGGACTGGAATATGTCGTTGTCAGTGATGGAATATTATCACCAACAAGAATTGATCTCTCACCTGGGTCAATAAAGAAGAATCCAAACCAAAAAGGAATTTAGCATCAGCGAGATTCTGATGATATTGTCTCAAAGTCTTAAGATCTGTAAATAGTGATTGATGAACCTCAAACTCATCCAATATGCCTCGAAGAGCATAATAATATTCAGACACTGTCTTGTTTGAGAGCAAACAAGCGGTTATACAATTCAAATACTCGTGATAAATATTTCTTATTTCCATATACTTCTTTAAGGAATTAAGGGTGCCCCATATCTCTTTTGCAGTCTTCAAAAACATAACACCATAACTTACTTTTTCTTCCATATTATTAAGAAGTCATGTAATCATGCAACAGTCATTAACAGGTCAATCAGAATAGATAGGATCATTTTCATTTGGTAGATCATCAGTAAATACTTAATTTTTCTTTAAGCACCAACAAATACCCTTAACGACTGAGCCCATAAAAAATAATTATTGTCATTCAACTTATCAGCAACAGCAACAGTAGTTGCAGTAAGGCTTCTTGGATATAGATTCTCAGTCATAATATGGATGGTAGTAATAGTAGTAGCAGCAATAGAGGAATCACTTGAAGTAGAGGACACCATAGCTAAAAGTTTGAGAACACAACTTATAGAAAAATAGTTTTAACAGTAGCAATAGTGATAAGGCTGATGTAGGTGTCCAAACACATCAAAAGACCTCCATCACTATCACCAAAAACAGTCGTAGGCAGAAGGAGCAACAGGTTGCATCAGTGTTTGATAACACCCGTGCAGGTACAGTGGGGCTAGCTGGGCCCCTTGCAGGTGGCAGGAGCCTTGACAGGGGCTGCTGCTGTTTTGTAGTAATAGAAGCAGAGCAGAAGTAGCTGCAGAGCAGAAGCAGTTGCTGCTGCTGTTTTGCAGTAATAGAAGCAGTTGCAGAGCAGCCCACAGCAGAAAGCAGAGCAAATTGCAGAAATAGAAGAGCCCAGCAGATGCA
Source organism: Dracaena cambodiana (assembly GCA_036321105.1). Classification (NCBI taxonomy): domain Eukaryota; kingdom Viridiplantae; phylum Streptophyta; class Magnoliopsida; order Asparagales; family Asparagaceae; genus Dracaena; species Dracaena cambodiana. Next base: position 67,706,083 of record JAYEPQ010000002.1, read on the forward strand.
GAACAGAAAGCAGATGTGGCAAATGCGGAAAGCAGGGCAGATGCAGAACATTCAGCCTAGCAGAAACTCAATCTCTATATTATTATAAGACAGATGATACATATATTTATAGACTCCTCAACTCTATATAAACCACTCAACAAGCGACGTGGTACTAAACTCAAAGTAAATCCAAATACAAAATAGTAATCTAATCTAACATATATAAATCAAGGTAATTTTCTAGTGTATTTCCTGCACAAGGAACCCCTCGAAAATCAACAAACTTTATAATGGATAAGAACGAGATCGGGCATATACCAAAACCACTTGATTCACCATTTAAACCATTTCTTTGTTCACATGATGTAATTTGGGAAGTACAACTCCAAATTGAGAGGGCCACAAGAAAGATTAACCAAATTCTGCTACTAAATTCTCCAAGATGGTGCATTATATTGCCCCACAGTGCATTTGATATGATGAAGACCAACCCATTAATCAAACATAAGTACTAATGAAGACCAACCCATTAATCAATCATATCCACAGGAGATGATGGGCACCAGACCTGATTTATTCAAAATTTATTTTATTTAATCCTTTTAGTGATTTATTTATTGTATTTTATTTGATTGCAAACGGTGTGCACCTATTGTTGGGCTATATATAACCTTCTATGAGAATTACTTTATTTGATAAATGACTGGTGAAAATTTGGAACCCTAGTTTCTTGAAAGCATGAGATTTGCTATGTAAGCATTTGCGAGGGATTCGTGAGAGTGGATGTGTGATTCACTCGGGTGTGAAGCCCGAAATTTATATTTTCTATTATTTCATTAACCTTGGGTTTAATTCTTAAACGAACCTACTAATTCTCCACCACAACTCTAGATCGCTTTCGTCCCACGCAAGGAGGTTAGATGGGTGAATCTGAGATGGCCGTTCTAGAAGATTTGGACTCAATTCATTCGTTTAAGGGCTTGTTCCATGGCAAGAGTGACAAACTATGCAAGAACCATAACGGTAACCTGATGAATTTAGCTTTTAAGTGGCACTGCATATTTTGCACAAGCACATCAATCAAGAATCTTGATCTTACTTTCTTATCTACTCTTTGTTGATATTTTTAACTCTTCGTATTGAGATTTATTCCATATTGCAAATAAACCTGAAACTCCTTTGTACTCTATTCTATTCTATTTGTGCACAAGCCTAATTTGAAAAATTCTCAGATAGCAGTCAAACAAATATCAGATGTTCAACCATTTGCTTTTGGATCGACGGCATCATCTGCCACCGATCAACCAGGTCTAACAAAACCCAATATTTTTAGACTGCAATGGTCCCATCCATATTATTTTGACATGTCAACAACTGCTACGCATTGTTTAGCATCATCGATTATTTGAATCAACCGTTTGAACATTTTTGAGAGCAATAATTATGAATAGTTGTCAACAAATAGATATCAATCACATTTACCAAAGTCATCTTATCTCTAGACTTTTGGTCCATGATTTTTACTGCCTAGCACATGACCGACGAAGCAATGTGCTCAAGCCATTCATGTGGCATGAATTTGACTTATCCATTACACCTAATAATTTATTCTACATCACTCATTTTATCACTATGTAAGCACTTCGTGGAACTCTTGTTAGGCCATCCAAACTTTCAAGAAAAGAACTATTTGTGTGCTCAACTTCAACATACTCCAGAGCAACCAAAAATTTTCACTTTGATCTTATACTTCAATGTTCAAAGTGTTGCTTGATCAATTTTCTCATACAATCTTTTATTCAGTGTTCAATCATATTGTGCCAATTTAATTTTTCTATTCATATTTACCTATTTAAGCTTGTTACTTTTCTATTTCGGTTTCAAATTCTGATGATTTATCACATAGTTTCCACTTGATAGGAAGAAGACTCCTTGAGGGACAAAGAGCGCGTGAGAAGGTTAAAGGGGAATTCCCTTATTCTAAAATACCCTCCAATGCAAGAAAATACAAAAGATCTATGTACCTACACTTGGAATAGTTAGGGTAATCACATCAGACAAAGGGTAAGCACATGAACAAAATTCCAAGGGCCTAAACACAATTTTCCCATTCAATATCAAACAAATTCCTCCCAATGAGTAACTAATGCAATACAAATAAAAACTAGAATTTTTTTTTTTTTTTGATGGATTTGGAGGATTTGGGGAAGAACTAGGTTAGGGCATTGATAGAGATAACAAGAGATGGGATTTGGGCCACCCTTCCTAGTGACTTACTCTATGATTTCAAATCACAAGAAAGATTTCATAGGAACAAATTCATTGAATAAAAAAAGTCAATACAGCCACTATGTATAAATAAAAATTTGTGCACGATGCATGTAAATAAAATAATAAAATACTAAAAAAAATTCACTAAAATAATCAAATTAAACTAAACCGGATCCCATAAATGCCCCCCCAACTCTGAAAACATTCGCTTCGATTAATGACATGATTATAAGCATCGGTTAAGTTTAAGTTAGGTTGTTTAGTCTCCTGGGCCCTCCACCAAGTTTCCTCTAAATAAGATCATCCTCTTCAAAAGTACAACTAATAACCTCCTAAGCCATCGAGACGATGTCATCCATATTACATTCTATCTCCTCTGCCTTATTACTCCATGGTGGCAATAGAGGTACAAGAACCGGAAAGCATTGTCTTTGGTACTGCAAATACGATATGTCTGAAATGATAACTGAAAAATCGATTGGAGCATCTTACCTAGTCAAATCCCTACATTTGAAGACTAAGCTACTACTGAGATCTTAACTCATAAGCATATCAATCTTCCGTAGAATCCTATAAAAACATATAGTCAAGCAAAGAGATTCTCTACAGTCCCAGGACGAACCTCTTTGGGGAAGCCTAATTTCCATCTCATCTCAAATTGAAATTTCATGCATCTTTTATGCAAATTTTCAGCTGATCTGTAAGTAGTACCATTACTAAATACAATTTGCCGATAGATTTGCTCGGACAATTATATAATTATTGCTCAAAATGATTATACGAGTGTGTTAGGCCTATTTCCAATTGAAATAGGAAATAAATCTAAAAGTTCCTTCGGCAAATGCTTTACATAGTATTTGAATATATGACACGACTCTGACTCACAAAGTGAGGTGGTCACATGCCTTTCTTATCCGTTACCAACCTATTTTTTATTATCATACTGACTCTTGGGTGGGAAAGGAATAAACACTACTCTCTCTTCATTAAACATAAATAAGTGAGTATTTTTCACTTTTCAAAACTCTTGACAACTAGGCCATGCAACCATGCCCTACCTAGCAAGATGTGTAGCATCTATAGATAGAATGTTACACCGAATATGATCATAGTAGCTCGAAAACTGAATAGGCACAACATAGTATTAGGTAATTAAATGAAAATTCTTATCAACCAACTGAAATTACATGACTGCTAGAGTGGTTCACCCTTGAGACCTATCTTCTCAACAATTACCTTAGATATTATATTCACACAACCACCTCCATCAATCATCAATTAATCCCTCACCCTCATGTGTGACATAGTTGCAGAACACGCAATGCATAAACCAATTCTCATCTCTATATGCAGTATGTATACACCTAACATAGAAGTATGTGCTAGCCTCCCACAAATCATCCCGATCATCACTGGAATCTCCTTGTGGATCATATACCACCACCTCAGCATCAATAGAATCTTCATGGGGTTTGTAGACCCCAATCTTAATCCCATGTTCATCTAGATCATCATTGCGAACTGCATCAATGAATATTCCCCATGGGGCACCGTTAAGCAAAGGCACCACAAGCACGATACTTAAACTATTGGATCCCCTTCCTATCCTGCTATAACGACTCACCCGTCAGTTTTACCCTCTACATTCTTAACGACAGTGATGTTAGGTTTAACATTATTTTTAAACTATTGTTTAGATTGCTCCATGGCTTTGAAGGTGAACTTTCTAACTAAAGGCGTTTGCAAATATATCTCAAAATCTAGAGCTAATGGGTATGCTTGCGCAACAGAACCCATGTCATGTGGGAGCGTTTTGTTGAATCTCAGCCCTCAACCCAGTGCAAAACCTAAGCATTGTATTTTTTTTTAAGCTCCTCTTTCATCTCAGCACATGTCTCTATAGGTTCTCATTGCTCTCTCGCTATCTTTCTACAACCTCTAATAAACTCTGGCACTTTGTAACTTCATCCTAGGCTTAGCAAATTGGATCCTACATGTATAATACACCTTGTACTAAATAAAGAAATGATTCATTTTTTCTTAACCAATCATTTACCATAACCCTTCATGTAACACCATCAGGCTGAAATATATCATTAGCCTCAACATTTCCATTTTCATCTCTTTTAAGACCTTGATCTCTATTATTCATACCCTCATTCCCACAGTCAACTCCATTAGGTCGTTCTCAAGTGACATGTGTATTTAAGGCATACAAATGCATCCTAAAGGCCTGTTTAGTTGTCTCCTGGCTTGCTTACATGAAACTTCTGAATGGCCTTTTGAATCTAGGAAACCTTAAACTAAGAGTTCGGTGTTATGCTCCATGACTTTTCCAAAATTCTTGCCATTGCACTAACTAGCCTATGTGAATGCAATTGTGGTCAAAATCAAACAAGAGGATGCATTCTAACCAGTCCTAAATGCTAAAACTACATATGTGACTATATGAGTAAAATAAAATAAAATCCTAATTGACGCAGGACGGAAGCTAATTTAGGATTAAGATTTCAAAATTTGGGATTTTTTGGAGGAGTTGGGGAAGAACAGATAGATTGGAGAAAAACTTACAAGGGTTTGGGAATTTACCAAGTGAATCCACGCCCACTCTCCAAGAATCCACGAAAAAATATTTTGATTCAAGTGAAATCCACACAAGAAATTTTGAGAATTTTCAAATTTTATTCATTCTCAATTGTCTACAAAATACTTCATACAAAGCTTTATTTATATAAAAAAAAACCTAACAAACAAAATCCTAATCAAATATCCTAAAGAAATAAAAAATTAAATCAAATATTCTAATAGGATCTAAAATCCCAACAAAATCCTAATAGAATCAAATCTAATCTCTATTAAATCAAATCTGATCTCCATCACTAATGGCCAAGTTTTACCAACAGGATCCCAAATATATATGTAACACATGAATAAAATCAACCGGCAAATATAGATAACATAAACACATCCAACATTCATGCAAATAACAAGTATGCAAAACTTAACAAACTGGAATGTTGGTTCAACTAAGGCTTACCTTGAGAAAGTAGAGATGCTCAAACAAAAAAGCCTTAAAGAGTAGTCAAAATCTTTCTCCGAAGCTTGGAACAAAAATTTTGAAGAGAATCACCAAAAAATAGCCCAAAAAATCAAATGGCTTGGACTAGGCTTTGGCAGCTTGATTGGCTCGTAGTCAACAACTTAGTTGAGCCAACGCAATAGTAATGAGCTCGGCTCGGAAAGATGGCTTAGTTTCAAGCCCGCTTACAATGTCTGGATTAGAGCATACTACTCCAGTGATGGAACCAAGCTCGGCTTGATTCTTCAAAAACAACTTAGACCTGAGCCATTTGTTTTGATGCACTCGTCATTGGATCTTTCTAGCAATTATGCTAATGAGGTCAGCTTTGAGGTTGGGTGCTTCGTCAACACTAGAGAAGGCTGGATCAAAGCAAACATGTGCCAGACGTGACCAGATCAGGACAGATTTGAGACGGCGAGTTGTTGTGCCGATGATAGCATAGGCAACTAACATTCATGATGATGAAGACAATTGTGGCTGAGTTGGAACATGGCAGTGGACATGATCAGAGGGGTGATTGTTGTTGATGATGGCTGAATAGGCGAGGTTATCTAAGGTTTCAAAAATCTTTTCTTTTTTTTATTTTTGTCTAACTTTAATCATTTATTTCTATTTTTAAAATTTTTCTCTTTTCTTCAAGATTAATTGAAAGTAAATCCTGAAGAAGAAGGTGCGGAGACGGGATAGATGTATCTTTGGTTCTGCTACCAAAATCAAGCAGCAAAGATGAAAATTAGAGTCTTGTTATAGAGATTTAGTGGATTTTGAGGAAAAATTCAATAACGATTTTGATAGAGATAACAAGAGAGGGCTTAAGCCTCACACCCGGTGACTCATCACCCACTATCAAATCACATGAAAGATTATAGGAATGCAAATTTAACTAATCATTTATTGAGTAAAGAAAGTCACATACAAGTATTTACAATATACACCTACGTGCACAACACATGCAAAGAATAAAATTAATAGAATACCATGAAAATCCACTTAAATAATCAAACTAAATCTATTAGATTGGATCTCCAATAAAAAACACTTGAACATTGACATTCCCAAGATTATCTTGTTAGATTTCGTCTTTAATACCATGATCAACATCAGGGGTGTGGAAATATAATGCGAACATACCATGTTACAAATGTCATTGAGGTTGAAATATGTGAAATATGATGAGTGCTCCTCAAGGTTTCTTTCAAGTCTCTTTCTTTCCAAAGTTAGTAAGCTCAATCTTGAGGGAGAGTGTTCAACTACAGTGATGAATATGCTGGGGCGTTAATAAGAGTTATCAAGTGATTTTTAACATCATTATCCACTATGTAGCAATGGCTGGTGGCTTCTTTTTAACACTGAATCAGTCATATCCACAACTATGTGTTGGCTCCTTATGCTTATAACTACATTATGAAAGCAATGTATGAAAGACGGAACATAGCATTAAGGCAAATTACAGCCAAGCTCTCAATCTTGAAATTTTTTGAAGTGTGAATTTAGAGGGCTCAGTTAGATACTCTAGCAAGATACAAATTTTGATGGAAGTGATGTGGTAAGACATAAAGGTGAAGTTTCCTGAGAAAATATTCAGCCGGGAAGTGGCTACCATGTGTCCGAATATACAGTAAACAGGTACTAATATTAGCGGGACTACATTTGTACAACTGTCAACTAATATAGATAGATGTACATAAGCTAGTTCTTTTATCAAACTGGTGGTACGGAAGAAAAGCATCTTAAGGATCCCTTACTAACCACTCAGGCAGCCAGTAATGGGCCATAAGCTACTGATATGATCAAAACTATAGCAAAATCTGTTGTTACCACATCAATTTTGACCTAGAAAGATTATTCAATCATGTTTGTTGAGAGCTACTCTCGTATTAGAAGAATCACCACCTGTTAAGATGCTATAAATATTACAGATACATAGATAAGAAGCAACATCAAAATCTCTCTTTATATTAGTGAAATGAAAACCAAAAAGGGGGTAGAGAATGAGAAAGTATACGCTGCATCTGGTGCCATTCCTGTATTGCCTGCATTACCACCTGCTTTAACATCAGATTCGCTACAGAGCCTCACATTCTTTATTGAACTGCATGTTTTCTCTATGAGTTTATCGAATGACGTCAATTTCATCCGCTGGAAATCTTGTTTGCAAGCTGGAACTGGTGCAAGAGGATGATTCTCTGGAGTTGTCTCAAGTGGTACTCTTAAGAGATTTTGAAAGCAAAAACATGATGTCAAGAAATAGCAGGAAATAATAAATGTCAATCAGATTTTTTTTTTTTTTTTTTTAAAAAGTTAGTAGTTTTTCAACTACAACCACCACTAACTACGAAGGCTGATGTAAATCTTTCTTAAGTTTGAACCGTATACCTTCTACCAGCCATAGGAATAGTCTCATCACTAGTCCCTGAAACATGAAGATAATAGTCCGAGTCTAACTCCCATAGCGCTGGCTTACCTTCCTGAGGCTGGAAGTAACCCAAAAATCTGGTAGGATCACCAATAACAAAGCAAAAGAATGAACAATGAAACCAAATGATATCAAAGACAAAATTTCCAATGCCCTTCAATAATTTGAAGTGAATCTATTATGAATGGTCCTAAGCTGGAAAAATCAAAAAAATCAACAAGTATGCTTGAAATTATGTGAGTGTTCTAAAGAGGGTTATTACAGGTTGATAGCATCTTGCTTTTCGCCATCCGTGTAGGCATTGCTGTAATATCTCTTGATGGATTTCAAAAACTCACGAGACTGAGTAGTGGCCTTCCACTTGCCTTGCCTTTCAGGGAAAACCTGGATATGGTAAATTGTGAATATACTGATGCGTTCAACTAATATTGAATAAATCACAACTGATATAATGCAATCACTATGAGGTTTGCAATTGCAATTGTTTCCCATGTCTAAAAATATATTGTTCTACAGAATTAGTAGATCATTGTTGAAGTTGTTTAAAAGTTCTAGTATGGAAAGTGTCTCATTATTTTTTTAAGTGGATCAATTCACATTTATACCCTTTTTAATTTTCTTAATTTGGGCAATTTTAATATCAGTTTTAGTAATATCACTAAAAATCATATTAAGAAAATTAAACAATTTTCAGGACGTCCATAGCATGTAAATGGAAATATATACTAAGTAACAAAACCAATGAGCATCTCCTGCATTAAGAGAGAAAGGAAGAAGGTTAATAATCAGTCAATGGGCCATATTTAATGGGTGCATACAGTATTATGTGCTGCAGAGCCTCCATATTGCTGAGCAAGTGCATCACCCATGCTTTGGTACATGTCCATGAGTGCCTGAGCAATGCTGCTGTCAGGGTCCACTTTCGGAACATCTGTCAAACCCATTGCATGAAGTTGACGACCTAAAGCTGCTAAGCCATAAGCATACTGCGCAACATTTGTACGGTCCAAACAATCAATGCAATTGGTGCGGAGAACTCCGCTCTGGAAACGAGCGCCAGTGTCCGTCAAGCGTTGTAGATGTGTGTTATTTCCACTGCCCTGATTAGCCATCGGATTTGAAGGATCGGTACTACCCAACCTAACAAGATCTCCAGAACTAACCCTAAATTCACCAACAGAAGCATCCCTGCATGACAAGTGAAAAGTCTGCATACAGTTTCTCCATAAGCATTAAACATATTATTTTATCACTGAAAGAGGGAAAAAAAAACAATTTCAGATGCCCTGAACGGAGAAAGCATGTTCTACAAAATTATGGTCGTCTTTCCTATTTCTGTGAAAGCCCCAGAGGCATATCCACTTTATGAAGGATAGGAACGACAGAAAACTGCCTCTGCCCACAAGGTAGATAGTTATTATTTATTGAATTTTTTTTAATCTAACATAAACTAAACAGAAGGATAGATTTTACAATTTTATTAGCCCATGATCAAGGTAGCAAAGAGAAAATATTGTATAAAACTTCAAAAAGTAATTAATGCTTGAGCTAGCTAAATCTCATGGTTAAACACCATACCACAAAGTTTTATATAATATACATTAACAAAACCAGTAAATCCATGTGAAGGTTTCTTTATTTCTTCAATAAACACGTAGGCGAATAAACATGATATAGTGAAACAAAAAAGGGTCATTGAAGAATATAAGAAACCAGAATTTTAAGAGTAGAAAGTCAAAAAGAAACATAGAGAACTCTATATATCACAATGAATTTCCTCCTCCCTTGCTCATTAAATTAACAATCATATCAGTTGCATTCTATATATCTCACTTTCATCCTGCTGATTTAAATCCTCTGAACCCTACGCTTCTCTCCCTTGTCTACTTTGGACAAATTCTCTCATTTATCGTCTCATCAACTAATAGAAACAAAACATTCACCATGGACTTCATGCACAATGAATAAAAAGAATTTAATCTCAATCCCAGGAATAAGCCTACCTACCGTCTCGTCATACTAGTTACCATTTCCTCTTACATATTAATCACATCAATATATCTAATAGACACTTGTTTGTTTTCTAGAACCCACTATACTCCCATCAGACCCTAGCATATGCTTTTCTAAATCAATAAACCCCCAAGAAAAGTTCATTAATTTTAAACCTTGTCATTAGCTTCTTTACAAGTACTATTAATTCTGATGACAATCTAATGATTCTAATATAAAAACCGATCAAACCCCAATCAGAAGTGTACAGTTTTGAGTAAGTGCTAAAACAATTATTAATTGGTCAAATTAGGTCGGGACTATTACCCTAAATTTATCCATTTAAATAACTAGGTAGAACAACCCGATACCCAAACATTTTAACCTATTAATACTCAATTATAAAACATCAACACATTACCCCACCATCAGTCTCCACAAATCTGTGTAAATCCCCAGTCCTGATCCTGTAACCCTAAAACTCTCCAGCCCCCAATTTCCCACTTCAGTTCATCCATGTTCACTCAGCATTACAGAAAAGTAAACCCCATCACTTCCAATTCTCCTCATTTCTATGACTCTCATGTTGTTCTTTCCTCTCTCTCAAGTTCTTAGATGCAGATCTCCTTCATCTGCTACATTGAAAAATTCTTGAGTCTTTCATTGAACTTCATGGGACATATTCAATTATTAAAATTGGAGTGCACTTTAATATCAATTTTCTCAAGAGTTCTAATTGGTTATAAATTTTTCTATTGCGATCTAGGTGTACTTGGCAAAGAAAATATGAGAACTTTTTATGGAGATCAGATTTGATTTAATAGATATTATATTTGATTCTATTAGGATTTTGTTAGGATTTTGGATCCTATTAGAATATTTGATTTGATTTTTTATTTCATTAGGATATTTGATTAGGATTTTAGATTTTATTAAGATTTTGTTTGTTAGGGATTTTCTATAAATAAGCTCTACATGAAGTATTTTGTAGACAATTAATGATGAATAATATTGAAAAATTTCTCAAAATTTCTTGTGTGGATTTCGCTTAAATCAAAATATTTTCTCGTGGATTCGTAGAGAGTAGGCGTGGATTCGACTGGGTGGATTCCCAAACCGTGTAAGTTCTTTCCCAATTTATCTATTTTTTTCCAATTCATCCAAAAACCCTAATTTTCAAAACCCTAAGCCTAAATTCACTTTCGTCCTGTGTCAAACTTAGTTTCAGAGTCTAGACCTCTATCTCATCTTCCTCCCATCTCCATCCTCTTTCTATTTTATTTCGGTTTTTATTTTTAATTTTTTTTTTAAAAAAGGTACAGATCAGCCAAAAAAATGATCTGAAGGAAAAATGAAAAAGAAAAAGAAAATTATCTGAGAAACAATTTAAAAAAAAGAAAAAAAGAAAAAAAATCCAATTTTCTCCTCCACTCTTCTTATCCTCCCATGACCTTCTCTTCCCCTTCTTCTCCTTCTCCATCTTCAAGCCCGAGCCACTCAACCCAAATCCCCCAATCCCTTTTTCTTCCTCCTGACCCCTTCCTTATCTCCTCAATTTCTTTTTATTTATTTATTTATTTATTTTTCCTTACTCAACTTCACCCAAGCCCTCAACCAACTCTATCCCCTCAACAATCCCAACCCGCTTCCCCACACAACCAAGCAAGAACCCCCAAATTTCCCCTCAGCCTTCTTCGTCTCTTATTCCTATCTCCACCAACCCACAACAAGTCCACCAACAATGGCAACAACAACCCATTCATCTCCAACTGCCGCCAGAATTCCCCCCTCAAATCTTCCCCGCGACCGTCCTTTCCTTCGCCCTTCACCAGTTTGTCGGCACCCTCAGTTCGTTGCAGCCACGCCTGCCGCAGCAATCGCCCAGAACTCCACCCTCATCTCCTCCGTTTCCTTCTGCAACAATGCCGCTCGCCGGCTTCAGCCACATCACAGACCTCCTACCGACGCCCTAGCCGCCACCCTCAAATCCCTTTCTCCCTCTTCAACTGTGATGATCCCCACTCACCATCTCACCACCGCAGCAGCTCCCTGAACAGTAGCCAACAAGTTTTGTGGTTGAGGAGAACAGTAGTGAATTGATTTGGATTTTGATTCAGGTTCAATTCAAAGCAATCCAGACCGAAATTCAAAAGAAGTGAACTGGATCGGGTTTGGGTTAGTAAGGCCAAACCATAATAATTCAAGTTAGGTTTTAATCGGACTTCAAATCTGACCCGCAACTTCAGATCCGACCCATATCTTTAAATACAACCCGCAGCTTCAAATTGGGTTCAGTCCATAGTGCAGATCCGTTAAGAGCAGCAGACCCGTTAAAGGGAATTTGATGATTCAGAGCCTGTTTCAACTCCGATTCAAACCATTTTCGAGCATTCGTGATTCTTGAGTATTTCCTAAACTTTTTGAGTTAAAATTTTGAGTTGATTATATATGGAGTTCATATTCTATGGTCATTATATCAACACAAATGCTAAAAACTCGCAATTTGAGCGTGATATGTATGCTATACCCATTTTTTACGGTTTTGACAATCGACAAAATTATCAAAGTTGGGAGAATTATATCCAAAATTTCTTTCTATATTCTGATCTGACTTCAGCAAAGAAATGTCTTTACGCCCAACAAAAGTTAGGTAGAGAAACTTATACTTGGAGTAGAGAGTATAAATTATATTTGAATTGGAATATCTTGCGACGTCTACTTCGTAATCGGTATGCTCAATGCCGTCTTCCAAATTTATTGTCATCATCTCATTAGTTTCCATCGTCTGAGCCTAAAACAAATGATGAAAAACTTCAATGTATAATTGATTAGCTTGAAAAATGCAAATGAATACTTACCCATATCAACAAGAGACTCGAACAATCATGTCTTCGAAAGTACAATGAGCAAATGGATGAAAAAACTCAAATGGATAACGAGAATAGCATCGGCAACAAAATTGAAACAGATATTCCTACTTTTGATGGTGAATATATTTTGGAGCCTATATTGGATACAGAAGTTCATGATGAGCCATTATTAATGCCAGATGGAACTTCCTTTCCATCCATAGAAGTTGAGAAATCAAAAGTTCAGATTTCAGACGATCTTTCAGTGGAACCAACTACGAAGTTTCAGCCGCATAAGGATGCACCTAATGATCATATTCATGAGCATAAACTAACAGAAGTACATCCTACTCTCCTATATCACATGCCCATAAAACCGACAGTTTCTTTAGAAGATCTTTTGCTAAAATTTCGTAAGAAACTTCATCGACAATTCGTATTTACTGATAATATTTGCATATCAGTTGCAGATGTACAGGGAGTATAGGGAGTACAGAAACTTTCAGTCCAACGCGAGACTTCAGACAGAAAAGAAATTATTGCTGATAAGATAAAAGTTTCAGTTCCTTTAAAAAGATTCATTACAGAAATTATGAAGAAATTACCGACTTAACATACAGATTCATATGAAATTTCGAAGAGGTTTGCTTCTACTATTCATGACCAAAATAATTTGTGGAATTTACAGCCATCTAAAACTGATTTACGAAATAAACCAGTTCTATCTCCACCGCCTTGGTTCAGATGTGATGTATTAGATACGGTTCCTCGACCACTATCATGACCTAATTGGGATACTTCATGGATACTGATCAGTGATAATTCAACCTGAACATGTTTATCATTCCTGATCTCCGCATTTATAGGGGATGAATGCTTTGAAGCCGGAGAGAATTGATGGAGATCAGATTTGATTTAATAGAGATTAGATTTGATTATACTAGGATTTTGTTGGGATTTTGGATCCTATTAGAATAATTTGATTTGATTTTTTATTTCATTAGGATATTTGATTAGGATTTTAGATTTTATTAAGATTTTGTTTATTAGGATTTTTCTATAAATAAGCTCTGTATAAAGTATTTTGTAGACAAATAATGATGAACAATATTTAAAAATTTCTCAAAATTTCTAGCATAGATTTCGCTTGAATCAAAATCTTTCCTCGTGGAGAGTGGGCATGAATTCGCCTAGGTAGATTCTTGAACCGTGTAAGTTCTTCCCCAATTTATCTATTTTTCCCTAATTCATCCAAAAAAAAAACTTTAATTTTCAAAACCCTAACCCTAAATTCGCTTTCGTCCTGCATCAATTTTCGTAGCATAATTTGTATTCAAATTTCTCTCAGACAGTAACAATTTTCTTTAGTGTTATTTGTAATCAAATTTCTAAAACACAATAGCATTACAACAGCCCCAAAGTTTCTGTTGTTGTACTTGCTCTAAAACTATAATGCACCATTTGTTTGGAGATAAGATGTACTAAGATGTCTTAGTTTGATGTTGAAGGGTGGAGACAAAGAAAGTAATGGAGCCCCTCTAAACTGAATATTGATCAATTTACTGAATATAATAAATAAATACATGAGCATCATATGAATTTGCTTGAATATAGTTATACAATCTACAAAGTTTCTCAAAAAAATATGATAGTAATTAAACATCAAGTGAAAGATGGCAGCGTCAACCCCTGAGGAAGGGGGAGCATCTCAACCCCCCCCCCCCCCCCCCCCCCCCCAACCCAAAAAAAAAGAGAAAAAAAGAAGAAAAGAAAAGAAAAACCCATATCTACCCATGAAAATCATGCAAAAATCAAAAACAAAGATGGAGACTCCATTGCTAAAGAAAAATCTAGCGTTTCAAGAAGTCGTGATGACTATACAGGCAAAGTATATTTCTCGGGGTCCCAGAGCAAGCAAAGATAGAGAAATAATCAACTCTTTCCTAAAGTATAGAAGAATATTACATATAAGGGAAGGGGTTTCATATCTGCATCTTTCAAACCCTTATTTAGAATTTCTACTCAATCAGTCATGTAAACAAACAAGACGAATCTAAATATTTCTAGTCAAAAGTTATCAGTACCAGATACGTCTCCTAGGGTTTCATCATCTACTACACAAGATCTCAGGCCTAAAAACCTCCCAATCTCATCTTTAAACCTAGGAAACTAGCAACTTCATGGGCTGATATATGAGGTTATAAAAGAAAACCCCAGATGATGTCAAAATTTTAGCTACTATCCTCCCAAGTACTAAAGAGAAGGGCAAGGTCACGAAGATATACGAAGAGAAAATCAAGCATAACAAAAGAAAGTGGAAGAATACCCTTATAGGGTATGTGGTGGGTAGTGAACTCCAAAACTGTTCTACTAAGACTATGAGACTTATGAAGTATGAGTACATACGGGACACATGATACAGATATGGATACGAGATAAATTCTAGAAACTAGGATATGGGATACAACAAGCAACATTTGATATTATTACTATATATATATATTATAAATATCAAAAAACAAACTAAAATATCAACCTAACAAATATTAAAATAACAAATCATATATTTGTTTATATTGTTTACTTATTAGACAAAAATGAGAGGAGATTGTTTTCTTATACAACCGATTTCCTATACAAACTGAGATCACTACAATTTAATTAGATCATCTGCTTATGATCTTTCTATCCAAATCCTATTCTTCAATTTTTCCTATCCTACATAATTTATTAAGTTAAACATCCATAGTTTTTCTATCCATCTAAATAATTCAATCAAACAGTATTTTTAATGGAGTAATCAACTTTGTAAGTCCTAGCAAAATAAAAGATGATTGTTTGCAAAAAAATATGGGTACTGCCAAAAATTACATGTCAATTGCCAGTCACATACTTGCAGAAAACAAAATTAAAATAAAGCTATAGGATCACAACCAAACAAAATTAAATTGAGGCAAGAAAAAACAAAATTAAAATAAAGCCATTGACTCACAACCGAACAAAGATAAATTGAAAAAAATTAAAACTAAAAGGAACTTCTAGTGGTTGAGACATCGATCTCCAGATAGATTGTTGAGGAGAAAGTTTGTCAATCTAAAATTTTGCTAACAAACTGAGGTTAATTTTGAAAAGAAAGAGTTCGTCAATCTGAAACTTCACTAATCTGAAATTTTGCTGACATGAACTCTGAGAACAAACTCAAAGAGTGAGAGAGTTCACCAACTTAACACATTCAATAGTGAACACCAAGGAGAGAGACATCAGATGCCAAGGAAAGAGAACTTCTCATTGGTTTGCGAGAGAGAGGGACAAAGACTTCCAGTCTGAAAGCAAGAGATGAATCAAAGAGGTCGCATGTCAAGGAGAAAGAACATGGGAGAAATGTGGATCTCTATGTGAGAATCGATCGGATAGAATGATAAGAATCAATGAGAGAGAGAACCCGAGGGGATGAAGAGATTTTATTGTGATTCATCGGGTCATAAATTCGAAAATACCATGACCCACGACTCGTTAACCAACCATATCTATTGTGCATATTTAAGTCGTGTCATGATCATGTCTGGCCGGTTTTTGCATTGACTCAGTAACCGAACACGGGAAATCCATGTCCAACCCGTGTCGTGCCCATGCCGCGCAAGAATCCATGATGGATGGATACGGGTTCGTGAGCTCCTGTGTTGTGTCTATACTTCATAGCTACAGACCAAAATCTCATATGTGAGTTTTTTGGGGTGAGTGAATGTTCTTTTTTCCAATTTAACAATGGAGAGGATTGTCATAGGATTTGCTGGAGAGCCCTCTAGATGTCTATATACATTTCTACTTCAGAACCTCCACATGAGGAGGTGGTGTTTGAGATGCAAGACAACTTGATGGTCCATTTGCCAATAGAGTACAATTGGAAGCCACCCAATTGTCAAGCATGTTGTTCTTTTAGACATGTGGAATCTCAATGCCCACGGTTCTCTAGTGTATATCAAAGAAGAAAGGCACTGAGAAGGAGAGAAAGGACCAGAAAACACCTCTGACGAGGCTCCTACAGAAAACATAGAACAAGAATGTAATAAGGAGATTAATGTTGATAAGGAAAATACCACTACCCCTACAGAGAAGCAAAATCAAGATGAAGGCAATAAAAAACAAAAAGAACAATCTCAAATCCCTTATCATCACAAGAAGAATCTACTAAAATGCAACCTGAAATTGCACAAGTGGTCCCATCAAGCAGCCTAGGAGAGGTTTCAGTCTCAGATACAACATCGGCACTGAAAGAAACCTCTCATGCTCAACCGGAGGTCCGGGACTTACTAAAATAACACCTGAAAGCAATGAGAGAGAGGCTCTGATCTCATATTCATTACCATCGTAGCAGGAGGACCCACACCCAGATCCAGAACCAACAGCTAATATTCTATTGCACAACCCCCCCCCCCCCCCCCCCCCCCACAAAAAAAAAAACTGATGACATGCAGCATGTAAAGATAAAAGGGAGCAACTTAACAGGGAGGTTCCAAAGACTCTGTCCAAACCCAATAAAGATGGGAGGATAAAGTTGCAGAGATTGAACAAAGGCAAAAAACAATCAGAAGATGCAGGAAAAGCAAGTTGCAAACCAGTAGCTCCTTATCAAAGAAGAAGCCTAAGTGAGGGATCCTCAATACAAAAGTCATAATGACGATATTTGAATTGAAAGTTAGAGGTTTAAGCTCCAAAGACATAATTAAGGATATAAAGGAAATGATGGCCTCTAATAGAATTGAGATAATAGGGCCTGTGGAACCTAAAATTAAAAAACAACTTTGTAAAGGTCAACAGGAAGCTGGGTATGGGATGGACATACTTCGCAAATTATTAAGTCATCCAAAAAGGAAGAATTCGGTTAATTTGGAATCTAACTAATTGGAATATTCGATACTTCTTCAAACTGCTCACTGGTGCATGCAATATGTACAAATAAAGATGGTTCTATCTATTTTATTATCCCCCCCCCCACCCCCCCACCCCCCACTATATATATATATATATATATATATATATACAACTCCAAGGAAGGCTCTGAGATATCAAGCAACATAGAAATTCCATCAATTGTGGTTGGATACTCATGGGGGAGTTCAATCTTGTGCGCCATCAGCATAAAAAGATAGGAGGCAAATTGCTTTTTGAAACTCAATTGGATAATTTTAATCACTGTATTCAGAACACAGGTTTACACGATTTCTCACCTGATTGGTGGACTTAGTCTAATCACCTAGATGGTAACTCCAGGATAGCATCCAGAATAGATAGATTGCTATATCTTCTCATAGGATTAATAACATGCCTCTTTCAGCTACTACAGTTTTGGAGCCCTTATCATTGTCCTCTCCTAGTGTCTATAAGCCTGATATTGACTTTAGCCCTAAGTAGCCCCAAGTCTTTCAGGTAGCAAAACTTTTGGCATGAAAAACATGGATATCAAACATGTATTGCTGCTGTAGGGAGAAAGCAAGTAATGGGAGATCCCTTAGTATATTTACTTTCAAGAGTTGGTTAAAATAGTTTTAAAATCATGTTCCCAGAACAATGCTATGATTGATTCTGACATCATTCAATGCAAGAACACCTACACGAAGTTCAGAACAAGCTAGCTCTCAATCTTACAGATGAGAAGCCAGCAAAGAATTGCTATGATTGATTCTGACATCAGTCAATGCAAGAACACCTACATGAAGTTCAGAAAAAGCTAGCTCTCAAGCCTATGGATAAGGAGTTGGCAAAAAAGGAAATAAATCTGCAACAGGAGTATTTTGGTTGCTGGATCATGAAGAAAGCAAGTTACAGCAACAAAGTAAATATATTGGATCAAACAAGTAGATAGAAACACAAAATTCTTCCATTCTGCAGTCAATTCTAGAAGGTGTGTCATAAAAGTCACTATGTATAGCTTCAGAGCATGTCAAAGACATCAAAAAACAAGCAATCTGTTTCTGCTCCTTTTCAATCTTCATGTGCTGAAATTCCTTTTAAGAGAGTGCTCACTGCTGATGAAAATACCTCGCTTTGCCAAAATCTTGACATTGAGGAATTGGAGATAGCAATAATGGAACAAGATCAGCCAAAAGTCCAAGTCCAGAAGGTATTGATTTTAAATTCAATCAACTTCCCTAGAACATGATCAAACAGGAACTGTTTGATGCAGTAAAAACATTTCTTGAAAGGGGGAGATATAAGAGAGTGTTAATCATACATTTCTCACCTTCGTCCCCACAGTTCAAGGAGCTATTGATTTAGGGAACCATAAACCTATATCTTGCTGTAATTACTATACAAGGTCATACCTAAGCTTATTGCAAATACACTGAAAGCTATCACGCCAAAATTGATATTTAACATATGCTGCTTTTGTTGCAGGAAGAAGAATCCAAGATGGTATCCTGCTTGCTAATGAACTGGTGAGAAGCTTTTCTTCAGGGGTGACAAGGAGAACATGTCTCAAGGTGGACCTGAAAAGAGCTTTTGATAATGTCTCTAGGGAATAGATTCTCAGTGCCCTTGCTCAGATGGCATTTATTTCTATATTTACTGAACAGATAAGAAAATATACAGAGCCATTTTTTTCTGTGTCAGCCATCTTTTTCTGTGTCGGTTAATGGATCTCCTCAAGGTTATTTTCAAAGCACAAGGGATACAAGACAAGATGACCGACTATCTCCCTATCTATTTTGTATAGTCATGGAAGCCTTCACAATGTTGTTAGACTTAAAAGAGTCTTGAAAGGAGATGTGAGATTATTTTCAGCAGGATCAACAGTCCCTTTATCTCATCTAATATTCGCAAATGATGTGTGAGTTTTCGCAAACGTGATGGAACTTAGAGGCGGTAGAAGAAGGGTTCAAAGATTTTGCTACTATCTCAGGCCTACATCTTAATAAAGAGAAGACTAAGCTATATCTAAATAATTCTTGTACTAACAAGGAGGAATTGGCCTAAGAGTTTAGAGTCTCTCCAGTGGACCTTCTACTTGGGACTTCCCTTGATCACAAGTAAGTTGAAGCACTCTCATCGTTCGTTATTACTTGAAAAAACACAAAAGCAGCTAGAAGTTTGGCACGGGAAACTCGTCTTTCGTTGGAAGATTGCAACTTCTAGAAGTGCGATATACAGTTATCAATACTAGTCGTTAGCATCCTTTCAACTATCACGTAAGACCATTCTGACAATAGAACAAATAATGTCTAGATTCAGGCCTAAAGCTGAAGGGGGGCTAGGTTTGAGAAGAATCTCTAGTATTGCTCAAGCCTCAGTGATCAAGCAGGTATGGCATCTTATACATCATGAAAGCTCTCTTTGGGCTAAGTGGATGAAAGCTAAGTAGAATCTTAAGCCTGAATTTGTAGGATGTATTAGATGATAGTAATACTCTTTAGTTTGGAATAAATTCTCACATCTAGGCCAATTGCTCTAAAATGTATGAGATATAAAGTATAAACTAACTTCTGGAAAATGTGAGTTTCTGGAAAGATCCTTGGCTAAAGGGGGAATACATGCTAAAGTCATAATGGAGAATGGACTTTCCCTACATTTTCATCTTCTTAGATTGCAGGTATGTTGCATATTATCAAATCAAGTGACTACCTTAATTCTTGGTATGAAGGAAGTGAAAATAAGATGGTGTGGCCTGTGGGTTTCTCAGACATATACTCATTTGCCTCGGTTTTGGAGTCAGTTAGATCACTACTACTGCTGGTTGGCATACTATGGTATGGAAACCTAGAATGCACCAAAAGTAAGTTGTTTCTCGTTTAGAGCTATTCATAGGCTTAAAATAAGAAATGGACTAATACACTTCCATTTGCAAATTGAACCTTCTTGTGTACCAGGCAACTCAGAGCCAGAAAACAGGGACTATCTTATTCTTCAATTGTTCATTTTCTGGCTTCTTATGGAAGTCACCAAGCTGAAGCTGAAACTTAAACTTACTCAAGGGACATTAGAGACACTACTGTACAAAATTTCAAGCATGTCAGAATTGTAACTTCTCCAAACCAATAATGATGCTTGTTAAAATCATCATTGAAACTACAGTATGGAGCATATAGCAGGAAAGAAATAAAAGAATATTTGTGCACAAGTTCTTTGATAAATACAAGCTGAAAAAGCTTGCAGAAAAACTTATCAGGATGAGAGCTTTTCCAAGAATGTAGTTAAGGCAGTGAAAGATGTAGAGAAGGAAATGGGATCAGACAACAAATGAAGGCCAAAGTTAAAGAAGCCTCAACGGTCTAGGAGTAGCCAGGTGGCACAGTAGCCTGGTGGCACCCTCCTTCCTCAAAGCCCGAGTACAGAGGTTATGCCTGAAATTGAAGGATTCATAGTTGTGATGTGCAGAAGCACAAGAGGTGTGCCTGAATTTGAAGGACTCATAGCTGAAAAATACTGCCATCACAGTATTACTTCAGCTATGACTCTTAGGTTGTTTGTTAGTTATTTAGTTCACGATAATTGTTGAGAGGCTTTCTCATTGTAATTTTGATATTCCTCATCAATAAAATCTAATTATTACTCAAAAAATGTTAGCCATTAGCTGCATGCAATTTTCAAACAACAATGTTGGAGGCTGCAGGAACTCTTGATCAAGCCTTTCATGGACTGAACTTTTATCAGCAACTGTCAAAGAACATTTTAGAAATTTCCAATAAGTTTCAAGTATCATGCTCTCACACAACCTAACATATTTAACCTGATTAATTTGATAGGTTAGGACCACAATTATCTTTACATGATTAATATGCATGTTGTTCAAGGCCGAGCTGACGTATCTGATTAACCAAATCAAAATAAATTAGTTCCATTGTGTACAAACACAAATTAAGGAATCTCTTATAGATATTTTCTCAGGCGTGAAAATATTTATTCAGACTATCGTAATATATATGCATGCTCTGAAAAAGCAAGGACATGGAATGATGAGGAATTTGTATGGTAGCATCACTGTTTTAAGGCACACACAAACTAGTGATCATCCACATATTGAAAACAATATGAAACTGATGAGTCCTTAATACATATACTCTCTCATATCACATACAAAGGCAGCATAGGAAAAAGTCTCAGCCCTTAACGCACTTTATTAAAAGAAAATTTGCTTGATATAGTTGCCAGTGATTTAATACCAACTTATGATAATTCTCTTTAGGAGTTTTCTCAAAAAAAAAAAAAAAAAAAATCTCGTAAGGTCAGGCAATTGTTCATAAAAAACATGGTATCCATGATTCAAATCCAAAACCTTTCTTAAAAATCAAAATTAGTAGCAGTATCAACCAATCATTTATGGCATTAAAATCGATATATCGAGCATATTGTATTGACAATATCAAAAATAACAATAATATCATACTGATTACATGGTATATCGTATGCCGGGCACCTGAAAATCCGAAACGATTTATGTGATGTATACTCGGTAGTCGGTATACCGATACCAAAACCTTGTCCTTAGGTTTATAAATGTATGTAAATTGTTGAAATATAATTGACAAGAGCGTACCACGCATATGACATTGCAACAGAAAGATCTAGAAGAAAATAGAGATATGTATCCATCAACAGTACTAAAGACTTATGTACTGTAAAGTGTATTAAAGATGAGTATCAGACGATTCTAGTTCGAGATGAAGAGATTAAAGAAAGACAGAAAAATTATTTTGATAGATTATATAATGGTAGTTTTACTCAAGATTTGGGATATCTTACTATTCAATGTGAGGATATGAATCGTAGTTTTATGCGCAGAATTAAAGAGTCTGAAGTAAAAGAGACTTTGAAGAGGATGAAATCAAGAAAAATTGTTGGTCCAGATGAGATTCCTATAGAGATATGGATATATTTAGAAGGGATTGGTGTGAAGTGACTAACAGATCTTTTTAACAAGATTTGGCAAAATAAGAAAATGCCAAATGAATGGAGGAAGAGTACTCTAGTACCTCTATATAAGAACAAGGGCGACATTCAGAGTTGTTCTAACTATCGGGGAATAAAACTCATGTATCACACTATGAAGCTTTGGGAAAGAGTAATTGAACATAGATTGCGACAAACTTTTAAAATATCGGAGAACCAGTTTGGATTTATGCTGGGACGATCGACGACAGAAGCTATTCATTTATTTCGTCAACTTATAGAGCGATTCCGAGAGAGAAATAGAGATTTACATATGGTATTTATTGACTCAGAGAAAACCTATGATAAGATTCCACGAGAGATACTTTGGTGGACACTGATGAAGAAAAGAGTTCCCATCAATTATATCGACATAATGAAAGATATGTATGATGGAGTAGTGGCCAATGTCAGAATATGTGGTGGTTTAACAAGTGATTTTTCTATCACAATTGGATTGCATCAAGAATCTGCATTGAGCCCATTCTTATTTGCTATAATGATGGATGGGCTTACTAAAGCCATTCAAGATGAGATACCTTGGTGTATACTATTTGCTGATGATATAATCTTAGTTGATGAGACAAGAGCAGGAGTAAATGCCAAGTTAAAGTTATGGAGATATACATTAGAATCTAGGGGTTTTAAATTGAGTAGATCTAAAACAAAGTATATGGAGTGTAAATTTAGTAAACGACGAACCATAAACTATAATGCTGTAAAACTGGATAGGCAAGAGATATAAATGAGCAGTCAGTTTAGATATTTGGGTTCTATTATTTAGAATGATGGAAAGATCGATAATGATGTTAACCATAGGATACAAACTGGTTAGTTGAAATTGAGGGCAACGGGAGTTTTATGCAGCCGTAACATTCCGTTAAGATTGAAAGGAAAATTTTATAGGACTGCTATTAGGCCAGTTTTATTATATGGCACGGAATGTTGGGCTATAAAGAAACGTCATTCACAGAAAATAAGTGTAGCAGAGATGCGCATGCTCCGTTGGATGTGCAGCAACACTAGGAGAGATGAAGTGAGAAATGAAGATATCCATACTAAAATAGGTGTAGCTCTCATCGATGAGAAGATGCGAGAAAATCGCTTACGATAGTTTGGTCATGTGCAACGTAGGCCTACCAGTTCGAAGAGGGGAGTTTATCAATGTAGGACAAGTTAAAAGAACGATGGGAAGACCGAAAAAAACATGGATGGAGGTGATACGCAAAGATATGGAGTTTAGAGGTTTAAATAAGAAGATATTACTTGATAGAAATGAATGGAGATGGAATATCAAAGTGATCGATCCGGCGTGATTCTTTTTTTGGTTCATGTAGCCTACTCCAAATACTTGGGATAAAAGGCTTAGTTGTTGTTGTTGTATCCATCAACAGTACATATAATTGAAATATTTCGTTTCCTAGAAGACCAAATAAGGTAGCTTGCATATGTATATAACTTCATATGCAGAGAGAACAAATTCACATAAGTGGCTCCAAGGGAGATCAAGACAGTTCAGATTTTAATCCACATTTCCCAATCAAATGAAAGAAAAAAGTAATACCTTCTGATGTTTGTTCTACCATGACCCAACTTTCCTCTGGCCGTGTTGAGCTTTCCACTATAGTAAAAACCAGTTAAATCAAGTGCTTCACTTGCAACTGCACCTAAAACTGCCAGAACGTTGGCAGATTTACTAAGGGAAGAGAGAGTAACCAAAACAATTAGTTCTCTAAAGAGTTCAGTTCAAATATTTTTAAGCAGGTACTAAGAGAAGTGACCACCTTTTTGCAAATTTATGAAAATCCCAGTGAATAAATTTCAATTGGCTTTCCTCGGGGAGAATCTGGTTAAGATACCCAACAGCATTTGCAAACTCGCGTCGTAGCATCATTTCTCGAGGCCTTTTTTCAACAGTCTGAATTGTAAACTTCATTAGTTATGATAAGTAT
This sequence comes from Dracaena cambodiana, assembly GCA_036321105.1. NCBI lineage: Eukaryota > Viridiplantae > Streptophyta > Magnoliopsida > Asparagales > Asparagaceae > Dracaena > Dracaena cambodiana. Next base: position 67,730,551 of record JAYEPQ010000002.1, read on the forward strand.
AAAATTTCTCCAGAAGTCAAATATCATTGTTCTTTTCTCTCTTTTTTCTTCTCTTTTGATGGTGTGTGGGGAAGGCATGGGTTCTTGGGTAGATATTTAAAAATTAATAGTAGTAAAAGGAACAAGAACAATAACAACAATATAATCGACAAGATTAAGGTGTCCCTGCCATTAGATAATAACAAACTATTTTAGAATGAATGCAAAATGCTCAAAAATTCGACTAATGCATGGTCATGTTTTCAAATTAGATAAACAACACAATCGGAGTGCCACATGAGTATGAGTTAATCACCTTTCCCAAGAAACTTTATCGGGAAATCCTTCAAAAACCAATAAAATGCCCCCCATTCCAAACCCCAATTTCGAATACCCACATGAAACATGAAGTTGCATTTCCCTGGGGCGGAGTTATAAAGGAATTCTAAGTAGGAGAGCCCTTCATTCAGATGTTCGGTTGTAACATGATTCACAAAATACATGGATTTCATATAAACTAGGCTTTTCAATTATCCTACATTTTCAGATTTGAGTATATATAGAAATTAGATGTCTGCCACATGTAATGTTTCTTATTTGGTTTCAACCATCTGCAGTGTGCACAAATAACATGTCTACCAGGGTTCCAAAAAACGTGAGCTAATGTTACAAAAGAAAGCAATGTGGATTTTATATCTAAGAAGGGTATTTTGGGGGTAATATATCTAAAATTTTGAGACGTTGTCACAGAAATATAAATACAGCAATCATCAAACTATATTTCTTACTTGATATAGAGTAATGAAATTTAAGATTTTAAAAGTTACACTTCAATGATGAAGTTATATTTTACTATCTTCACTAAAAAAAAAAGAAGTAAAACTTTATCTTCAGCATGAATCCAAATAGAGTTTTAGTATAGTGTCACTAGAGCACCTGTTAAATGGCATATACTCGTAACATCCGTAAGATTACAATAATCTTCTTATGGAGAAACAGCATGGCAGAGCAAATATCCGTGGCATCAAAGTAATTCACAACTCCTCTACCCCCACCCCACCCCGCACCCCCAACCAAAAAAAAATGAAAAAAGAAAAGTGCCACGAAATTTGATATACAAAAATTAGGTAATAGAGTCATTAGCACATTGTCATACAGTTTAATAGGCTGGGAATGTCCAAGGTCACTGTAGATTCAATTTGAAGCGCAAGAGAAGTAACAAGCAGGTATGTGCATTATTAAATTTAAACTTTTCATGATTTTAAAAAAATGTTAAGAAAAAAATAGCAGAGGCTCCCAAAAAGAAAAAAGATGTAGAACAATTAAGTAATTGATTAAAGCTTGGAGTAAATTGCAAGAAAATAGTCCTTCATTATTAGAGATAATCCCCATTATCATTAGCTATTAAACTCAAAAGTAAACCCTTGAACCATAGTCTAAGCCACTACATCGGGTCATCTGTTATATTTTACAAGACAAGCAAGTTTTACCCTTATATCGATCTTTCACATTAGAAAACCTAGAATCCACAAAAATGCAGCATCCTCGTCCTACCCATTTATTAACAGATATATTATGTCTAAAACTTGGACCTATGCATATTATCATATAGAGTCCGATTCTCGTTGAAATATACGTAGACCCGACCCAAACAATCCACTTACCCCAAAATAATGAAATAGAAATTAGTGGATTGATATGTAAACCCTTATAAAAACCTAAACCCCGGCCCCTGATCATACCTTCTTAACGACCGGGTTAGGTCCAGTCTTGGAAATTAAACTCAGACCTACACCCACTCATAATATAACAAGGTCAAAATCCAAGGGTGGTACCCATGAGTGTCCAGGTCCATGCGGTCGAAATCCAAGGGTGCCACCCATGAGTGTCTCGGTCAAACCCGACATCATAGCAGGCCTACTTACAGGTATTCATTCACTAGAAGCCAACCCCCATCAATGCTACTTTATGTTCATCATCTTCTACCCAACCAAGCTTAACTGAAACAAACTTGAAAGGTATAGCCATACAACACCTGCCATCCTCTATCTTACGAAATCAAAAACAAATTTCTCATCACCTTAACAATCCTACAAATTCCATGCAACCCCCTTCCCCCAACTACCACCACAAAACCCAAAAAAAAAAAACAAAGAAAAAAAGAAACTAAAAGAAAAGAAAAAAATCAAAGAAGGGAAAAAATAATTTTAAAGGACCAGAACCTGTCTGAAAAACCCAACTTCAATCCCACCTCCTTTTCTGAACACACTCCCCATCATATTCTACTGCCAATCTGCCATGGCAATGTTTTGTCCTCTCCATCACCATTGAATATACAGATGCAACCAGATCACAAATGGGATCCAATAAATAGATCAAAGGAGAATGACAAAGATAAGAAACGAAAGAAAAGATAAGTGTTTCTCAAGTGTCTAAACATGGGAAAGGGTATTTTCTTACTTTTTTAGTTTAAAAAAAAATAACAGCAGTTCCACTTGTTAATTAAAAAAAAATGACTTCTTAAAGTCCAGACGGTTACTTGTTTAGTAGATGATGGGGATTATTTCAAAACCAGAGCACAGGTGCAGCTGCTGTTTTGTACTTTGTCCAAAATGTATTCAGTAAAATTGCATATCAAGAAGTTCTGCACATTTTCCAATGCGCATGGCAATTATTCGAGATAAAAAGAGAGCTTTTTAGTAGCACAGTAGCAATGGGTTCAGTAACTGATAAGGCAGATTTTCCCCAACAGGCTCATTAGATTCTATGGCAAACCTCTCTCTTGTCAATAGTTTCTGTAGCCAGGAATTCGGTACAGGAGCCCACTGGCAGCTGGTTGTTAAAGTTTGTCAAATCTTACGTAAAGACATCTTAGAATGGAAATTCACCCTATCGCTAACCACCTTTTGATGGGAAAAGGTTCAGATAATTATGAGTAGCTATAAGATAAATTTCATAGCCTAAAACGTCAGACAAACATAAGTTTGTCTGATTTCTATACTACTATATAGTATACAATGGGACAGTAATAAACAAATAAATTTGAACTAAAAAACATCAAGCAATGAACTCAATAGATTTATTATCAAACTGTAGGTAGTGAGTTGGCAATAAACTTTCTTTCTAAATCTACAAAGTATTTGGCCAGTGTCAAATTCAGAAGAATATAGAATACAGCCAACGCAGAGTTAAGAGACACACTGTATAATCAAGAGCAGGCATACACCTTTATTAGATTGAGCACGATAATGGGATTTCCGTATCGATTTGCCAAATCTTCGAAATGCAACTTGGTCGCTTGGTATGTAGGATCATATCTCTGTACTGAAGACAATTAGAAATTAAAAGAAAACACTTAATCACTGTTGCTTAAATTTCAATACAGGAAAAACTTATAAGACTTAAGATGAATTTACCAATATATTCTCAAAAACAAAAGTAATATGAAGAGATTAAAAAAAAAATTAGCTACACAAATTTCTTGATTTTTTGTACTCTTTCCATTTTTGGTTGTTACTTGCTTCCCTCTGCATTACCTCATAATAAATGTTAGTTCAATTCTTAGTATTCTCACTTGTTGACTATTGTTAAAACGGGCCTTTATTGTTGCTAGTCAAACAAGAGAGACAAACTTACAAACAATATCAGGTTTGGGACTAAATCTTGAAGCTTCCTGGGACCAGAAAAGGGGAATTGAGCCCCGCATTTGGACAACTGAACTCATTTTTCCCCTACAGGAGCCAACGTCTTCGTCAAGAACAATTTGTTCAGTTTCAACATCATTTGCAACTCTGCCTCTATCATTTACTCCTCTTTTCAAATAACTGCAAGGTATTACACAGATTCGATATGGAGAAAATAAAAATCAGAATGATAGTAAACAACTCTGTTTCATGATAATGATGAATTACTCAACCAAGATACAGATATCAATGTATTTCATGATATAACAATGAATGACTCACCAAAGATACAGAAATCAAATATTTGTACTGTATTTTGATAATGTTAATTGAGAAATCAAGTTAGAAACAACAAGTGCATGCCGATGTCACTGGACTTGCAGTAAGCTTTAGTTCATGGCAAAGATACAGGCGCGAGAAATTTTGAGCATTATGTGGTATAAAGGGGGTAAACTTAATTGGGTTGATATATGCAGACATGATACCCTCGGGAGCATTTTTTATGTCATTCCAATAATATATACATGTATTACTCATATACACATTGACCAAGAAGAGACGTGCTTTTACTCATAATAGTTAGCCTATCTAGTCATGGCTTGCTCAAACAGACACGTAATCAGCCTCGTCATATCTCACATATCAACCAAAAGTCATCCTCAAACCGGTCTCGAAATACATACATGGCATTGAAAACAAATAATCTATTATGAAAAGGCTAAATACTAAATCTTGATGCATCAAAAAGATCTCATCTGATCACCATTATTTCTCTTCTTTTATCTCTTGGGTCTCCAGTTTTTGTGCTCTAGATTGGAATTCAGGAACGCACCATCAATCGATTTATAGAAACTAGATTGCGGTTTGTTGTTGGAGTGAATTAGGCAACTCTGTTATATACGAACCTTTCACATGAAAAAACAGATTTTCAGTTTCTTTATAGCTTTCAGAGTTAGATTTTCACAAATCTGGATCATTAATTATTTGGTGATAAAGAATTTGATTTATAATTAGAAAATGCTAACATGAGAAAAGAAGAGATATCTTTCAATTGAAAACAGAAATTTTCAAATTATCATTTTACAAGGTTCTGAATTATCATATATATTCAAATACTCACTTAAAAAAAAACTCACTTGAAAGAAATCAACAATATAATTTACAAAATCATACCTAAAAGTTTTTGTGAATTTTGGATATATCTAAATGCACACCAAATTAGAAGATCTAATTGAATTAGAAACTGTCACTAACAAGGATCTCTCTAGCATAATAAGAGTAATTCGTATGGTGTTGTGATACCTATATATATATATATATATATATATATATATATATATATATATATATATATATATATATATATATATATATATATATATATATATATATATATATATTGATTTATAATAAAATGATGTGACTATTTTATAATATGGTATCGGAGCACAGATTGTGAAATAGATCTTAACTCTTTATTTCCAATCAGATCTAGTCTTAGCCCTCCAAATCTCAGAACTCTAACATAACCCTAATTCCTCCATCCCTCTCTCTCCTCTTCCATGACACTGCAACCACAACCCCCACTGCCAACGCTATGGAGAAGATCCCATGAGCCTCCCACGCCACCTTAACGGCCCTCTACACCCGGAGTCCTATCTCTTGCCTTTCGATGCCTACTTTTGCACTCACTGTGAGTTGGCATACTACTAATACTAATTTTTTAGCACGGTTCTATTTCAACTACTGTTGTTCTGTTGTTGAGATCATTTTCAATCTTTTTCATGAAATCATCATCTACTAATACACCCTCTATCTACTCCTACTACTGTTATTGTTACAACTACTGGAATTACATACAATTACTGCTGCTACTTTTATATTAAATGGTGATAATTATATGTTATGAGCTCAATTCTTTCGTGTGTTATTAGGGATCAAAGAAAGATTGGGCATCTTCATGATGGCCTACCAGATACAAAGGATCCCTCTTATCCTGACTGGATTGTAAATGATTGGATTGTAAATGACTGTTGTGTTATTATCTGACTTCTCAATAATATAAAAGATAGTCATTTCTAGTGTTATGTTCAGTGTTCTAAATATCGGATTTACCGATCGGCCAAATTACATACGGGATATCAGATACTGGGCATGATATCACGATAACTCTAAATACAAGAGTTTCATATCAGTGTCATACCGGTTAAAAAAAGAACATATCATTACCTATATAAAACATATTAAAATACTTAAAACAAATTTATGATACTTATCTTAGCTTATATGATTTATACTCACAAAAAAACAACCACTTAGAACATCCGCAATGCACCAAGAGAATCTTCACTCCATACCGAAAATAAAGACTCGATCTTCACTCCAAATACAGAAAATAAAGACTCGATCTTCACTGAAAACCAATTATATACATCACAGTGATCACACCCAACTCTATTCAAAGAAAAAATTCACAAATTTTAACCTAATACTTATTTTTTATGAAATTCATTTGTTACACTGAGAAATAATGAGATTGACTTACCAAAGGGCTTTTTATGGCCGGCGAAGAGGAGAGAGATGGAAGAAGATGACCGACGAAACAAATAATGGCAAGAGTCGAATTTCGCACCGTCGGAAGTGCGTGAAATAGCCGACGAAATCGGCGAAGCAGCTAAGAGAATAATGGGAAAGGGTCAGAATTTTGTTTTAGGTGCAAGGAGTTGATCGGAGGTGATCGGATGACTCGTAGAAGGCAAATTTTTTGGACTTAGGGCTTGGCTAAAACTGGAGAGGGAGGGAGAGAGAGAGAGAGAGAGAGAGATCGAGGGGCTTTGGATCCAAAAAACCCGATGGTAGGTTCTTTTTCCTATCAGGTCGGGTTTTCGTACGGGTTAACGGGTTTTACGCGAAAACCAAACTTAAATTCGTTTGGCCAACATGGGCAAATATCGGCAGGTAAATTTCATACCGGTATCAGCAGATATATCACCATGTGACCAATATATCAGCCCATACCATTCAAAAATGGTATACAATTAAAAAAAACCTCCTTCCCATCTCGTTAGTTGTAAAAAAACGACATATCGTCCGGTATACCAGTATTACCTGCTGGTATTTAGAACACTGGTTATGTTCTTTAAAACTGCAAAAGAAAATCTAGGATACCGTCACAGAGATATATGGCAATGAGAATAATATCTATAGGATTTGAATCATATGAGTACTTGTTCACTCTCCAACAGGAAATATTTGTTTCGGCTTACTATTTAGCGCTTCTAGATAACCTTGAAGAGCTGAATATTCACAAGCACTTGATAAATGATCTGAAACTGTGGAAGTATCATCAGGGTCTTGTTATTGCCAAGTACCTCTGCAGTCTGACTTCTTCCTACCTGAATCAGGCGTGGGACCAACTTCTTACTGATGACAATATTCTCTCTGTTCTTTCTCAAACTGTAATATACTCCAGAATTCTTCGTATTTCTACTGAATCCACTATATCAACTGCTTCTCCTATATCCGCCGAGAACTCTATCATGTCTCTGTTAAGGGACGTGGTCATGGTCATGGCCGTACGTAATCGTGATTCAGGGAGAGGTCGTTGTCGTGGTCATGGTGGTCGATAACGGTCATAAATTTTGCCAATATGATCACCATTGCAGATCACACTTTCAATCACTATTGGGTGAAATACGAGAAACCAGAATGGGCTTAAGTTATGACAAGTGATTCTTCTACTAGTCCTTTTTGTTCTACATATGCAAGAAACTCTGTTAGTACTCTAGCTATTCCTGTCAAATCTTCTTCGATGGCTCAGATTCCTAATATTGATCTTGACCGACTTCTACATCTTTTGACCACTTCAGCAGCTCCTCTTACTCATACATTCTCTTTAGGATCTCCAGACTAGGATGAAGATGGGTATGGTTCACGAGCAACAGGGAATGTACTACCTGGACAACAGATTTCACCACAAGTTTTGCTATTGGTTCTTCCAATTTCCCTTTATAGTAGCATCAACATCTTGGATAACCCTTTCTTCAAAATCTTCACCTTTTTACCATCATTGCGCCTATCATATCTAAATTAGATTGTGAGTCTTGCGAACTAGATAAGCATCACCGCACCTCGTACAATAATAGAGTCAATAAATATAGTAGTTTCTCTTTTACGAGAATTCATTATGATCTTCCCATTCCTCTCCAGAATAATAAATGCTCTAATACTGCTCATCTTACTTTTGGATTTGTTTTCCTATAACCATACCCCCTTCTTTCACTAGTTTACCCTTTCTCTATTTTCTGTTTTCATATCTGGGTCATTTCAGGAAACTATTAGTCCCTACCTGGCAAAAGGTTCTGGATAAGGAGTTGCAGGCTCTAGTCTCTCATAAAACCTAGAATTTGGTTACTACTCCACCGAAGCTTCCACCATTCGTTGTCACTAAGTATACACTATCAAATACAAGTCAGATGGATCGGTAGACTGATATAAAGCTCACCTTATTTCGAGAATTTTTTTCCCTAAAGTTATGGCATCGATTACTTTGAGACTCTCATGGCTCATCTCAACTCCAAGCATATCGTTTTCTCTTTCGCCACGAATCTCGATCAACAGATGTTCCAGTTGGATGTGAAAAATAATTTTTTATATAGTGATATGTATGGGGAGGTTTATACGAAGCAACCTTCGAGATATGTTGCTCAGGGGAAAAATATATTATGCAAACTAAAAAAAAAAAGCAATTTATGGACTTAAGCAGAGTTCTAGAACCTAAATTGAGAAGTTTTCTACTGTAATTGCAGGTATTGGCTTTCAAAGTTGTTACTATGATCGTTGTCTTTGTTCAGCGTATTACCTTTGGTATTATCTTTCTTACTGCGTATATAAATGACATTATGCCAGCTGGTAGTGATATAGCAGCTCTGGCTAAGACAAAAAAAAATATCTCAAACAACACTTTGTAACTAAAAACATGGAAACGCCATACGTTTTCATATTGAGGTAGCATATCAAAAATATGGACTACTTCTATCTCCAAGGAAGAACGTACTAAATCTCTTGAAAGAAACCGATTTATTTGGGAGCAAACCTACTAGTATCATAATGGAATTAAATTTAGATGTATAGAGTGAAGACAGTGCTTTGTATGATAATGCAAAGTAGCACACAAGAATGACAGGCAATATATGTTTCACAGTCACCAGATCTGAAATTTTCTTTGTTATTTGGATCAATTCATACATAAACTAAGAGACATTCACTAAAAAGTTGCTCTAAGAATTCTGACATTTATTAAGAGCTCATGAGAGGGTTTATTCTATAAGAAACACGGGGACGGTTCACATCTCTGCTTTTTTAGATGCTACATATGCAAAGGGCAGAGCTGAAGGAAATCCACTACTGGATACCTTACGTTATTGGAGATAATCTAGTTATATGGAGGAACAAGAAGCAAAATATAATGTCTCAATTTTCTGTTGAGATCGAGTATCAGTCTATGGCACATATTTTATGTAAACTACTATGCTGAAAAACTAGATTGAATTTGGTTTCAAGCAGAAGAGTTCTATGTCTATGTATCGATAATCAATATGCCATCTATATTACTCAAAACCTAGTGTTTCATGATCGTACAAAGTATATAGAAGTAGATTGTCATCTAGTTTAAAATGTTTTGGTGAAGAAGTTGATATGTACTTCACTTAAAGCTATCATTCTACTATTGGCTAATATTCTACTAAAACTAAAGCTACATCATTGATAGTGTTCTTTAATATGTGTAATTGTTAGATATGATTGATATATATATATGCTCCAACTACTATCTTACCTGTGTTTGTACTTAGCATGGTATTGTGATACCTATATATGCATCTCTTGACTTATAATAAGATGATATGACTATTTTATAGTAAGTACTATCAGAGGCTAAATCTACTTATTGAAAATAAAAACTGAACCACCCAATCCATTTTAAGGACCCAGGTGCGCTCTCTACTGAGAATATCTCCGACATAATATAAAACAAGTGCTATTTTATAGAAACTAACATTTATACAATAAGCCGAATAACCACCCATTTATGGGCCACATACCTGGGTCAGGCAAATAGAAAGTTACAATTAGATTTGGCTTTACGTCTGGAGATTAGTGGGACGTTAATTATTTCCCCAACATACTTCTCACACTTAAATTATTTAGATGCAGGCTTATCACCACCATAAAGATAGAACTTATTTCATGTAGAGGAGATGAGTCAGGAAGATAATGTGGGGAAACCAGCTGTAGTGACACATTTCTTAGATGAACAAGAGGTATTACAACCAGAACGTCATGTTAAAGGTAAAAAGACAAAAAGACATGTAAAGGAAAATTAAGTGTGATGATGGTAGAATAATAACTAGAATATTTATAGAATGGACAAAATCAATTTTAACATTTAACAAAATTCTACTTATGCTTAGTGAACTGTAATGACAATATTTTTTAGATCATAAGATTTAAGATCAAATAAACTATATATTTCACTTGAAACTTGTCTGGAATTACAATGGTTGGGCAGTTACTTTACTTCTATAAAACAAATTACTACAAAGAAAGTCGAAGAGAGAGAAAGAGAACTCCCTTGAAGGGAGAGTACCAGGCCAGGAAAAATTGAAATTTACAAAACAAAAAGGAAGCTCACTAAAAAAAAAAGCAGATGATAGACCATTCTTTATGAAAAAATTAAACTAGTGAATAGAAAGGGCAAAAGACCCGAAAAATTAAAATGTAAGTGTGAGTCCAGTCAAGTAGGATTATAATCAGAAAAAAATAATATGGCAATCATATTCTACGTTATTTGTACAAAACATACCGAGTGCCCGCAAAATGACGAGAGCGCCTAGAAATTAGAGTAACACTAAATTCTCGTCCAAAAATTGATAACCTAGACTGCAATCAACAAGAGGGGAGTCAATAGGAAAAGTTGAAGCTATATAGTGCTTAATGAACTTGAAAAGATTTATAAATATGATAAAAATACAATCAATTTCCATTTCCAGTAATTTACATATTAAATGAAAGCATGACACATATTAAAGGATTGGAGGTATGCAGGACCACCAAGCTATGGAAACTACATGATAAAGGAATTCATTTTAGTTAACGTGTCACTCAAACCTCGCTTCGATGCTACTGTTGCATACAAACCAGATGTCCCTTTAACCGAGAAAGAGTTTCTAAGGCCACACCTAGAATTTTAAAAGCAACCCCCTAAAAAGTTCACTATTATCACTAGTTGGCCACTATGTTTTTAAGACAAATTTGCCCTCATCTTCTCAATCAGAGCAACACCCCAACCTTGATCGCAATTAGCATTGGGTTTGATGGATCGAAGGGGAAATTTTGAAGACAAGAAGCTTGTTTCAGTGGAGGATTTAACTGAAGTTAAGGTAAGAATCAATTCTTATACTTTTCATAAAAGTTTGAGACATGATTGGGTTTCATCAAAATTCACTTAAAAATTACATTTGCCATTTAATTGCCGAATAGAAACCATGCCATTCGTTGATTAATCGTCAAACAGTAATAATTTGTTTGGTGATTTTTGTTTGCGCGGAGAGGGAAGGGAGTGGGGGTGGGGACTCTGTGTGTGGGGTGGGGGGCACGATAGGATGGAGACATGACTTTTAGAACTTCTCATCTCAATCTCGTATTCCCACCCAAAAAAAAAATCCCCTTTCTCCAAACCAACAAAAACTAGAGTTTCTCTCTCGACCACCTTCCATTTCAATAAAACAGGAAAAGAAACTCAACTCGAATTTATGGCATCTCAAAGGCGCATGCCCCTCAAAGTCATCATCCTCGACGACAGCGTATTAGAATTATGATCTCTTTCACTATAGAATATGGGGAGAAATGGAAGAATTGGAGATAGAATTTTAAAGGAAATGGAAGAATTTGAGGGGAAAGGGTTAACTATGGAATTTAAGGGGGTGCCCCTTATTCACTTTGGGTTAAGAGGGTGGCTTTTATTCACTTTGGGTGCTCTAAGACATTCTTGGTTTGCTTTTAGAAGCTCCTCTTTTCTGGAGAACACCAATTTGCTAGAGTTTCTTAAACAAAAGATGAAAAGCTCAATCATGCTAAACTGCAGTTTTGTTTTCCAAGGTTAGAAGAGTCATAATAAACTGGCATAACATCAAATTAGATTTCTTTGCACAAACCAAGATGAAAAGATAGGCTCAATACAGTAAGAAATATAGGTGTTAAAATACAAAATAAGTTCTCCCAACCCTCACCATAACTTTAGAGTTTGGGTGCAGTGGAAAAAACTTTTAATATGGTATCAGAGCAACCCATATTCAATTCCTGCCAAGCACGCATTTAATTGCGGGTTTTAAAGAAAATTATACCGCATTCCTACCTGGCGCGGGTTTTAAAAAAAATTACACCGCTGCGTAAATTCCAGGTTTCTGTCCAAAATGAACCTTTAACCTGCGGGGGCGTGTTAAAATACAAAATAAGTTCACTCAACCCTCACTACAATTTCGGAGTTTTTGTGCAATGGAAAGGATTTTCAACAATAGGAACTCGTCAGAAATAAATAAGGCAGATGGTCAATTCTTACCTTGGCTTGTGGATAAGATTACATGCCATAAGAGATGTTATCTAGCCTCCCAATGCACTTAATTAGTTGTAAATATTAAGGTGCCAAAATGGGAGAGGAAACATATATGCTTAACAATCATTGAAAAAGCCAAAAATAAAGCTCAGTTGTTCTCATGTGAGTCATGTGATAAAGATGGCTTATCACCAAAAAGTTCCCTCCACAAAGTTCCATGAGAACATCCACTGCATTTATATGTTGTATCTTTTGAGCAATGCTATAAATGTATCATAGTCCTCAGTCCTTATAAACTTATTTAGGAATCAAGAAGTTAAGAAGCTGAACTTAAAATGGGATGTAATTTGTTATCATTGTATTATAAAGATACCATTGTACACTATGGTATACTTATGACGATCAAAGAACACAATAGTTATTATCAAAATAGCAACATATATGGTGGAGCGTTCCCCACCATGGCAGATGATTTCTCTTATATAATATTTTATTCAAATCAATGTGAAACATATAATGTCCTCAACTGTATTTGAATTCTTAGCAAAGTTTATGAATCTTAATTTCAAATAATTCATATGGTGCCATTCTGAATTGGGAACCTCAAAAGATACCTAAATATTAAGCTTTATTAAATCATATGCTTCTAAAAAAGAGGAAAAAGAAAAATATCATGATGACAATATAATACAAGGAATGTGACAATGCACGAGGTAAATTATATGCATTTCTCAAGAAGCATCACCTCATCTTTTCTATTTGAGAGTTCATCTGATCCTCTCTTTTGTTTGAGGACATATACTAATAAGCCCCCTACTTAAACATCTAAATGCCTTATGGTGGTACCAGGGCTAAATACATTCTTAACCCACACAATCAAATCCTCACATTTCATTCCCAGCATCCTCCATCACCACACATGCCATCCACATATTTAACGAGAAGAAGGTATTCTGACCAGAGTTTATAAGTTGCAGGACATCAAGTGTATCTAAATCCAATAACCAAATGTAAATACCGACATTCAACCTCCCAAAACAGTTGCTTAGAAAACTCTGCTTATTCACCAACAATGTAGAACAGCAGTAGATTACGCAGTTCATATTCTTTTTCTTTTAGGAATTTTCAACATTTAGAAATACATATGAATATTAGATGAAACCATTTCCAGGTAAATCTGCATAATTCAATTATGCAGCATATGATCCACTTATGCTTTATGCGCTGCCTAACTGCTCACATAATGCAATATTGAGTTGGAATGGGGTTTTTCCACATATTTTTTTTAGTAGTGCTTTTCATATTAGTTTTTCTATTGTACATAGCATTGTGAGAATTTATAAGCAGACCATCCATCAAAAAGCAACCACCAATAACTAGTGTTGTATTTTACAACTAAGGTAATAAGATGCATGTTGCCAAGTATCAACTCTCAAATACCCTCTTGACTATTACGGAGTCTCCAAGTGTTATATTTTGCAACTCAAGTGGTATTTCCAACATCTATAACTCAAATAGGTATTCCCCACGACTATAAAGCAAAGGGGTATTTCCAACAATCATAAATCGAAAGAAAAAAATTTAATAGCTGTAAAAGGAGGGGGTATGGACGCTTCAACATTCACACAATTATTCTTTCTATTTGGTACTAATTTGATCAAGTTTTCTCTCAGTTTTGTGTGGTACTGTGGTGCAAAGTAGAAGGTAAGAACCAGTTGTTATATCCTAGAATTACTTTCCATCTTGTACGCAATGGGAGCAAATATTACTTTAGATGCAGCGTCTAACATGCCTCAGCCAGCCATTTGTGCTCGTGTTTTCCTGTCATTAATTTTCACAATACCTGACACCAACAACATATGTCGCTCGTCAATAATGTTATGGTCTAACCCTACACCCACAATCCTTCTACTTAAGAAGGTTTTTGTTACTGTCCAAATTTAACGAATGATATAAAGGAAGGAAGAAGAAATAGGAAGTATTGGAGGAGATAGGCAAGACCTCAATCTCCACAACACCACCTTTCCCCATAAAGACAATTGCAATTAACCACTATTAAGAAAAGGACCCTTGAATCTAGAAATAGTGCAAAGGTACCAGCACTCCCACTTGAAGTGAGAGTCGTTAGTTCGAATCTCCCATTCATGATGTAAAGTGAATTATCAAGAAAAATGTTTGGGGACACAATTGCAGACTCATCATGAAACAACAAATGTTTGTGTCCATGGAAGTGCACTGGAAATAGAAACTAGCTCTAATCTAAATATGCAAACGAAGAATCTAGTAAGATGCTAATAATTCACATTATACCGTCGTTCTTCTTCCCTCTCCATTAATGCCTCCCTCTACCATGTTTTTTTTTTTTTTTTTTTTGTGGGAGGGGGCGCTGGGGCGGTGGGAGTATTGCAATCATTGGACAAATAAAAGCACAAAATCATTCACAATCTGAAAGCCAATCAACTTTATATATGAGCCTGCCATGAATCAATTACTGATTGTATTATTGCCGAATATACCTTAATCATTAAATTATGCTAAAATTAGAGCCAGGTAGCAAGCACGAAAACTTAATATCCTAGATTTTAGGAATCACCATCAATTTTCCATACATGAATCAGCTAAGCAGGAGTAGTTTGCATCATTACTTTTATCTAGAATTGGTTGAGGGTGCTAAATGTGATAGGAGAGAGGGCATAGAACATCAACTTAGAGTATCCAGCATTTCTAGTAAACAACAATACCATTACAATAACAAGTTCTACCTTGAACATCCTATTCCAATTGTACGTGCTTCCATGCAGAGTACAAGATTCCTTTAATATTTATGAGACGAGAGGGAAGAGGAAAGCAAAGAAAAAGACCTAGCTTCGAAACCAATCTCTTTATGAATGCACAATAATGGGTTTAAAAGAATGAAGGAATCTAGTTACCTGCTTGAAGTGCCCATGGACTAAAGCAATTGTCCAAAGTGTATTATTGCACCGTGACCGTATTGCTTGCGTCAGAAATGTGTTCCACACAAATATATCATCATAAGGCATCTTCTCAGCACCCAAAGCAGTGACATTTCTCTGTAAGCACTCCATTATGGGATATGTGTAACTATAGAAGAAATCCTTTGTGAGGTCCACGCTGGAGAAGAGCTTCTTGTACCTGTAAAAAAGCGCAGACATTCAGGCATCATCGATGCAAAACAAAAACATGAGCAAAGATAGAAGCAATGTTGAAAATAACGCGTTATGTAACCCGTTATATTGCGTTATGAAACCTAACAGAACTTCAGCGCTACGTAACAACTGAAAATAACTCAGTGCACCTTAACAATACGTTTTTTATGTTATTTTACGTTATATTACGTAACGTTACGTTAAATTACGTTATGTTACGTTATTTACAATTATTTTCTTAGTAAGTCTATATTGTTATTGATTGTTATTTTAATTATTAGCAAATTGCTTAAATTTTCATACTCGATTAGTTGTTGACTTGTTCGATGACTTGTGTAATTGCTAACTTACTAATTTACAATTGTTTCCTTATTTGCTTGTTATAATACCTCTTCGGTTACTGAAATATTTTACTTATTGATTCTATTGAATTTTTATTAGAACTGAAATCAACAATTACAAATAAAATAAATTGCACATTACAAAATATAAATTACAATAATGATAATAACTGAATTGAAATAAAAAATTGGAATCTCGTTTTCTTGTTTAGATGATGACTGGAATTACGACTGCAGACTTAATATAATTTATGAAAAATATAAAAATTATTGTAAAACTTAATATAAAATTAGAATAGATTATGTACTACAAAATGGTTGTATATTTTTTTAGAAATTTTAAGTTTATTTTTCAATTTATAAACATTATTTTATATAGTTTTATATTTATTTTTATTAAATAAATAGAAAATTGCATAACCTACGTTATGTATTACGCTATATGCGACATAACCTAACGGAAGCTAAACGTTACGTTACCGTTATCGCTATTTTAAACATTGGACAGAAGCTTCTAATTAGATATTTGTTTGCAACAAAGTTTACTTTTTGAAGGATGATTGGAGCAGGGAATGGAGATGGATATTAATAGTTGCAACTAATAACACTCTATAATTCCTTACAATGCCGAATTAATTTTCATGTTACAAGTAAAAAGATAGTAACTAAAACACTTCAATAAGAAAAGAATAGTTCCAATACTAATGGAGTAAGTTTTCACAATTCATATGCTTACAACAGACTAGAGAGAAAAGATGATTCTAGTCAAATTAGGTGAGTCACAACTAGTCTTTCCTTTCACGTGCAAATTTCACTTGGCAGACAGCCAATAAATCTAAACTATGAGTTGATTCCAATGGATATTTCACTAAGTAGATGAACCAATTCCTAGCTTTAGGCTTTACCCAAATTAAATATATATATATATATATATATATATATATATATATATATATATATATATATATATATATATATATATATATATATATATATATTCCACACAATTTCAAGTTTTACCGGAGCTCCGTCTTTGAATGCGCGACATCGGACTGAACCGAGGAGTGAGGCACAGTAATCAGCTGGCTCTCCTCGATGCTATAGATGGCGTGCCCGCATATCGATCCAATCTGCTTCCTCTTGGTGACAAGAATCAAATAATACGACTCCAGAAACTTAATGCAACCTTATACAAAACAAGAATCATCATCTCCTCAATCAACAGAAGCAAGAAAACAAGAGAGGAAAAAAAAAAAGGAAAGAAAGGAAAAGTTTAAGGTTACCGGCGATGCCGTAGACTTTGCCGACGAAGGAGAGGCCCCCGGTGGCGCGATTGCCCTCGCTGATCCGCTGGAGGAGGTTCTTGACCTCCTGCTGGGAGTAGACGACGGGGTCCTCGCTGATGTTGAGGTCGGAGGGCTCGGAGCGGTCGATCTTGAGGACGCGGTAGTACTGCTTGTCGCGGTCGCTGCCGATGAGATAGAATCGCTGCAGCACGAAGATGAAGATGAAGATTAGATTGCATTAGAATTGGGGAAGAAGGAAGGCGAGGGTTACGTACCGCTCGGGTCTCGTAGAGGCGGAATTTCTGGAGGGAGCAGGAGTTGAGGTCGGCGTCGGGAGGAGGAGGAGGTGGTGCTCTGGATTTCGCCATGGCAACAAGCAAACGGAACGGAACGGACAAAGAGTTTGGGGCAGAGAGGAGAAGAAGAAGGAAGCAGGGGAAAGTTATTACACAAATCCAGGTGGGGAAATTCTAAATTCACACCGCATTTTAGTAAGTTCGCCCACATTCTATAGTAAAGTGATTTACACCATAGGGGAAAATGGTCCTCACTAAGCCAAGTGTGATGTGCATTTAGAATTTCCCACCCAAATGGGTGAGCTCTTTTGGGCCCCACTTTGGTTTCCGAGACATGGTTCCGTTTGAGTTAAAAATGAACCATGGTTAATATGTAATACAACAACTTCGACAACAACTAAACCTTTTATTCCAAGTATTTGAGTTGGTTACATGAACTAAAAAAGATATCACGCTGCATCAATCGCTGCATCAATTACGTTGGCAGTCCTTCTCCATTCATTTCTATCAAATAATATCTCTTTATTTAGACATATAGAATTCATATTTTTTTCATATCATCTCCATCCATATTTTTTTTTTGTTTTCTATTCATTATTTTAACTTGTCCTACATTAATAAACTCCCCTCATCGAACTGTTACATTTTTAAACCTAAGTTGCACATGACCAAACCATCGTAAGCAATTTTCTCGCATCTCTCATCAATAGAAACTACACATATCTTAACACGAATATCTTCATTTCTCATTTTATCTCTCATAATGTTACCGCATATCCAGCGATGTATGCACATCTCTGTTACATATATATTTTCTGTGAATGACGTTTCTTTAAACCCCAACATTCTGTACCATATAATAAAACTGATCTAATAGCAGTTTATAAAATTTTCCCTTCGGTCTTAACGGAATGTTACAGTCGCATAAAACTTCCATTGCATTCCTCTGTTTCAACTAGGCAGTTTGTATAATATCTTTAACATCAGTATCAATCTCTCTATCATTCTGAATAATATAACTTAAATACCTAAACTGACTGTTCCTTTGTATCTTTTGTCTGCCCAGTATTACAACATTATAGTTTATGGTCTGTCGTTTATTAAATTTACACTCAATATATTCAGTTTTAGACATACTCAATCTAAAATATATAGATTCTAATGCGTGTCTACATAACTCTAACTTGACATTTATTCATGCTCTTGTCTCATCAACTAAAACAATAATTATGACCAAACCATGGTTAATATGTAATGTACGATCGTAAATGGATCGGATCCAAACCAGATTATCCGTACTTCTCAAAATAGAGACGTACTTCTCAAAATAGAGACTTGCATTCAAGAAGCGCACCTATAATAGCTCTGGTAAGAAGACATAGATTTCAGAATATATTGACACTCAGAGTTTAAAATTTATCATTATTTTTTAAAGTTTAAAATAATAAAATTATTTTATTCATCTTACGAAATTAAGATACCGTTTTTAGACGATAACTGAGCCATTTATCTCTTATAATCAAAATTTTCGTACTAATTTTTATGGAGACGAGTTGTAAAATTAAAGATTTAGGGGAAGACCTCCTTGAAAATTTTCCCAAAAAGAGAAGATATTAGGTTAAAAAAAAAAAATTCGGGGTGCCACTGCATGCTCTTGGCACAATGTGAGTTCGCTCCTAAAAAATGACCTTTTTGCTAAAGCCATGTAATAAAAGAATATTGGCTATATGGTGTGAAGGTTGACCATCAAAATCCATTAGTTGAGAAGTGAAAAGTCATATTAGGATTAAAAGATATATTTTTATTGTTAAGAGAGTTTAACTTACTCTATGCATGATCAAAAGATATATTTTTATATCATTCATCTACTGTTTTATGTGATTTATACTTATATTATATCATATGTATCAATGTTAAAATTATGATTTTTCTTATTGAAAATAGCATGATAAAAGAGAGATCACATAGATTATTTGTTTAGAAAGAAATTTTTACATGTTTTAATGATTGAGATCA
Source organism: Dracaena cambodiana (assembly GCA_036321105.1). Classification (NCBI taxonomy): domain Eukaryota; kingdom Viridiplantae; phylum Streptophyta; class Magnoliopsida; order Asparagales; family Asparagaceae; genus Dracaena; species Dracaena cambodiana. The sequence goes on from JAYEPQ010000002.1 coordinate 67,749,930, forward strand.
TGTTTATAAAGATATGCTATGAATTTGAAACAAGAAAGAAATCGGCATATAGAATTTTTATTAAGAAATATGTACTATACAAAGGGCTGGAAATTCAAATACCTTAGTATAGCTATAATATCTATATCCAATCCAAATAAATTGAGCTTAATATCTATATCCAATCAGTAGGTCAACTACTTGAGAGCTCGGGATTTCTGAATCAATTTACTCGTATAGTTATATCATATGTATTCAGGCTGGAAACTCAATTTACTCATAATTTTAACATTGATACATATGTATCAATGTTAAAATTATGAGTAAATTGAGTTTCCAGCCCAAATAATTTTAACATTGATACATATGATATAATTATACGAGTAAATTGATAGTTATATCATATAGTTATATCATATCTTTATATCCTTCATCTACTTAGTATAATCATATCATATGTATCAATGTTAAAATTACGAATAAATTGAGCTTAATATCTATATCCAATCCGAATTCATATATAGTATAGCCAAATATGAATATATGAATAGTAAATTTAACATTCGACCAATTTATATTTGGAAGAAGAAAGCAAATATAAATATGTTAATACCAATCTATAAAGCTAACTGAATTTTTCCCATGACGATATATGCGCCTCGGTTAATTCTACTCTTGAGACTAGATGTGGAGCTCCAATTCTTAAATCGTCCTTAAATTAGTTTAGTTCTAATATTAGGAGTTAGATCAAGAGTTCATATATGCTAGGCGTTAATTTTAGTAATAAAATATCTCTTAGGATTTCCCTTTCGGCATGTTATCTGCGAAGGTTATTAGCCAGTGATATGACAACTTTTGGTCATCTGGCGTTAATACAGTTACCATCCAAGATCTCCATTGTTGAAACTGACGTAGGTGTCTTTTTTCTTGCTCTTTTTACCCTTTAGCTCACAAAGAAACCAAACAACGTACTTTCAATTTAGTAGTTTGACTATGCCTATTAGGCTATGCTTGGGAGATTGGTTATGAAGTGTTTTGGGGTATTTTGAAATGATGTATTATGAAGTGTTCTAAAGAATTCTTATTTATGAGTTTTGGATGAGTATTTTGAGGTGTTCTCATAACATTCTAGAACACTTGAAAAGGTATTTTGAAGTGTTTTTTATAACACTTAAAATCGGAGTGTTTTAGAATATTTAGAATTTTTATTCAAAACTATCCTCATTCCAACAGTCTCCCGCATCTTTTTTTTCCCACTTTTTTATTCAAGTTGCCTCGTCACCAAACCTTCTCACATAACCTTACATTTTCTCACTTCTTTTCGTATTGCCTTCTCTCCAAAAGTAGACGTTATTTATTTGTGCAAAAAAGAAAAAAAAAACAATCTTTTATTTTTTTAGAGAGAGATTACGATTTTCTAGTGCATAAGATTGTGGAGTTCGATTCCAATCCGATCTCTTCTTCTATTAGAGAAATTAGGATTTTCTTCTCAATTCAAGTTAGTATGATTACTTTTCTGTTTTTTATTTTTCTATTAAATTCTCTAAATTATCATATCATTATTCTTTCTATTTATTTAATTTTCCTATCAAAATCTCAAAAAATTTAGATGCAAATCTCCAAAACTCATTTCAAACTAATAAACTCAGTAATATTCTAAAGGATAGATTTTCTGTGTCGAGGAAAAGAAAATTAATTAGTGCTTGAGACATATTTTTTTATGTTTAATCTATGACAATATCTATTTTTGTTTTTATTTGGTATAAAAAATTCTTAAGGACTTTGTAAAAGAAAATTTTCATAAAAATCATATTTAAACAAGATTGGAAAAAAAAATTAAAAAAAAATGAAGAACAAAAGAAAATCCATGAAAATTTTATTGAATGACTGTGTTTTGTAAAATAATTTATTTGTATAAAAATCTAATATTTATATGTTGTACAGCCCATTGGAGACACTAGTGAGTAACGAAAACTATAACTGTAGTCTTTTATTTCTTTCTATGAGAATAGTTTTGGTCTTGTTGAATGGCTATAATTTTGTAAAACACAAACGCACACTACAGCGCACCAAATCACGATCACACTACAACGCACCTAATCACGATCGAGTTCATGCATATCGATTTGTTGTGTATTATCAATTTGGATGGCCAAAAAAGATGACTGAAGAAATAAAAGATCACTCGTGACTAATAGATTGAATGTGTTTAAATACGATTAAGTTTCGAATGTTTAAATCTTTTCCAATCACTGATCGAAAATGTGTTTTAATGAAAATGATACATGGTTATGGTTAAGTATTGTGAATGATATTGAATTTTGAACTATTGAAATATTTGGATTCAGTATTAAAAAGACAATGTTTATGTATTTTGGATACATCAAATTTTAGACTAATGTGTCATTTGTGCACTGATTGAGATATCAACAAAGATTAGATATTATCTAATTTTTGGTTTAAAGTACTATAAATATTTTGTTATATCACTTTTCTTAAAATATATAATCTACGTGATGTTGCTGTTTAATGCATACTTTAAATACTCAATTTCAATTGCAATTGGATTCTTAACAAAATTTCTATTAATTTTGTTTCTGGTAAAATTATATTAATTTAAACGTAATTTGTATAGAAGGGTAATTTTATCTTAATTTAAAAGTAATTTGCAACAGAAACCTACTTCTTGTCGCCAAATTTGAAGAGAATTTCACTCATTTCTTTGTCTGTTAGGATTTTAACCCAAAATCATAAAATGCTGCAACTTGATGAGATTGCAAAGATTTAGTAGTGAGACAAAAGGTTAGTTTTAACTTGTTTAAGTTACTAAATGCGATCATATCTTCTCCAAGAAACTTAACTGGACAGCTATTCAAATTGAAACGTAGGACCTTTGGGCATATGCACTTTCGAGTCGGTATTTTTGATATTTTCAATACTTTATATGGTATATTTATCGACGAAGTAAAATTTGGTCAAAAATAAAAAATAAAAAAAAAACACTTTTTTTGATTTTACTAGTCAAACTCACATACACACAATATTACCCAAATTGAATTTCCACCATGAGTAGTCGATCTCACAAATTGAGTTTCCACCGCGAGTCAACTTCAGAACTTCTTGTAAATTGGAAAAAAAATGATGCTATTTGAACTAAGGCTCATTAACAATAAAATGCACTTCTCTCAAGCAAATTTGTTGGAGTTTCAAAATGTGATATGTCCCCGTTTTTCGTGAGTAGGTACGTACTCGGATGAGTTTAAACATCATGATAGATTTGATAATGTTTAATAGATAATTCCCGGTGATTTAAAAAGTTTGTTATATATGGCACATAATCAACTTCAAAAACACAGAAAAAAGAAAGTGGGTGTGAGAAACTGTAAAGTATAAAAAGTAAAATTCTTCAAACTGTTCACTGATTTTTGATTGATCTTCGGTATGGTAATATATATATATATATATATATATATATATATATATATATATATATATATATATATATATATATATATATATATATATATATATATATATATACACACACACACGTTGATCTTTTATACCTGCTTCAAGAGAATTAGTCAAAGAAAAGAATCATGGGGTAAACAGTTTCTATACTGCTTATTTTTATATTCTTGTACATATGGAATGAGATTTTCTCTTTTTACTGTAAATTTCTAAGCAGTTTGATTTTATTCATATAACTATCTAGTTTAACTCATCTACTCTAATGATGAATAAAAAATGAAAATATCCATTCAATATATTCAACCTCTTACTTTATTTATTTATAGAGAGAAGAGAAAAAAATAATGTTCCAATGGATCGCTCATTGACAAAAATAATGTAAAATCTCTCACGCTCCGTTACCATTTTCTGTTGGTTGTCATACATGGATCAATTTTTACTCGTGCTATATAAATTTTTAAACTAGAGAAAATAAAATTTTTATTTTTAATTCAAAATTTTATATAGAATATATCAAAAATTAATCCATGGATCATTACCATCCTGGACATGGATCAATTTTTAAACCACTATATACAAATGTTTGAATTAAAAATAAAATTTTCATGAATTGCCCAAATAAATTCTAAACAGAACAAGAATTATCATGGTCATCTAAGCAACCATCTAAACTTCTCTGCAAGCCCATGTCAGATACGGCGTATCCGTGCTTCACAGCTAGTCATACAACAATTTCCGCCTAGAGAAGAAAATGGAGACTCAAAATCAAAGGCAAGGTAGCCCTTGATTATCAGTATAAAGTCTTTCCGCAGCACGTCTCATAAGTCATGAGGACATTGAAGAATAGAGTAGGTGCCGATATGGCAAAATATACTGTGACTTGCCAAAATCTCATGAACAAGGATAGTTCTCCGAATCCCTAAACACACCCCAGCCAAAACGACGTAAACAATTAATCAAGAATCTCAAAGGGACTCACTTTCAAGCTTTTTAAGGTAGTAGAACATTTTCCCCAATGTTGAAAATAACGCGTTATGAAACCCGTTATGTTGCGTTACGAAACCTAACAGAACTTCAGCATTACATAACAACTGAAAATAACTCAATGCACCGTAACAGTACGTTTTTTTAATGTTACTTTACGTAAATTACGTTATGATACGTTATTTACAATTATTTTCTTAGTAATTTTATATTGTTATTGATTATTATTTTAATTATTAGCGAATTGCTTAAATTTTCTTATTTGATTAGTTGTTGGCTTGTTTGATTGTTTGTAGAATTGCTAACTTACTAATTTGTGTTTGTTTCCTTATTCGCTTGTTGTAATTTATTTTCAGTTGCTGAAACATCTTACTTGTTGATTCTATTGAATTTTTAACTGAACTGAAATTAACAATTATAAATAAAAATAAATTGAACATTACAAAATATAAATTACAATAATGATAATAACTAAATTGAAATAAAAAAATTAAAATCTTATTTTCTTGTTTAGTTGATTACTGGAATTTCGACTGCAGACTTAGTATAATTTATGAAAAATATGAAAATTATTGTAAAATTTAATATAAAATTAGAATAGATTATGTACTACAAAATAGTTATATATTTTTAAAGAAAATTTAAATTTATTTTTCAATTTATAAAAATTATTTTATATAGTTTATATTTATTTTTATTAAATAAATAAAAATTTGTATAACCTACGTTATGCGTTATGTTATATGCGACATAACCTAACAAAGATAAAACGTTACGTTACTGTTATCGCTATTTTAAACATTGATTTTCCCTAACCTCAGCTCCATAATATCATTGCAGTAACATGGTGAATGATGATCAATATGTAGTTTTTATACAATAGAAACATAGATGTTTGCCAAATTCCCTTGATGATATCATGTAAGCTTCCTCAAACCAAATGACTTCCCTAGCTGATATCATATAAGCTTCCTCAAACTTCATTCAAACAAACAAGGGAGACAAATATACAACTACAAGGGAGTTTAGACGGTGTCTTCTTCATAATAAGAAATGTGATAATTAGTATCATGTAGTAATAGATGAGAATGAAAATATGCAAGCACCAAATCAACAACTATTTTTGTTTAAAACAACAAAACATTGATGATTGCTTGGACCAAAAGACTAAATTCTGGAAAGCAATAAGAGAAAATTGAAGTAGGGGTTTAACCCTAGAAGTGCACACACCATTGAAGTGCTAATATAAAGTGATTCTGAGATAATAAGCATGACAGGCACGCTATACAGTGCATATGCATTTGAATAATGCAATGCCAACGCAAGGAGTTAAAACTTTGAAAGTAAACTATAGAATAATAATGCACTTAATACATAAAAAAATAAATTTAAAGATGTTACAGGAACACGTAGCACATGCCTTATAGCATATATTGCATGTTTGTTCATTCTATTCTCATTTTGCACTCACTAGGGGTAAAGTGTTATTGGTGGAATGACAACCAAGAAAGTGGAATCAATAAATCTGTATGCATGCAGTTAACTGTAAGATTAGTAATAATATGAGTAATAGATATGTAGATTAGGATTCAAATTACCTTACCCATTTAACTAGTAATAGAATTTCATCAAATGCTTATATTCACCGGTAATATGTAATCTAGGTAGTTTCAATTTTATCAATCCAAATGCATGTAACTTATGTAAAGATGTATCAAGTCAATCCAGTACATTCTTCTGCTTAAGTGAAGATAAAGGATTCTAGTCAACTTTTGTATTTCGGTTCAAGTTTGTACACACAATATTTGTAAGAGGTTTAAATATTTCAATGGGTGATAGTTTAGAATCAACTGGCAGCAGCAGAATCAACTGGCAGCAGCTTTTAGCTTCATTTCAAGACCACTTCGAAACCTAGAATGTTTAGGTAGATTCTTAAATTCTAGTTTTAAACAACAATCAAGTCTAATGACTTAGTGTGGATGAAAATCCCAATTCAGGAGGTCCAAACTCTAGGTGGAGATTTAATATATGAATAATTTGCTTTAAGGAACAACATTTTAAGTGAGACATTTACAGCAGAAAATAACAATAAAATTATAGACGAACTGATGGTTTACAAATATGAATAGCCTCAATGTAAATTGCTCTACTAAGCCTGTGTTGTTTCAAATGATCTGACATGAACCAACCAAGTTCTAGACTGGACAAAACTTACCATGCTGTATACAAGACTATTTCCTAATGAATTGAAACGAACAGATGGATATGATAAACGAATAAAAGAACATTTAATTTTTTTAAAAAAAGTTGGCTATAAGTATTCTGGAAAATATAGCTGGACACTGATTAATAAAATTGGGTATAGGCTTGCCCCAACTATAAGCAAGCTTTTGATGGAATGGGTCAAGCTTGGGGTCAGTTTCCATGAGTCGGTCCAATGTTAGGGGTGTATGAGTCCATATTAAAAGGTATTTTTGCAGCAAGATGACACGATTTTCTAGATGTTCAGCAACAACCTTCATGCACTGGGGACAAAAAATATGATTCTGCAAGTTACCAAATTGATAGCAGTGAAGTCATATTCACAAGAAAAACTGATAATCATCACATGAAAGGATGGATGTCTGCAGAGGTTTCTTGAATAAAAATCTATGCTTGTGGTTTCCTTAGTGCTCCTATACACGTCAAAGCTTTGTAGCCGAGAACACAAGAGAGAACCAGTTTTGTAGCTGAGAGAGATGGTAGTAGTGCAACAGACTGCAACTCTGTCAGAGAAAAGGGGCCATTCTATAGTCTGATTGAAGTATGGTATCCATGTTGATATGTGCGTCTAACTGCTACTTGGCCATAGAATGCATTATATGTACCTTAAATAATATGAGAACCCAGTAGGTAGTAATCAGAAAGTTTTATTTAGTTTCATATCCAGCTCATGAGCCCTATGCATCAAGATATGAACAGCAGGATCAAGGCATGATGTTCATTGTTCATTTATAATCTTTATATGTCAAGGGATAGTCAGGTATGCAGATGAGCCTCACATGGAAAGCTGGACTTGAAGGAAAAGTCATTTGACGTTCAAGGAGTTCCTTACAGGAAATGGTGGTGCACCATCAAGACATAGGTAATAAGAAAGCTTTACAAAGATCTCTTAGTTAGTAAGTTTACTTTGTATCAGTAGGAACTCAAAAAGGTTGATGTCAGGAGTCACCAAATTTTATTTTGATGGCAACAAATTAAACCGCGGAGCAGAGTAAAGAATAAGTGTGCAGGTGAAAATTAAAAATGGAGGTTGCTCATCAGAAACAGTTGAATATAGCATAGGTAAATTAGTACACCTAATGAAAATTTGAGGGCCGAGATTTTTCATTTTACCACCATGAAAAAAAGGTCAATAGCGTTCAGATTGCTGGGGTACATAATAGACAGCCATGTTCATAGATAAGACATGAGGGTTGTAGGGTAGTCATGACAAAAAAAAACTCAAGCTCAGGATGAGAACTTTCTAGGGGTAATAAAGTTAAATAAGTAATTGTTAGGACTTTGAATGGCACAGAAGATGGTCAGTTACCAGGGCAAAGACATTATGTTGACAAGAGGAGCAACAACAGTAACCTGAATTTCCTCGAGGGATCAGGTTGTTTACGAACTAGCCTTTATAGCTGCCAGCAAATAGATAAAAGAAGGCTTATGCATGCAAACAGAAATTAAAAAAAAAAATTATAACTAGAATTTTTTTTAGCATTTTTCAATCCATGCTGTTTTATAGCTTCTAAGAACCCATTTGATAAGTTTGCATCTTACCTTTTCAAATGTTATACCAAGAAAAAAGATAATAAATTAGTGAATCTGCAATGTGACAGAAGGTTGCTCATGCTGACAATAAAATGAGAGAGAAGTGATGAGATAGCTTAGAAATGTGCAATAGAGGTGAAGCGCCCGTTAGAGGAGATACGATTTTAGCTAAAGGACCAACAAGGAATAGAGCAATATTGAAAATAACCTACTATGAAACTCATTATTGACGTTATGATACGTAGCGCAAGCTCAATGCTATCTAATAGTAGAAAATAACACAGTGTAACGTAACGGTGCATTTTTTACGTTATTTTACGCTATTTTATGTTATGTTATATACGTTATGTTATGTTATTTCCTATTATATTTTTGAGTAAGTTTCAAATTGCTATTATTGATTGATTGACTGATTTGTGCAATTTTTTTTTTTACTTCATTGCTTATTTGATTATTTGTAGAACTGATAGCTTATTGAATTGCGATTGCTTTATGTAATTTCTCTCTTACTATTGAATTCTCTTAATTGTTATTGATTTTACTTGAACAAAAAAAAAAGCATTTAGTATTACAAAATATAAATTACAGTATTAGTGAAGAACGAAATTGAAAATAAATAAATTGAAATCTTTTTTCTTGTTGATGATGGATATTGCGGCTGCGAAATTAATATAATTTATAAACATAAAATGTTAAATTATTGTAAAACTTGTTAGGAACTTAGAATAATTTTTATATATTATAGAATCATTTTTATTCTTTCTATAGAATTTTTAAATTTATTTTCAACTTACAATAATTATTATATAGAAATTTTAAACTCTCTCTCCATCAACTCCTCCTCCGAGAAAACCCTAAGCTCAAACACGTTCAACAATCACCCCTAAAACTCCCAAGTTCCAAGAAACAGGAAACCACTTACGGTAGCTCATCATTGAAATCATCAACCTCGGGTAACATTTCCGCTTCCAAACCCTGACTCAATCAAATTAGGGTTTTAAATTCAGAATATTGTAAATTTAAACAAAAATACCAACAAAAAAGAAATGATTTGTTTGTTACCGTTCGTCAAGGAGGGTGACATTTGAATCAGCGACGGAGATGAAGGGCCAGATGAGGTCAAGGACGTAGATTGGACCGCCATGGGTGAAGGGGACATGGTAACCGTAGCCACCGCCGCTGCTGATGAGTGATAACTGCACTCCATCTTCGTATTTCTAATCCCTTTTCCCTTTTTTCTGCTGGGTTTTAGAGGGGAAAAGGAGAGAAAGTTCCATTAGTCCCACATCGCTTGAGTAAGAAAGTGAAGGAGGAGAGACTGCTATAAAATGAAGGGACGGGCTGCCTTGGATACATACTTACCTGGACGGGGTCCTTGGGTGATCAAGAAGGCCCAGGCCTAGTCCAGTGGCTCTCATTGCACTTTGAGAGTGCGCTGGGCTACCATCTCCCCAAGTGGGAGAGTGGACGTCATAATTTGTTGCTGAGGGGGTACGCGCACGCGCGGCCCCTGCTAATTTGAGGTTAATAAATATTTTTAATTATTAAATATAAATGTCCATTAGAAAATTAAAATATTACTACCAAATACACGTGTGGCTACAGCCCAAAAGAGAAAGCAGAAGGAAATTAACTGGGTTTCTGCTCTTTTTTGTTCAGGTACATCTCCACAGATCAATAATTAAAGTCAAATCACCTGCTAAGTCTCATAGTCAAGTAGTTGATTGCCCGAGACCTATTAACCAAAGGCTAATTGCTTACTATTCACAAACAATTCTTACTGTTCACAAACAGAAGGACCCGTCCAGAAAAACTCATTCAGAAAAACTCATTCAAATAGGATGATAATGGAAGCGTGCACGGTCCAATTTTTAGTCCATACTTTATAAAATTTTATATTAGAAAAATATATTTCATATTTCTCATTCAAAATTTTGTATACAAATTGATCTGTAGATGCATTCATTATTATCCCTATATTCAAATCTCCCTACAACAATTATCCCTATAATACTTAATAAAAATGACTCGAGACTAAATGCATAAGCGAGTGTCAGAACCTATCAACAGAAAGCAACATACGGGTAATAAACATTTGTTATCATGCAGCCACATATATATATTTTTCCTTTCAAACTATACAATTTCATACTAGAAGAAATGATATCATCTACCAAAAGTTTACTGCAAAATAATCAGTTATTGATTTTTACAATGTAATGTGATTACAGACCTTCAAGCACATTAATCGAGTTAAAATTCTGCAAGATAAGACGGTTCAAAAGAACTAGATACAAAGTTGAACGGGCTCCTATCAATCGTCTAGGCCTTTCCATCCCCATCTGCGTTGTTCCCGGTGGAGGTCAAATGCCTCCCCTTGGTTCTCATTCAACGCCCTCCTCTCCAAAATGCAGGCAGATAGATGCCTCAGCAGCTTCTCCAGGCACGAGTACATGCAGCTCTCAGTGTTCTTCAGGTTGGGATTTGTTGAGAGGACAATTGCATTCACAGCATCTGCAACAAACTCACGCTGGCTTTGTTTGAGGAGATATCCAACACATGATTTCACAGGATCATCATATGCTAGCAATGCAATGGCATCCTGCCAAAAACAGAACAAAACTTATTTCCAGAGTATTTTAATGTATTCCATGGGGAAAATCAAACTTATAGTATAAACAATTACACAAACAAAGATAAAAATTTAGCATTTCTAGCCAAATAATTTTTCCAACGCAAAGTTGGGAAAGAAAGCAAAACTATGCAAAAGCAAGAAGGGGAAATTAAACATTTTTATGTTACACTACATTGAAGGAAGAAAAATTTGAAGTGATAAGGAAAACTAGTGCAGATCTAAGTTTTCTCTTACCTTTTTTTTTTTTTTTTTTACCACCTTAGTTCAATCAAACAAATAAGTAAAAGCCATTTTTTGACACATTTTCCTTCTTGTCTATCACTTGTTGAACACTTTAATCAAAGTGTGGATGTATATACATGGAGAAATCAATAAGCAATTAGGAATACAGCAGAAAAATAATGTTACAGAAAAATAAGACAGATTCAGGAGTTTTTTGATAACCAGCAATCAGCCAGTTCCCAAAATTTCTGGCGCAGATTCTGAAAACTAGAAATCCGTAGCCTAATCTATCAGGCTTCAAGGTAAAAGGACTGTTTTTCTTGTAGAACATCTCCCCAACACTGTACCTCTTTAAGAAACTCAAGTTATTAGATAAAATCAATAAAATCTTAAAATTATAATAGTTAATATTTATAGCATCTTTCAAGATTTTATAGCAGTATCTACATACTTCTCGGCCAAGCACAGTAACAGAAGCAGAAGCATTCATTATGGATTACACATTTACATAACATTAAACAAAAATTTCTAAGCAGTACCTCAAGCATGCCTTCAAAGGGTTCGACTTTTAAAAACTTGTTCAATTCAGAACGAGCATAACTCACAGCTTCCAGCAACTGGTCATCCTATTCATCAAACACCAAAATGTAAGCAACAGACAGTAGCATAAAGATAAGATGACTAGCCAGAGTGAGAAATAACACACAAAGCTAAAATAAAGGGTCAAGCAGATCATGCTGCTAGGAGTTTTGAGTCTTGATCGAATAATGACAAAATAGAAATACGCTTATCATCTATGTAGCAAGGTTACTTTGAAGGAGCTGACCCATGTCAGATATAGGTCCAGACACTCGAATAATTGACCAAATACGTCTCGGATACTTTTTTGTTGTCTCCAAAATTTACAACGTATATCATAAATGTAACAGATCTGAACAATTAAAGATCAAATGCAAGAATGATGGGTTAAGAAATGATGAGGCATTGTATTTATATAATTTGTCTTGTATTTTAACGAAGAATATGATTATGCATAGCATAAAATTATTAAATTAGATAACTCAAAAATATTTAAATAGCCGAATCCACATCCAAGCTTCACAGCTTGTCATACAACAACTTCTGACTAGAGGATCCGTAGTTAGCCTTTTTAACAGGAGGAAGATGGTAACTCAAAGTCAAAGGTAAGGTAGCCCTCGATTATCAATAGAAAGTCTTTCCTCAGCACATCTCATAACTCATGAGGGCATTGAAGAATAGAGTAGGTACCGATATGGCAAAATAACCTTGACATGTCACAATCTCATGAACAAGGATAATTCTCCGATTCCCTAAACATACCACAGCCAAAAAGGCATAAACCGTTAATCAAGAATCTCAAAAGTGACTCACTTTCATGTTTTTAAGGCAGTAGAACATTTTCCCCAACCCCAACTCCATAATATCATTGCAGTATCATGGTGAAGGACGTCAATATGTAGTTTTACATATAAGAAACATAGATGTTTGCCAAATTCCCTTGATGATATCATGTAAGCTTCCTCCAACCAAATGCCTTCATTAGCTCATATCATATAAGCTTCCTCAAACTTCATTCAAATGACCAGGGAGACAAAATACAAACAAAAAGGGAGTTTAGATGGCATCATCTTCATATTAAGAAATATGAAAATTAGTACATGTAGTAAGCTGCTATATGGAAAAGGAGGAAAAGAAAATATAAAAAGCGGAGGAAACGAAAGTACTCTGTAAATATGATTCTAGATGCACATGTCGGATGTTTGCATCTCATAGATGAACCTAATTATCTACAGAGATCATATAATCTACCTCTTCATCTAGACATTTTCCCAGCCAATATGTTATTCCCAACAACATTATATCATATACCTATTCACCAAGATGCTTTCCTGATCTAGGGAATTTAGAAGGTTCCATAGTTTCATATAGCCGCCTTGATAGTCATTAACATAAGGTTCAGTTTTGCCTTCCAACAAATTGAAACACCAATAAAAAATAAAAGGTTGGACCCTGTTTAACCATCCAAATCAAGCAAGCTAAGCAAAAGATGAGGAAACTAAATAATGGTGCAAGTATTCCATTCCCAGGGAACTGCAAAAATCACTGTATGACCCCTTCCTGCTCTGGGTTCACAATTAAAAATTAGCTTATAATATCATTTGCCTGAGACACAGTCCCTCCACCTAACCATCAGCAGTCAAACAGAATATACTGGCAGCCTTTCATAGCATTTCAAGCAACTGGAGATGAATCCCTATATTCCTAATTCATTTTCGTCGTCGTTGGGCATCTACTCTGACTCAAACTGAGGAAAGTATCTTCTCAAGCCTTCAGATACTTACAGGACATTGTGATCAATTCCTCCAGTCTCGCATCTGGTTCCCACTTAATCAGTGTATCAGTGTTCATAAAAGCACTTGGTAGTTTTGGGTGCTAAGGGTGGCACCCAACACCTAGGTCTGTCAAGGCACTCGCTGAAGCCACACGATCACCCACTAAATCAAAGCGCATTTAAGACACACTGCTTAAGCAGCCTTCTAGCCAGCTTTTTAGAACATTAATTTAACCTCTAGAAGTTACCTACCAATATGAGTAAGCTCTATTGCTTACTCTCAATAATACTGGCTAGCTAGGATGATCCACATCCACTGAAACATTTAGACGAGGGAATTAAGTAATGATTTTTTTCTGTTATACATTTATATTCTATGAGATTTTATAGATGTGTATTCATTTGGTGCTGTGAATCTCCTGCCTCCATCCTAGGCTCCTCTTTGAAACTTGAATTGGCTGGAAATTTGTGGACTTCTTTTTCTTTTCCCTTTTTTTTTTAAAGATACTCATTACCCATCAGAAGTTTAAGATGTCCATTATCTTCTTCTTGATTTTATGGTTTTGCAAGTGTCATTTCCCTTTTCTTGGAGATCACTTAAAAGTGTGGTTTGCAACACACTTGAGAAACAGTTGATTGATATTCACAACATTGCATCGAGTTTAGCAATTAAAACACTTTTACACTCCACCCATCAGCATGCTTAAGGAAAAAGAAGAAAATAATAGATGTGCACATAGGAGGGGGAGGAGGGGGGAGCAATTGTCAAATAGATGCACTCGGTGCATCTACTTCGACCAACTCTCAACCCTATTTCGCTGTTGAAGTTTATACAGACTGGCCAACACCTCAAGCTTTCAAAAGATGTAATGAACTATCTATCTATTGATACCTACCTACCTATACATATGTATGTATAAACGCGCACGCGCGTCTCTCTCTCTCTCTCTCTCTCTCTCTCTCTCTCTCTCTCTCTCTCTATATATATATATATATATATATATATATATATATATATATATATATAGAGCCTGAACTATTATCGATAATATAAGGGTGTGGATATTTTCAACCAAGATCAAAAAATGTGCAACCCAAAATGAAAATCTATACCGGTTGATGTGGTCTATCCTTTATAAACTATCTCCAAATAAAATTTTATAACAATTATCGATTTAACCATGGATCAAATGCAAACAAAACGAACACATCAAAGTTGTCATAAAATTCACTAATTTTTGGGTACTTAATCCATAACTAAATCACACCAAATTCTAATCGTAGATAACTTATGAATGATAGATTAATCAGCCAGAAAAGGTTTTCACTTTAAGTTGCCCACTCCAAAATTTTGATTGATAATATCCACACCCAAATACTACCGATAGTAGCCCAACCTATATTTATGTATATGGATATGAGAATAATGTAAATGAATCTTCATCTCACATAAATTATCTGAGCTGCAGTCCAATTTCACTATCTCTAATAAATTTTTTTAATAATTTTCTTTTGGATTATGATCTCAAACCCCTAGGGTTCACTCAAATCCAATTTCTTGGGTTTTGGTTTTTGATTTGGTCTTCCATCAAGTAGATATAGAGTTAACGGTTTTCAGTGAATACAATATTTTGTATCCACTTGATGAAAGGACAAATTAACTCCAAAACCCATGAAATGTGATTCTAAAGATGTTAAGGTGATAGAGATCATGATCATAAAAAGAATTTGAAAAAAATAATAGGATCGTTATTTTTTTCACTGCTTCACTGCTGACTTACATAACTTACCTAAGCTGGCAGCTCATATACAGTAATCCCATATATATATATATATATATATATATTTATATATATATATATATATATATATATATATATATATATATATATATATATATACACATGGAGAATGTTCAAGGGAGTTGCCAATCGCCAAAATAAAATCTTCAACTCATTAGCCAGTGCAACTAGATAAGAAAATATAGGGACTTACCCGAATATACTCAATAAATTTTTGGGCATGAAGTAAGAAACATATTGTTGATGTCTCAACCTGCAAACAGGAGGATCATTTTCATTTTAGTGGCTAAATTTGATGACAATTGTATAGATTAAATTAAAAAGGTCAATGGAACTGATTCATTTTCCCATATATGTTAACAAAAAAATGATAAATAAAAGCTACACAGAGGATTAGGATGGTTTTTGCATACAGGACATAGTGCAAAGTCCCAGAGGACGACAAGAAATAACAACAAATTTCACAACTGAATAGAAAGTAGCCATAGATGAGAATGAAAATATGCAGGCACCAAATCAGCAACTAGTTTTGTTTAAATCAACAACAAATTGATGATTGCTAGCACCAAAAGACTAATTCTGAAAAGCAGTATGAGAAAATTGGGGTACAGAGTGCCATCTGGGTTTTACCCTAGAAGTGCACAAACAGTTGAAGTGCTAATATGAAGTTATTGTGAGATAATAAGCACAACAGGCATGCTACACAGTGTGTATCCATTTGAATAATGCAACGCCAACGCAAGGACACATTGCCTTGCAATGTCTAAGACTCTTAATTATTAGATGGAGTTAAAACTTTAGAAGCAAACTGTAGAATAATAGTACACTTAATACATAAATATTAAATTTGAAGACGTTGCAGGAACATGTACCAAATGCCTTATAGCACATATTTTTGTCCATTATATTCTCAATTTGCTCTCACTAGAGGGTAAAACGTTAATGATGGAGATTTTATTTGATATGAGAGGATTTTATTTGTTTTTGAGATATGATAACATTTGATTTAGTTTGATTCAGAATGGATAGGATTTTATTTGATAGGATTTTGGATTCTACTGAGATTTTGTTTGAGTTTTTCTATAAATAAACTCTGTATGAAGTATTTTGGACAATTGAATATTAAACAAAGAATTGAATTTTGAGAAATTGCATGGATTCGCTGTGTTCCAAAAAAAAACCTCTCGTGGATTCATTGAGAATGGGCATAGATTCGCCTAGTTGGATTCCCAAACCCTTTAAACCGTCCTGCGTCAGTTAGTAGTGGAATGACAACCAAGAACGTGGAATCGGTAAAGCTGTGTAGTTAACTGTAAGGTTCAGGAATAATACGAGTAATAGGTATGTAGATTGAGACTCAAACTACCTTGTCCATTTAACAAGAAATAGAATTTTTTTCAAATGCATATATTCACTAGTAATATGGGGTCTATGTAGCAATGTTGAAAATAACGCGTTATAAAACCCGTTATTTTGCGTTACGTAACCTAACAGAACTCCAGCGCTACGTAACAACTGCAAATAACTCAGTATACCGTAACAATACGTTTTCTTTATGTTATTTTACGTTATATTACGTAACGTTACATTAAATTACGATATGTTATGTTATTTACTTTTTTTTATAGTAATATCTATATTTTTGTTGCTTATTATTTTGATTATTAGCGAATTGCTGAAACTTTGATACTTGATTTGGCTTATTTGATTGCTTATAAAATTATTAACTTGCTAATTAGCAATTGTTTTTTTATTCGCTTATTGTAATTCCTATCCGGTTGCTGAAATGTTTTTTTATTCGCTTATTGTAATTCCTATCCGGTTGCTGAAATATCATACTTGTTGATTCTATTGAGTTTTTAATTGAACTGAAATCAATAATTAAAAATAAGATAAATTGAGCATTTGAAAATATAAATTACAATAATGATAATAACTGGAATTGAAATAAAAAATTGTAATCTTGTTTTTTTTTTTTGGGTTTAGATGATGACTGGAATTATAGATGATGACTGGAATTACGGTTGCGAACTTAATATAATTTATGAAGATAAATGTGAAAATTATTGTAAAATTTAATATAAATTAGAATAGATTATGTATTACAAAATGGTTATATATTCTTTTTAGAATTTTTTAATTTATAAAGATTATTTTATATAGTTTTATATTTATTTTTATTAAATAAATAGGAAATTACGTAACTTACGTTATGCGTTATGCTATATCCAACATAACCTAACAGAGACAAAACGTTACATTACCGTTATCGCTATTTTAGATATTGCTATGTAGTTTAATTTTATCGGTCCAAATGCATGCAACTTACCTAAAGAAGTATCAAGTCAATCTAGTACATTCTTCTGCTCAAGTGAAGATGAGAAAGGATTCAAGTCCACTTTCGTATTTCGGTTCAAGTTTGTACACAATATTTGTAAGAAATTTAAATATTTCTACAGGAGGACTTAAGAATTAACTGACAGCAACTTTTTGCTTTATTTCTAGACCAGTTACAATCCTATAATGTTTTGGTAGACGTTTAAATTCTAGTTTTTTTAACAACAACCAAGTCCAATGACTTAGTTTGGATGAAAAAAACAATTCAGGCGGTCCAAACTCTAGATGGAAAAATATATGAATAATTTGCTTTAGGGAACACCATTTCAAGTGAGGCTACAGCAGAAATAAGAACCAAATTATAGACGAATTCACGGTATACAAATATAAATAACCTCGATGTAAATTACTGTATTAAGTCTGAGTAGTTTCAGATAATCTAACATGAACAAATCCAAGTTGGATCTGTTTAAGAAGTTATAGACAGGACAAAACTTACCATTCTCTATACAAGACTGTTTCCTAATGAAATTGAAACAACAGATGGGTATCATAAACGAATAAAAGAACATTTAATTTTAAAAAAAATTGGCCATAAGTATTCTGGAAAATAAGTTGGACACTGGTTAATAAAATTGGGTATGGGCTTGCCTCAACTAAGCAAGCTTTCGATGAAACGGTCCAGCTTGGTGTCAGTTAGACCTTGAGTCCGTCACATGTTTCAGGGGCGTATAAGTCCATAGTAAAAGGGATTTTTGCAGCATGATGACAAGATTTCCTACATGTTAGGCGAGAACCTGGGACAAAAAATATGATTTTGCACTGAATTGATAGCCGTGAAGTCATTTTCAGAAGAAAAAACAATAATCATCACACATCAAAGGATGGATGTCTACAGAGGTTTCTTGAATAGAAATCTGCGCTTGTGGTTTCCTTAGCTCTGTCAATGCTTTGTAACTGAGGACACAAAAAAGGAAACCAGTTTTGTAGCTGACGTTGACGGCGGCAGTGCAATAGTCTGCAACTTTGTAAGAGAAAAGGGGCCATTCTATAGGCTGATTGAAGCAAGGAATCTATGTTGATATGTGTGTACCTGCTACTTGCCACAAAATGCGCAATACATACCTCAGACTTATGAGAAGACAATAGATAGAAATCAGAAATTTCTATATAGTTTAGCATTCACCTCATAAACCATATGCATCAAGATGCACACAGCAAGATCAAGACATGATGTTCATTGCTCATTCATAATCTTTATGCACAATCACTATATGTTTGATATCAAGGGATAGTCAGGTACATGGAAAAGCCTGACATGGTAAGCTGGACTTAGGAAAAGTCATTGAATGTTCAAGGAGTCCCTTCCAGGAAAATGGTGGTGCATCATCACATATTCTGCGATGTATAAAGATTTATTGGCTGGACTGACATTTAACCTAAGAACAATACCTGTTTGACACGAACTATGACATATTGATGGCACGCTGGAAGGTCCCCCCTTGAAGGTAATATGTAAGTGAGCAAGGCTAGGAATGAGCAAAATTCGGTTAAAAATTGACCAAAACCAATCTAAATGAGCAACACCAAACCGAACCATTGAAATTCGATCAGTTTTCGGTTTATCCGAAACCAACCAAAACCGACCGATATTTTAATTAATTAAATGATATATCGATCTCAATAAATCCTTTTGTTTTTATTATTATTATTATGTTCTGTATATTCTCTCCGCGCTAGTTTCCCTTCATTCTTGTCTTTGCGTCTCAGGTTGTTCCTTTTTGATAATCATTTTGATTTTCAGAATAGGGAATTGGATAGATGGTACTTCCCTCTTCCTTTTTTATGCTCAGCTACCCTAGATTAGTACAAAAGGCAGCATTGCAGAGAAGAGCACAACCAAGGGACAGAGAGCTCCCTGCACTAATTACCGGAACCCAACATAATGAACACAGTGAGTGACAGGAGCTCAATGAGTTGGTATTAATAACAGCAGCATTTCTTGTATCTTCTTTTATTTTCATTTTTTTTTTAAACTTTTCTAGCAACTAACTTCAGCATCTTTGTGCCAGCCCACTGTAGGCCCAATCAAAAACCAAACAAAACCGAACCAACTACAGTTATGTCTGGTCCGGTTCCTGATTTTATCTGGTTAGGTTCGGTTTTGCCAAAATTTGCAAAAAAACAAACTGAAACCAACCGATGCTCACCCCAAGTCTAGGCAATAGTCATGGAATACATGATCTGTGGGTAAAAGACCACTCAGTAATCGTGGTTAGTTTCTATTTGTTTATAAGCTATGGTGTCATGCATGACAGACAAGTAGTAGAGCTGCTGTGGCATGTTTAAATTGGCAAGCTAATCGGATGCATGGTCCTAGCTGTTTACTAGGGGTGCAAGGATGTGATTAAAATGAATGTGTGCCAGCATTCAATAAAAAAAATGGGAAAAAAGAAATAATAAGTTAAGGACTTGCACAGTAAGCTTGGCGGTAGACATGCCAATATGTCATACTAGCAAACCGTTAAAAGTCATAACCTGTGATGTGTGGTACTCTAGACAAGATAAAGACTCCAAAACAACCATAATGCGCTAAAATATTCTGTCATATGTACTACACTAAAGAAGATATCACTGTTTTAAAAAACATTAGGCAACTCTACGTACCCCCAAAGAAACCGTCATATACAGAACATGGTAAGTTTAATGGTGAAATATGGAAAACCACGTCGAGTCGAGACCCAAGTAGAAAGAAAGATTTGCAACGACCTCTCAGTTGGTAAGTTTACTCTGTATCAGTAGGAACTCAAAAAGGTTGATGTCAACAGCCTTCAAATTTATTTTGATGGCAACAAATTAAACTGGGGGGCAGACCAAAGAATAAGTGTGCAGGTGAAAATTAAAAAATAGAGGTTGCTCATCAGAAACAGTTTCTTATAGCATAGATAAATTAATACACCTAATGAAAATTTGAGGTTCGAGATTTTCCAATTTACCACCAAGAAAAAAAGGTCAATAGCATTCAGAATATAGGGGCACATAAATAGGAAACCATGTTGGAAGAAAGAACATGAGGTTTATAGGGTGGTCATGACAAAAAAAAAAAAAACTCATGCTCAGGATGAGAACTTTCTTGAGGTAATTAAATTAAATAAGTAAATATTAGCACTTTAAATGGGATGGAAGGTGGTAGTCGTAAGGGCAAAGACATTATTGGCAAGAACAGCATCAACAGTAACCTCAGTGTATCAGGTTGTTCAAGAATTAACCATTATAATTGCCAGCAAATAGATATAAGAAGGCTAACGCATGTGAATAGAAATTAAAAACAAATTATAACAAGGATAAGTTTAAGCACTTCTAATCTGTGCTGTTTTATAGATTTTGAGAACCCATTTGATGAATCAGCATCTATTCCTTTACAAAATGTTATGCAAAGGGATAGGACAATAAATGAGTGCATTTGCAATGTGACAGAAGTTTGCTCTTGCTGACAATAAAATGAGAAAGAACTAATGAGATAGTTTAGAAATGTGCATCAGAGGTGAACTGCCAGTTAAAAGAGATAGGAATTTAGCTAATGGACCAATGAGGAATTGAGGTAGGCCTAAATATATATGAACAGAAGAAATTCACAAGGATATTATAGTTGTTAATATAACCAAGGGGATATTACTTTTGAAAGCTGAATGGAAAGAAAAGGATTCACTAGCTGAACCCAAAAGTTTGGCAAAGAGGTTATGTTGTAAACCTTTTTCAAATGTACATATTGTAGAGTCCATATCCATTTAGCAGTGGAGAGAAATTAAATTCAACTGCAGCAGGGTGGTTTAGTAATTGAAAACAAAATAGTTGCATAAATTTGATATTCAGAGAGTCTACCTGCACAACCTGAGGGTACCAATCTCGAAGCCTGCAAAATGCTGAGTCAATGTCTCCCTTCCTGATGAGCTTAAACCAGAATAAATAACTAGTCAGATGCAAATTCTTGTGAAGTTGCCAGAGTCTATTGAATTGATTCTCATGGCAACAGGTATATAAATTAATAATTAAAAGAGGCAAATTAGAAGCGACACCATAAAGATGGATCTGTAGACTCTGTAGACTCAACAGCAATTAACATTACATAATTGTGATGACAACAGATTAATAATAGTACAAAAAAGTGTGATTTCTTTCTTTCAATAAAAGTGGCAGTGGTGTCCAACAATTAACACGGTTTGAAGTGAAGGGAAACTCCAACATTTAACATCATTGTCATCGGAGATGCACTTCCCAGCTCACTTAGACAGATTGAATACATCAACGAACCATGGTCCGAATCAACGGGAATTTACTATCCTCAATAGGTCTGATTATAAAGCACTCCTTTCTAATGAACTTCATGCCGATTAGCTCTCAACTTTTTCTTAATTTGACAAGTAATCAAATCTACCATCTAATCTTCAAAATTCAAATGTATTATGTAGGCACAACAAGAAAACAGGTGCTAACACATATAAATAAGGGGAAAAGACCAACAGAAACAAATCTTACAAGCTCAGAACAGATAGAAGGAATAGCATGGTAAGAAAATAAATAAAATTAAATTAAATTAAATTAAATTTATTAATCATAAAAGTGTAGGAGATAAACAAAATGGAGAGCAAAACAAGAGGAAGATGCCATGAGGAATGATAAGAAGAAGATAATGACATAATAGAGCAAACAGGAAGAAATGAATTAACAAAGGGAAGGCAAGACAGATTGTCTTGCTATATCTGAATTCTCTGGTTACATGCATGGAGACATACAAATAAAGAGGGAAACAAGGCTCATGATCTCCAGGTACCTCCCCCACTTCACATCCTCTACACTGAAGAAAAATCTCTCTCCACTGAAGATAAATGAAAGAAAGAGATATTAAGATGTCTGAGATGACTTCCCCAAAAAAAAAATGTCCGAGATGATCAAGTTATTTTCATAGTGGACTGCTCCCCTTAGATAAAATTTATTGGAGTCTTTCATGAGGCCATGAAAAACCATATTGATCAGCAGTATGGCTTCTAAAATACTGACATCCTAGCTATTCCTTCCTTTTCATGTATTGTTTATATCAGGTCAAATCATATATGACGTTATTTGCAAATCGTGAGATGAATGAGAAATACAGTGAATGCACCCCCATATGGTTTATAAAATATCATCATGATTTGTACTCAAATAAATAGGGAGCCAGGTGGGGAGCACAAAGATACATGGAAAAGTTGGTGATTTGTAACTGACAATCAACCCAACATTAACCTTTAAACTGGTTGAAAATTATAAGCAGACAATAATATCAATACGAGAAGAGCCTGCCATATGACCTGGTAAGTCAGTGACAGGTAGGGAACTAACCTCACTGGTTTTGTGATTTAAGTTGATGCAACTAAGAAGCACCTGTCCAGAATTCTCTAAGAAAAAAATCTAGAAGAGGATAAGATGATAAATTTGCGCAAACGCCTAAAAAGATAAACTTGGGATAAAACTTCCGTAAAATATAATCTAAAGTAATTTCGAAAGGAAAACATACGAGGCAACTGAGTCCAAAACTATATGAACCCAAGCGGTATAGAGCCACAAGACAGCATTGGGAGGTAAATTTAACACATAAATACATCAAAGTCAAGCAGATGCAAATAGTAATTTTACATTATTTTGTTTATGTCAAAGAAAACCACAAGGATGAACATGCTCCATTACAACAAGGTGGAAGCCTAAGATCCTTCTCTCCTAAATAACTCCATGACTAAATTTTTTGTTTTTTAGCTAATCCTCAAGTTCAATCCATTAACATAACATAATTATAACTATAGAGCATGATGCAAGCATTAATGACAGAAGAAACCAAAAATAATATAATTCAAAATTCTTCAAGAACAACATAAGAAAAAAAGAATTAGCATATATAAACTAAAAGGCTGGAATATGAAACATATTGAGAAGAATTACCACTAACTCTGGTGTATAACTCAAATACATGTCTAAGAAAGGAATGCAATGGAAATAAATTTACCATTAGATGTATCAGATACTAATTCACTAATTTACTGGAAACTGATCATTATCATTTCTCATGAATTGTGTCGTGCACCAGGTTTACCTGGCGCAGAATCTTTCTGTTATTCAATGCATAAGCATCTCCCTGTTCACTGAAGCCATTTTCTTGAGCTCCAGGGTGGAGCAGAGAAGAGTTCTCACTATCCAGATCAAATGAATTTAGTGTATCTTGATAACCATAGTGCAACAAATAGGAACGAACAATCCTGCAACAGATGAAGATAAAATTATGGGCACAGAAAAGATCAGTTACTTTATAAAGGAGAGTTATTGAATGGCAGTGATAGTTACAGGTTAAGTGTTGGAGTTTTGTTTATAATAATATATAAGCTTAATCAAAGTTGAGCTTTGAAGGAAAATGAAAAAATATGATGTGTTTATTCTATTTGAACCTAGGTTGCTACATTAAAACCTCCTCCACTGAACAAAAACTCCAAAGATGTCATGAGATTGTTATAATACAGAATGTATTTCTCTAAGCAAAGTTATTGTATTTATCCTTCTTCCAAACCTTTTTGCAGTCTAGGAGAATTTGGAGCGCGCCCCCCCCCCCCCCCCCCCCCCCCCCCCAACCCAACCCAAAAAACTTCTCCATGGTTTTCTTAACCAGAAATTTGAGTCTAAGTTAGATAGGTTCACCATCACATTGACAACCAGTTGTAAGACCATGTTAAATGTTTTCATGTAACCTTGCTCCATAGCCAACCCTATTTTCATAGGGAAAGGATTTAGATGACAACTACGAAATCTCAACATTCTGCCTAGGAACCAGTAGACAGAGGCATTTCTCCAGAATTTGAGTTCTTTTACCAATAAAAAATATTTAACCCTTGTTTTTGCATGGACCATAGATTGCTCTTGGATATTTAAACCGAAATTCCAAGGCTTAAACATAAGCAAAAGAACAAGGTATTCAAGTTTATGGTATGCAAATCTAATCTCAGGCCTTATTCCATAGAAAACATCTAAAAAACAATGACATCATTAACTTATGAGAGATGTCTCACCAGTTACTATATCTCAAATCAACATGCTATGACAATCATTTTGTCAATAATATATTTTATTTATTTGGTGATTGTGTTAGTGTAGAACATCTATCTCAAACTCTAAAACCATTTGTAAAAAGCGAGCTAGGAGACAGCTTAACTGCAGTATTCTAAATATTGTTAGCTACAAACAATATATTGGTTGCTATCATTTTTGCGAACCAATACGATATAGCACTTCCTATATTGTTTCGCATATTTAGGACAAAACATGATATATCAATTTTGGGCTGAAATAGCGGGCAAAATATCGGTCATCAAAAGCGCCTTTGCGATCCTTACTTATCAGATTAGACTCATTGGATAAATTTTATTTTGGGTAAGTCCTAATTAAACCCAAACCAAACCCGTTACTGTATATTATCTCTCTCTTTCGAGAATTTAGGATGCAATGTAGCCCCAATTCTCTAGGAGGATCTTTTTTAACAACAGTTTGAGAAATTTTGTTGTGAGAGGTGAAGGCGGTCAACAACACTGCGGGAGACGAAGGGAAAGAGCGACAATAGTGATCGATAGATGTTAGGAAGGAATCGACAGTCAACAACACTAAATGTTTTTTAAACCAATTTCCTAAACATGTATATATAATGTTGTATACAGCTTTTCATAATGTACGCATGTATTGACTTATTTATATTTGATCTAGGGCAAGATTACATATATTTTTCGATCTTTTGATATTTGCTAAAAATCCCTAATTTATCTCCGAAAATCGATATCTGTTACGAAAGTTTTCCAACTAATAACCCCTGACATCCAATGGTTAAAACACAACTTAATCATGGAGGTTTTCAAAGATCTTTGATTAAGTGACGTCTAGGCAACTTTTGTAGGCCAAAACAGGCACCTAAACAAACCTCAGCGCTAGGCGCATCCATCGAAGCCTAGGACCACCTAGTGTGTTTTAAAATACTGCTCAAAATTTCTCCTCATGTAGAGAGAAATGCCAATCAAAATATCCTCTCAAATGTGAAAATTAATAGAGGTGACTTAGTTTACACAAGTTCAAAAAGATGATTAGGCTACTAAACAACAGCTCCTTAGTGTCTCGCGACCTTTGCATCCGAAAGCAACAATGAGAAATATCTTCTTCTGGAGCTAAAGTTGGAAGGATCATGAATGTCCATGCTGAAAATGTTACTTTCTTTTTTATTGTGCCTTCCTAGTGGATGCCAAATTCAATATGTTCTCCACTGTAATTAATGAAGTGTGATTTAGACTTACAATAATCCAATTCACAATGAGCACGAAAAACATAATAAGATATTACTCATGATTTCAGCCACTTGTCTATAGTTATTCCTTCACTTGTTTATAAATATACCAACCAGTTAACTTGCCCTACATTAATAAACTTCACTCATCAAACTGGCACATTTGTAGGTCTACGCCACATATAACACATAACCAAAGTCTCCAATATTTCTACGAAAAATTACAAGAGGAAATTCACTGTCCTTTCCTATCATACAGTCTTGTTGTGCCTCCTATAGCTCTCCATGTTGCTGTAAGACTTTTGTATGGCTCAACAACTAAACTACTTTGATCAAATTGTTTGGTCCCACTCAGGATGATTTTCTAGCATCATCTATTTATGGAGCTACACATGCCTTAACAAGAATATCATCATTTCTCATTTTATACTTGCTTATAAATATACCAAGGTTTTAAATATTGGCGTATATATAATCACATATAAGATATCAAATTTCAGATAGCCAATACACGTTGTACCATATGATATCGGCTTGATATTGCTAATAAAATATATCTGATATTGTTGATTTTGATACTATAAATAATCCACCAATGTTGATACAGATTCCAATATTTTTAAACCTTGCACTATGCCAAACAATCGTGTAATATACTGTCATCCTAAGTCATACTAGAATACACTTTTAATATTACCTATATACCACGTTTGGTGATTAATTAGACATTAACTTTAAAGAGTTGCATTTTTGTATGAATGGCGTGACCTATTTGAAATTTGGATGAAATTTTCAAAGTGATGGGAGAAAGCAAATAACACACGCAATGCACATGCCCATCATGCAAACACATAAAAGGCGGCTATGGGTGCACAGGTGATTTTTTTTCTTGGGTTTTTCTTTTCTTTTTCTTTTCTTTTTTTGTAGAGGAAATCAACACCCTAGTGCATGTCTCTGAGACGTAAAATTTATATATTCAATTATTCATAAGATTATTACAAACTAATTAAATAAGTACTTCTGAGACATAAGTATGTATGCACAACAAATGAGTGGAGAGACGGATGGAAGTACATAGGAAGAAAAAGAAACAGACCAGCACAGCAACAAGTTTATCCCAGATAAGAATTCTACCCCAAGCATGTATGTGTACGGTCATCACCAAATTATATTTTACTTTTGCCTAGCTAAAATATTATAGTGGCATTGAGAACATGCCAACTACTTTTTACTTAATATATTAGATACGTCATCAGTCAAAGATTTGGCAGACATACCAGTGACTAACATTTGGTGGTAATGATAATTTTTCAAATAACTTCTGCTGCTTCAGTCTTTCCTCTGATCTAAAAGCCTGTTTACAAAAAGAAACAAAAAACAAAAAATTCTCAAAATTTAATAGGTATGGTTCTAAAAGTACTGCAAAACACATCTATCTGACAAAATGACAATAGCAAAGCATAGGTCAAAAATCCTAGTATGAAGAGACAACAAATGCTAGAAGTCTGTTGGCCACATATACCTCTTCATGTTCATTACATGTATGAAAATAGTAAGGGGATTATACCAAATAAATGAATAGCAAAAACTGATACTGGCTAAATAAAATTTGAATATCAACTAAAAGTAATACTGGCAGGTAAATCTTATATAGCAGCAATGGCTTACAAGTAAACAGATAATGATCATTCACAAAAACTTTAATTTTTCAAATAAAAAAGAAATGTACCATAAATTTTAAAAATGTAAACAAGACATCCATAAATTAAGGTATTGCAGAGAGGTGTAAAGAAACCGAGATGTGTGTGCATTGTGTGACATACCTTAATGTCAAAAAGAAACGGTTGCTCCCCAAAGTTAACTGTCACCCTGATACAATACCCATCAAAATAAATATTATATTTTAAAACTGAATGGTTGGCAAATAATTATCTGATGATAACCAGAGCAGCATCAATTCTAAAATGTAAAGTTAATAATATTTTTAGAACGTTAATGAAATTATGACAGTAACCTACCGATAGCTAAACTACTAACTCATATTATTGTTATAGATATATATCAGCATACTTCAGACCAATGATCAAGAAAAAGATGATAGAACTACCACAGAGAATCATGAGATTTGCAGCATGATCTTGCTGATGAAAAAAATATACCAACATGCCAGCCATATAGATTTTCTACAAATCCCATCAACCTATACCTCCAACAAGTAACATACTAAGCTAGAAGGAGATCTACCAATACTTAAATCTTTCAGGAGTTTTCCTTTACTTTTACATACACAACTACTTTAATTTATAAAAATGTCATTTCATAAATCAATTTTTTAAGATGATTTTTAGAAGCTTATAGAAAATGTCCCAAGGTAAATTATCTCCATTGCTTTAGGGACACTTACAAAACACCAAGTATCCTAATTGGGGCCAAACTTTAAATCGTAGAAGACTAGAAAGTTTTCCCAAGTAACTCTCTAAGATTCTTCTAGATTGAAACAAATAATCAGTAGACTTTCATTCTTTTCTTCGTTGTTTATGGTACCACCGTTTCAAAAGTTATGAACACTTATTCAGTCACTGTCTAAATCAATTTCCATTCAAACAAGTCAGTTACAGAGCATAACTCTTGCTGGCAAGGCCGCGCAAAAGGATTTGTTGATTTTTGTTATCAATGTATAGTAAAGTTTTGATGTCAACCCTAACTAATTGTGCAAGAACCATGAAACAAATAGCCAACATTGGAAGGTCTCCATAGGTATGAAACACCAGTTAGTTACTAGAGAGCCGACCAAAATCACCAAGGGTTCAAGCTCATCCAACGAGAATGTGAACAATCAATAAGCACTTACGATGCACAAGATTAAACCACACAAAAAACTTAAGACGCATTCAAGTTTAACAGTCAAATTTGAACTCCTTTCCTTCACCCCCACCAAATGAATTTGCCAAACCTCTATCTTTCGTAAGGGTGAGTATTGGTACTGAAGTACTGGTATTTTAGCATCCTAAATGCAATACGTTTTAAAGACAAGTTCCGCAACATTTATATGAAACCACAAAGATACCAAGAAACAAAGTCTAAACTACCGATAAGACACTTTAAGTGATTTCCAATGGATTTTAATTTGCAAAGGAGTAAAGAACTGCACATGCATGGTTATGACATACTCTTCATTCTGGCTGTGTACAGCAATGGTAGGATACAAGGGGCCTTTAATATCCTTTTCGATCGTCCCAACAAGCTTCCCATTCTTTCTGCATATCAAATTTCACATATAAGCAATAAATTAACAACTAGATTAAAGGGAAAAAAAACTTCCCAAACAGCAAGAATCGCTACACTAGCAGTCTTCTGATTCCAAGTGACTCAACTTACGTGAAAAAGAACTCTTGTGCTGCATAGTTAATACCAGCACCAACAGTATCACCAGTCGTATATTTGGGGCCAAAAGCTTCTCCTTTTCCATGTCCACGGTAGATAAACCCATCATCCCCATGATAGCCACAACTATTTGGCTCCCAACTTGAAAACAAAATTTGAAATTTCATTAAACGACCATCATATATGCTAGACAACAATTAATCAATCAATCAATATTATTCAACAATAAGATAATCCACCAATTCCTCATTTATGTGGAAAAGACCCGTATCCATAATGATGATTTTACATATACACAATTCCTCACCAAGAAATCTTTGTTACTTTCCCGATGTTTCTGACTGTTTTCTTATTGGATTGGAATCTAATCAATTAGTTCCATAATGGGTTAGGTAATCACTACAAAAAAAATTAAAAAAACACTATTTCATGAACAAATAGATAGAGCCCTACGCTCCAATTCTGGTCAAAAAAGCATCGAGTTTCCATTCTTAATATGAGCTTAAGTTTGAATTTAAATTGTAAATACAGCAATATGAGCTTCTTTTTTTTTTTGTTTCGCATTTATCAACAGAGAAATATGGGAATTTCCATTTCTTTTCCTAGTTCTTT
>JAYEPQ010000002.1:67784418-67823098 GCA_036321105.1 Dracaena cambodiana
GCATTATGGGTTCTTTTCTTTGCGGATTTGGACGGTTCAAATTATAAATCACTATTTTATAAAATTTAACTTTAGAACGCTTTATGTGATTGGTAAGTCATGAAACGAGGAACCCATTTTCTTCTGACTCTTGATAAAAAGAACGCTTAAGAACAAAGAGCAATTTTCAAATTATACAACAACAACAACTAAGCCTTTTATCCCAAGTATTTGGGGTAGGCTATATGAACAAAAAAAAAAGAATCACGCCGGATTGATCACTTTGATATTCCTTCTCCATTCATTTCTATCAAGTAATATCTCCTTATTTAAACCTCCAGACTCCATATCTTTGCGTATCACTTCCATCTATATTTTTTTCGATCTTCCATTCGTTCTTTTAATTTGTCCTACATTGATAAACTCACATTTTCGAACTGGTGCACTTGTAGACCTACGTTGCATATGATCAAACCATCGTAAGCGATTTTCTCGCATATTCTCATCGATGGGAGCTACACCTAGTTTAGCACGAATATCTTCATTTCTTATTTTATCTCTCCTATTGTTGCCGCATATCTAACGGAGCATGCGCATCTCTGCTACACTTATCTTATGTGAATGACGTTTCTTTATAACCCAACATTCCATGCCATATAATAAAGCTGGCCTAATAACAATCCTATAAAATTTTCCTTTCAATCTTAACGGAATGTTACGGTTGCATAAAACTCTCGTTGCCCTCCTCCATTTCAACCAGTCACTTGTATTTTATGGTTAACATCATTATCGATCTCTCTGTCATTATGAATAATAGAACCCAAATATCTAAACTGACTGTTCATTTGTATCTTTTACCTATCCAGTTTTACAACATTATAATCTATGGTCTGTTGTTTACTAAATTTACACTCCATAGATTCTGTTTTATATCTACTCAATTTAAAAGCTCTAGATTCTGATGTATGCCTCCATAACTCTAACTTGGCATTTACTCATACTCTTGTTTCATCAACTAAGACAATATCAAATTATCGCTTCCAATAATATTACTAACCCTGATACAGAGTTTGAATCAAAACAACAAAAAGTAGTAATCAATGGAGCTCATGTAAAGCTAGTCCTAGTTACAACCTTGTAGATAGCAGCTCTCTTAAAAATTTCAAATAATGAACTACATGACAGTCAAGCCCAAAGAAAAAGAAAAAAAGAAAGAAAAACCTGTTCTAGCAATTAGACCGTCAGAGTGTTTCCTCGACAAATTGGGCAACTAGACGAATATTGTAACAGCCACGGGTCGATGCACAATCTATGAAACGTGTGCTTGCAGTCGGGTAACACTCTCATCTCCTCTCCCAGTGAGAACTTCTCCAAACAAATTGCGCATTCATCCGTCAAATCTGAACCTGGACCTTCACTACTATTCTCCTCTTCTACGACAATGGACAATGGAAGTTTCAGAAGTTGGAGCAGCCTACTCGCATCAACGACAGCTGATGTGGAAACAGTGCTATTAGCCGGGCTAAGACTAGCGGCGGCCGCGATGGCGGAGTTGTGGTGGCGAGTGGTGCAATACTTGAACAACTCGAGGAGGCCAAAGAGGAGGATCGTGAAGAAGAGTATGACGCCTATCACCATGAAATCCGAGTAGTTATTTTTCAGCTTACCGTGGGAGAGTCTCTTCCATGTCCCCATAATGATCACGGCTATTGGCTATGTATCGCTAAGATTTAGACTTTAGAGATTGCATGCTGGGGTGTGTAGCTGAGCTTGGGTGGTGTATTTATAGGAGGAAGGGGCAGCCCTGTTTAGTAACATCCATCCTGATCTGAACCGGATTCTAGTGCAGATAGGAGTAGGATTTCCTTTTTTTTTTTTTTTTTTTTTTTCCTTCTCCTTTTTAAAGGAAAATAGTAAGGTTTTAACAGGTCGAGTCCGGGAGGAAAAGGCTCGCAAAGGCTCGAGCAAAGGAGTTTCTAAAAGGGCACACCATTTTTCTTATTGAACCTCAAGATTGACCTAAAATTTTTGGATAATTTTGCCCTCTCCTTCAACCTCAGGTATTCTCTCTCTCGCGCATGAACAAGTGCAGATTTTTAGTTTTTTTTTTAAAGCTTCAAATCCAGTCTAATTTATTTAATTTCTTCCTCTAGTAGATCATCTCGTATTTTGAAGTCGAAAATTTTACTTTATTTTCTTATATTATTTCCTAAGAAATCGTACAAAATAAGAATTTTTGAGTTGTATTGCACTCGACAAAAATGGAGAATGCAAACATGTCATTGGTTACATTTGATTACGATGAATAAATAACTTCTTGATAGGGAAAAATTTATAACGGAGTGTAATTTTCGGAGAAAAATAAATGTACAAATCACTTCTTGAAGGGGACATTGAAACTTGATATGTTCGGAGTTGTGGCCATTCATCCAGACTTCCGGTCCGGGTAAAAGAAGACTTATCCAGACTGGAAGTCCAGACAGTAGATCGTCATCTAAATTTCTAGTCCGAATAAATAGTATTTCATTACTGGAAGACCGGATGAAATTATATTCATCCGGACTGGAAGTCCGGACAGTGAACTGTCATCTGGACTCCTGTTCAGATAAATGTCTTGTTATCCGGACTATCAATCTAGATAACATTCCACAATCCAGACAAGTTCAACTTTGTCTGGGGTGTACACTCCGGACAGTAGAGCGTACACAATGTAACAATTGTTATTGAACAAAAATCATTACCAAGTCATACTAAAACATAATAAGTTATTCAAAACAAAATAGTTGCAAGGCTTACTAAAATAACTTCAAGTCATACTAAAAACCTTCAAGTTACACCAATAATATCGCAGAGTGGAGGAGATATTTTCCTTAATTAAACCTTCGAGCCATATTAATAACCATAAAAAAACAAATACAGAAGACGTTCATCACAAGATTTACGATATTACAAACCACGAAACATTTGCACTCTATTGCCCCTAAACTTTATACATGATTTATTGCCTTCATGTCTTCCTAAGGGTGATGCCTGGTTCGAGTCGCTCTGACAATATAGAGTGCTTCTGTCATGGCTTGTTCCTCGAGTTACACTCAAGCCATAATGACAAACATTATTAGAACACCATTACAACCCTAACCCTAAAAGAAAACGATCCAATATATACAAGTCTCCGAACATTTTGATCCCGCAATGGATAACTGATATCTCGATGAGTTTTTGTGAACCTGCCAAATTCTCAGCAATAGGGGACTTCGCTAGCATCGATATCTTAACCTCTGCAAGTGGACAATCATAAATATTATGCACAAAGCTACAAAAATATAAAAATGAAAAATACTAAAATCCCAATTTTTGTATTGTATGGAGTTAAGTAATAGTTTTCTTTTGTAACTTTTGTTTTTATTGTACTAATTAGTCTGCTCTTAGTAGCTACATAACTACTTTATATGTAAGTTAACTGTTTATTAATTGCTTTTCAATGAAACACAAGAGAACATATCCATTATTAATGCTAACAAAAACCTATTATCATCTTCTTCAGTTTGTTAGTTCATTCGTTCACCCCTATATTATAATTATAAACGTCATGCACAAAAAAGGAAGGGAAAAAAAATCTAAACCTAAATTCTCCCTTTAAAAACTTTTTAAATTTCTCTTTGGATGTGATCCAACTCTCAGTCTATACAAATTTCTTGGGTTGTTAGCAATCAATCAACAAGCTTTGGCATGACTATACAAACTTCTTGACATAGTTACAATTCTTACGAACTAATATGAGAGTGTTCTCAAATTATAAGAATGGAAGTTGATAATATATAGAAACTAAAATATTTCTTTAATAAAATGCAAAATCAGCCAAACAATGCGCACCTGCTGAGATCTAGCTTATCATTGTAACACCGCAACATAGTAGGACGTAGTTTCCACACTGAATTGCTCAATGCAATGTAGATTCACAATATGTGCCGATAAAAAAACCTCAATTTCTCAGCTAAATTAAAAAACTGAACAAAAAATGCAACTTTTTGCCAAGAGAAACTGACTCGATCAAGAGGCTTGTCCCCGATGATGACGAACATCGGTTGATGCCTGAGCCTAATGATGCTCTCGATGAGGATTCATATGCAATCAACCACCTTCTTTAACATCATTTTTTGTTCGCTCGCCTATTCACAAATTTTTGAAGCTCTTCCCGATGGGATTTTTAAGATTTTTGGCTCCAGCGGCGGCGGGTCACCGGAATGGGGTTTGGTGATCTTTGCTCTGGTCAGCAAAGAGGAGAGGAGAGTTTAGAGAGGAGAAGAAGAGTTTAGCATAAGAGGGAGTTGGGTTTAGTGAGGAAGTGGGGGAGGGAAATGAAGATAGAGTAATTTTGGCATTTTTGGTAATGCTTACTAGAAAAAACCTTCTTTTTTTCAAAAGAGATGATGGACTCACAAAGAAAAATAGGCTCACTAGAAAAAATGGCATGCCCCTTTAGAAACTCCTCTTGAACAAGCGTTGGTTATTATCTTTTCGACCGGGCCCACACCAGCAAAGGCAAATTTTGCCTAACCTGTTGCTGGGAGTTTCCTAAGGAGCACACCATTTTTCTTGGTGAGTCCACTTAATAACAGTCCGAACTTCAAAAAATACATTGAAAAGTAAGCTCACTAGGAAAATTGGTGTGCTACTTTAGAAACTCCCCATGTTGCTCCTGCAAAGCAAAGCGCCGGAAATTGTTCTGGAGCACACAACGTTGCTCAGTCAGCCCCCCTCCGAAAGTTGCCTGGTCTTAGATAGGTGGCTCACTGAGCAAAGTAGCGTGCTCAAATAAATTTCCACTAAGCTCCTCTCCCGCCTCGCCGCTGCAAATGACCACTCCCCACTCTGTACTCTCTCTCTCCCTCTCTCTCTCTAACCCTAGAATCTCAAAAACCCTAACTAATTTTCAAATTTCTCTCTGCAGGCGGCTGCGAACTTTCAAGCGATGGATGGTCGCCAACTCAATAGACTTCTCCGACGCCCTCCGCTTAGCCGACGACCCCGTTGCCGCCGGAGGCATCGCCGTTGCCCTCCTTATGCGACCTCGCCGTCGGCGATCTGGAGCTTGGAGGAGGTTGATTCGTCTCTTCGCGGGACGGAACTGCACAAGGTAAAGGAAATTTAATTATTTCCCTAAAATACTCTCACAACTACCGCACCTACTGTGCCGAGAGATACTAACTGCTTGTGTGATAGGGCGTGTCCATTGCGAGTGCACGCTGAAACTCAAACCCAAAAAAAAAAAAAAAAAAAAAAAAAAAACATTAGCACTCAAACATGAGAAATTCTATTTACGCACGTCAATTTACTCTTGACGTCCTGATTGTTTTTTACACCAAACTTTCATTTTGAAATACCACCAATTTACTCTTGCGCCCAAATTTTTTTCCAATTTTAACTCTCCTTCTCTCTAACTCTCATATCGTCCGATCCCAAATTTTTCCAAAACACTTATCCTAAAACTCACAAGTAATGATTTTTTAGAACACGTCGTAACACATCACTTCAAAACACTCCAAACCACTTCATAATTAATCTCCCAAGCATAACCTTAAGAATGAACAAAGAGCAATTTTCAATATATCAACTCTATGAATAATACTACAACGACTTAACTAGAACCTATTCTTTTTTACAATAAATCCTTATCGATCATAGATGCAGAGTTTGAACAATAACAACGAAAGTAATTGAAAGAGTTTATATATAGCTACTGCTTGTTACAACCACATAGCCCTGTTGAACATTTCAAATAAGAAAGTTACATGACACTCAAGTCTAACAATTAAAATTCTTGTACTCCTCCCAGCTGGGACTCCTCCTAGCTGGAGTTCCAGTTGGATTAGCTATGTCTAACAGAAAAATTAAAAAGAGGAAAAAAAAACTGTTCTAGCAATTAGATCGTTAGATCTTTCCTCGACAAATTGGGCAACTAAATGAATAATGTAGCAGCCACGGATCAATGCACAATTTATGATACTTGTGCTTGCATTCGGGTAGAACCCTCGTCTCCTCTCCCGAGGACAACTTGTCTAAACAAATAGCACAATCATCCTCTTGGTCATCGCCCTTCAAGGTCAAAACTGAATCTGGATCTTCAGTACTACTCTTCTTTTCGACATCAATAGTCAAGGGAAGCTGCTGAAGTCGGTGCAGCCTACTCACATCAATGACAACAGATGTAGAAATAGTATTATTAGCAGAGTCAAGATTAGTGGCGGCCGCGATGGCTGAACTGTGGTGGCGCCTTAAGCAATATTTAAACCATTCGATGAGACAAAGGATGAGGGCCCAGAGTATGATAGCAGTCGTCATGTAATCCGAGTAGCTGTTCAACAGTGCACTGTGGTCTGTCGCCATAACGATCACGACTATAGGCTATATCTAAGATTTATCAAGAGTATTGGATTGAAGGTGCTATCGAGATTGCACCTAGAACCACTCTTGGAAAAGCACGATGAGATCGAGTACCACCTAAATGATTGTATGTGGGTGTGGGTAGTTAAGCTTGGGGTGGTGCATTTATAGGAGGAAGGGGCACTCCGAATTGGTGACGTCCATCCATATCTGATTTGGAATCGGATTATGGTGCAAATAGGAGAAGGATTTCCGTTTTTGTTTCTTTTTTTTCAAGGAAAATTAACGGGCCGGGTCTGATTCGGACAGGGAGTAATTAAAGCCCTCTAAGGCTCGGCTGGCGTTGGTCCCTTATCAATTCCTTTCATCCTTCGACCGGGCCGAATTCGGTCTCTTTTGCCTCTGCAAAGCAAAGTCCCTCTCCCGCCTCGCCCCCGCAAATGACCACTCGGTGCTCTCTCTCCCTAACCCTAGAATCTCCAAAACCCTAACTAATTTTCAATTTTCTCTTCGCAGGCGGCTGCGAGCGTTCAAGCGATGGATGGTCGCCAACTCCATCGACTTCTCCGACGCCCTCCGCTTCGCCGACGACCCCGATGCCGCCGGGGGCATCTCCGTTCACTCCTTATGCGACCTCGCCGTCGGCGACCTGGTGGCGACCATCCCCAAACCCGCGTGCCTGACCATCAGGACCTCGGCGGCGAGGGAGATGATCGAGGGGGCGGAACTGGATGGGGTCCTGGGGTTGTGCGTGGCTTTGATGTACGAGAGGAGCTTGGGGAGCGATTCGATGTGGGATGGGTACCTGCAGCTGTTGCCGGAGCGGGAGTGCGTGCCGTTGGGGTGGAGCTTGGAGGAGGTTGATTCGTTGCTTCGCGGGACGGAACTGCACAAAGTAAAGAAAATTTAATTATTTCCCTGCAATCCAATGTAATAAACTCTTTTTCTTTCTGTTGAAATCCTAAATGCCACTAATGCCTGTCTCTAATCTCTAATATAATTTCTGAAGCCTTTACACGAAGGGGAAAGGGAATAACCTAACACATTAATTAAAAGAGATGCATGGATTCTTTTGTGTTTGAGGGATATGTTAGTTCTTTCCATGGAATCTGATGGGAAAAAGACATCTTTTGTTGAAGTTGTGCTTGCATTTATTTTCTATTTTATCTTTATAATTTCAAACCAAGCATAAACCAATATTAAGGATTCCAATCCTATATCTTTAAAAATCGTGCAAGAAAGCTAGAAATCGAATTTTATAGGTAAAAGTCCAAGGTGTAAGTAGTTCTCGTCAGTTTAGAAAAGTGTCCCAAGTTCCTATGAATGGCCCAAACTAGTTTTGATTAAATATCAAAAGAAAGTTTCATCAATTCCCAATATTCTCCTCAAATCTCGGAAGTTTTTTGCACGTTTTAATCCTCTTTAGGCAATTAAAATTATCCATTCTTGAGGTCAAGCCTTATTGTTCGTGCAGTGCACTGCAGGAAAGGGGGAGTTCCAGGGGTTTTTTTTCTGTTGGAGGATTGAGAGCTTGGTAGCTGGCAGGAAAATGTGAGCGAACTTCTCAATAGCGAAATTATATCTCTGAATATTTACATTAATGATTTAAGTGAACAGTCATATTAAATTAAGAATCAAGGTTTAAAATATTAAAATCAATATATACTTATGACTATAATATCTGAATTTGCAATGTGAGGCATATCATGCTGGTAGTAGACTAATAGTGTACAGTATATCACATAGTAGACTAATAGTGTATAGTATATCACGTATTAGATAGCTTTAAAAAATATCTGATGACATATATTGGTATCAGCTAATATTTATAACCTTGGTAAGAATTAATACAATAGATGAGAATTACCAATGACAATGTTAATCTAAATATGAGCTCAACTAAAATGGATAGGCTATGGATACCCATTAAACTTGTAGGGGCCTAGCCAGCTGTAAATATCCATTAGGCACTCTTTCAACATTTCACAATGTTTTTTTACAGTTTCAAATATGAATATGTGATAAGTCACTAGCTGTTGATTTTATACCTATCAAAAATCTTTGGGTGTAGGTCTCTAATCTAGGATTCTATGTTTTACGCTTTGTGTCTCGTACATATCTAGGCAGGTTATAAAAGAAGACAAGGATTGCCTGTATGAGGACTGGAAAGAGCACATTCAGCCTCTTATATCCGGATCTTTTCAGCTTGATCCAAGTTTATTTGGTGTTGAACAATACTTCTCTGCTAAGAGCGTTGTTTCGTCAAGGTCCTTCGAGATTGATGATTACCATGGCTATGGAATGGTACCTTTAGCTGACCTGTAAGTTGTATATCTTATATATTGATGGATTTTGTGAACTATTTATTGCACATACTAAATGTCTGTTTAGGTTACTATGGTCTCAAGAACTTTATGTACGTTTCCATGGCACTGGCATGCTATCTAGTCATTATAAATCTTTTGATTGCGAGATACGTGATTAGAGCTTAATTGTCACACATATTTTCGCTAACATTATGGAATGTCAAGCAAAGTGTTTTGCCTTCATTCTCAGAGACCATTGTTATTGTCCTTGCATAGCTTTGCTGCATTTATGTACATTATTCAGTTGTCTTATTGTCCAGTTAGATGAATGTATACAAATATATATCCAGAAGTTATTTATACACAAAGTTGTCAAATCGAGATACAAATAGTGTATGTTATCTCTATGTATCATATTCTATATAGTATCGTAAGATACATTGATCAATGTATAATATGTAAATAATAAGCAAATAATAATATATAATTAAAAAACATAAGTATAAGTAATCAAATAAATAAAGAAAAATAGTAAAACTGGTAATATGGTAAATATAAGTTAATAGCTGTATAAATAAGTAACTAACATTCAAAGGACTATGAGGTCATTAATCAAAATGATACTACATTAACAAATATATTGCTAAATTTACTAGAAGTTAAAAATGACATCTATTTTTGTCTATTTTGTTCCACACAAACTTCGTTAGTATATTCTTATTTTTCTTTTTCCTCACTTATTGTTTACAATTGCATTTAAGTTAAAAGATCCCATCAGTAATTACAAAATAATCTATTAAAGGCTAAATATCAGGAATAAATAACTAATTGATAAAAATTTTACCATTACATCATCTCTTCCTTTTCTTTTAAGTAGATTCGTTGTTTCTCTATTCTAAAACGCATTGAAATCCATTCACTTAACACCTTTCATTATGTAAAGTTCTTATTCACTATCAATTCATTCGTAATCGAGTTTTATATCCAATAGTCAAATTAGATCATATCCCTTCTTTATTGCCTTAGTTTCGGTCATATGTTATATTCAACAAAACCGAAATATTGAGCATAAGTTTATTATCCCTCCAAAAAATATAAAACAAGTAAATATAATATCAATTAATCATCCCTGATAAATATGTCACTTTTATCATTCTTAAAAAATTTTATTTAATTTCTTCATCTAGATCTTCTAAAATCTAAGCAAAATATTCCTTTTCCTCAGGGTTTTAGTGTATAATAAATAAGTTCATATGTGAATTGAGAATTAGTAACTAAATAGTTTATATTTGACTATAAATTAATAAATAGATCTTTTGATGATTTATTTAAATATTTTTATCAACCAAAATAAGTATTTTGAATTTTGATGTTTTTTGTTGCTAAATGTCTATTCTTGTTTGGAATTTGTATTCCGTGTTTCACTCAAAAGATTCGTTCGAATGAGTTCGAAATCTACTTTTAAACCAAATCAGCGTATCACAACATATTGCGTATCGTAAGATACGTATCTTGTATCGTAGGATACACTTACCGTATCGTAGGATACACTTACTGTATCGTAACATACATAGCCCAATAGTATTGCAAATAATATACGTATCGATTTTTTTTCATATCATATCATAGGATACATATCGTATATCGTAGGATATTGACAAGTATGTATTATATGTGCGTATATATTATTTTTAGGGGTTTATTGGCTATGCATACCTTTAATCTTTTATATTTTGATATTAGCCCCCCAAAATCTTCATATTTTGATATTAGTCCGCCATATCGTCATATTTTTATATTAGACCCTCAAATCACTTGAGTTATCTCAAACCTGTCACTCTAGTCATCTACTGAAAAAATAGAGAATTTCATCATCTTTATCTTTTTCGTCTAGTTTTTCAGTTTCACTCTGATTCATATGAGCCAATAACAAAACTACCATTCCCTTTACTAACTCCTTCATCCTCTTAACTATTTCTCATTCTCCCTTCTTCCATCTTCACTTCTCTCTCCCTCTCCCTCTCTCTCTCTCTCTCTCTCTCTTCTTAACTCTTCCCCCTCGCTTAACTTCTCTCTTTCTCATCATATCTCCTCTCCCTGTCCCTCATAGCACAACTTTAAAAATCACCTTCTTCTGCCTCATCATCCAACTCACACATCACACTATTCACCTCCACGTTGTCACTTATATCTACATTTAAACTCTCTTGATTTTTCTCATGCATGTCCATCTTCATATCTTTATCAATCTCCAAACTACATTCCCTAGAAACCTTGTCCAAATCAATCGTAAATCAAGTACTTTGTTCTCTGCTATAGTTCGTATAACCACCACCGTCATCTATATTCACCTCCACAACAACTCTTAGATAGTCCGTACAATCTGTCACTATTACACTCTCCTCCCCCGATTATTTCCCCTATATCAACCTAGATAATCACATTCTTCACCTCCCCACTCTCGTAACTTGATGTATTACTAGCTCTATCAGCCATTTTCTTCAACTCCAAATATAAATTCTCCTCCCTATGGAACTCTTTTCGAACCCTCAACTCTCCACCTCCACTTGTACTCGTCATCCAACCTGTTTCGGCACCTCACCTCTTTGCCTCTTGTTCACCTCAGCCCTAGTCCATCTCTAAACCTCTTTCTACAGTAATCCACCTCCACATCATCGTTATAGAAATCCTAAGGCCTATGAATCTTGCTAATCGGTGAACCTAATGAGATTGTGTGGTAAATTGCCACCCTGTTCAGTCTTAACCCATCTAAGAGTAGGAGGTTTTGTTAAGAAAACTAATATAATGACGAGTCTGGTGTAATTTAAGTGATTTTGGGGACTAATATCAAAATACGATGATTTAGGGGATTAATATTAAATTATAGATTTTTTATGGGACAAATATATATGGAAAAAAAACCTTATTTTCAAATGGTAGATGTAGATATAATCTTTTTACTTAAAGTGCACACAAAAATTCTATGATTTATGATTAGAACTTGAGTAGTTAGACTTAATTGATAAATAATGAAAAAAAAGACTTGTTGGAAGTAAAGGAAAATAGAAAATATAGAGATGACTCAAGGGACTAAAGATATTCTCATATTCCTCTATAGAACTTTCTAATTTTCGAAGAACTGAATTTTGGGCCTTTGTGGTTGTTGATAATTTACGTTTAAGAACTGAACCTTTTGCATTGTGGTGTAATTTTGAAATTAGAACTGTTTCTTGTACTTTAGGCACCTAACAATTGGGGGGGGGGGGGGGGGGGAGATAATAGTTCTCTCTACTATTTTAGTGCAAATTCTTGGGAGTGGGTTTGTGCAATCCAATTTAACTCCTTACATTTGCAAACTCTTTATCATAAGTTACTATATTTGGAAGTATAGCGAATATGATCTAGAAATTTGAAGTAAAGATTGTGAACCCGTCTCTTAACATTTTTTTCAAGTAACTTTGAACTTTAAATTCCTAAATGCAATACGCAAAGCTGCTTGTATGACTAACATGCATCACATGTGTAAGAAACTAGTGTGGTATAATTAAAAAAGATATACCTAATATGCTATTTGAGGCAGCTTCCACTGATGGGCACATTGGAATTTGGAAATCTCATGACTTTTTTTTTGTAAATAGAATTGGCTGAATGAAAAATGATGCACCAGATTTAGGGAAAGAGTGAAGTAGATCAGTTAGCTCATAATGCACAAGTTACATTTGTCATAAGGGGTTAGTGGAGTCACCATAAGAGAACAGATTAAAAGAGGGGTTGTGTTTAAGCTGTATTTTCTTTTGCTTTCACTTTGACTTTGTTAAGTGCCCCCTTGAATTACTAATTTATGGATAGTGGAATAGGGTTGACATGTTAGTTTTTCCTTTTAAAGGATATGTGAATGATGCGTGCTCTAGAGACTCAAGGGGAATATAAGATAAGACAATGTCCACAAGGTCATAGTAAATTAAGTGTATCAGGTCAACTAAAACAGAAATTCCTTAGTAGATATTGCATATTTTTTGCCTTTAAGATCAATAGATTTCATGAAATGACTACGGATAAAGATGTTTTTTTAGTTAGGAGAATGAAATATTGTATTAGAGACAGGGATATGAGAAAAATTATTGAACACTGCCCAATTTGCTACTCAATAATTGGTGATGCTAAGCATAGGTTTAATGTCCTACTCAAAAATTGAGTAGCAGAACGCCAATAACATATTTTTGTACGAATATGCTAAGTTTTCGGTACAATACTAATAATTAAAATAGTTTATGATTAATCACGAATTCCTCCTGAAAGGCTAGGTACGATGTTTTATAGATTCGTGGGAATAATTATAAACTACACTAACTCTTGTCACATTCGATGTAAGACAATTCGAGATAGGGATATTACATTCTCCTCCTTTTTAGGATCTGACATTTTCGTTAGAGAGACGCAATAATGCATTTATTTCACTAGGCGATGTGGATTCTAGAGGTTACTGTTATGGATTTTAGAAGTGACTCCTATAGATTTAAGATATGACCCTCACTATATTTATGTCGTACTTTGTTCTATGTATCACTTGGTTCCATGTGACACTTAGTTCCGTACACTTCTGGTTGTATCTGGCTCTGATACTACTTGTAATCAATCATGATTGATATGCTAATTGAGTAGCAGAATGCCGGTAACATATACTCATAGAATATGCTACGCTTTTGGTACAATATCAATAATTAAAATAGTTTATAATTAATCACGGATTCCTTCCTCAGAAGGATAACTATGTTTACTTTATGGATTTATAGGAATAATAGATAAACTACACTAAACTTGTCTCACATCTAATTTGGAGCAATTTGAGATAGGGGTATTATAATAGGAAGCATGAGAGATGTGCAAAGCTAATTGAATATGTAAATGAATAGGGTGTTATGGGTACCAAAACTCCGAAGTTATGATGAAAATATGAATTATTGTTTTATATTTTAAACGTCCTTGCAGGTCGAGCACCCTCTTTTGGTCAAAATCTGAATTTTATGTAGCGACATTTAATTTTTTGAAAGTTTTGCAATTAATGTGTGCCCTAAGCGATTTGAACCTTGATTCCTCTGTTATATTAAAGTCCCTTCTACTATACCATAACTCCAAAGTTGTGGAGAGGGTTGAGGATTATTGTTTATATTTTAGTATGGGCATTCTAAAATAGTTAAAGGTATTAAATTGTTTGAGAAATCACAAGATCAATCTTGAAGGAGTTATATGTGGTATGGTATATACCTGTAATGGAAGAAATACTAGGATGGGACTTTTGGGGTTAAAGAGGGATTTCCTTTTTTAGTCTTAAGTTATCACCTTTGGAAAATTTTGTCATTTTTTTTAGCCATCCACTGTTGTTCATGCTTAACTTCCTGTATGATTTTTCCGTTGTCATTTCTGATATTTACTTGTTTTTTTATTTTTTTAAATAATTCATTTCAGTTTCAATCACAAGACAGCAGCTGAGAATGTTCACTTTACTCAAAATTCCTCATCTCCCTCGGATAGTGAGGATGGCAAGGGTATCAGTGATGCGTCTGATGAAGATAAATCTGTGGTTGAAACTCTCAGTTCTAGCTCTTCAGGTTATCCTCTGAGCAATTTATTTCTTTATAGATGTAAGCTT
Source organism: Dracaena cambodiana (assembly GCA_036321105.1). Lineage (NCBI taxonomy): Eukaryota > Viridiplantae > Streptophyta > Magnoliopsida > Asparagales > Asparagaceae > Dracaena > Dracaena cambodiana. The sequence goes on from JAYEPQ010000002.1 coordinate 67,798,738, forward strand.
TGATTTCTTTTTTTTTAAAGGAGAGAAATCTACTTGCTGAATTTTATTTTCATGAAAACTCAGGCAATGATCTTGCAAATTCAGGAGATGATCCCAATAATCTTGAAATGATTGTTGTAAGGGAGGTTAAAGCAGGAGCTGAGGTTAGCATCAAGTTCCAATTGATTCTGACTTTTTTACATCACTTTATGTTGAAAAATTATGGTTAAATAGCTGCTGTTATGAACTATCCATCTTTTGTATGAGATTGTTTTTGTATACAGAAATTAGACCCCATCTATTTTAACCCAGAGCCTCCAGGCTTTTCCTGAGTTCAACTGTACTGCTAAGTTGGACCTTGTTTACTTTCGATTTGGGTCCACCAAATTAACATAATCATAATGCATGTTAAATGTGGGGAGATGAGATTTCAATGTTTTAGAGTAAAAATAGAAGTCCTAAAATTTAACTTCAAAAAATAAATTTTCCAGTCCAACTTCTTATGACCAAATTCATAAGATAAAACTAGCTTAACTGATCCACCATCGATCACACATGAGATCGCCACCTGGATCGTCTCCACGATGGATGCTAAAAGACATGTGGAAAATATTTTTTGTGCATAAGAGTGAATGGATGACTAATTAAACTGATCCCCACCGATCACATAGGAGATCCTCACCCAGATTCTATCCATGATGGGTGCTAAAAAGAAGTGGGGAAAATGATTTTAGTGTATGTGGTAAAATCCCCTTCTTTTGGTTTTGATTTATTGCTTTCTGTTGATTATATGATTGCAATGTTTATTCTTCTTTCTGCTGTCTCACTCACAATTCTTATAGGTTTTTCCTAGATTTTCTAGGTTTTTATCTTCTTACAAGTTCTGGGCTTTGGGGCTTTGGATTTTACCTTGGGAGTCCTAGGGGCTTTTTTTTTTAGGAGTTTTTGCTACTCCATTGGGTTTGATGTTTTCTCAAGGGACTACATTGTTGACTGGTCCTTAATAGATTTACAATAAAGGTCTCTCATATTTATCTGTTTGGAAGGAATCATTCCTTTTGGTTTGGAGGGGTGATCATAATGTATCTTCAAGCTAAAATTGTACAAAAAGGACCAAAAAAATTACGAAAAGAATAAGGCTTAAAATTAAAATCTACAAATTTTTTTAGAAGGAGAGAGCATGAGATATTTCTTATTCATATTGTTCTTCTCTTTTTTCTTCTCCATGTACAAATGTAGTTTTTCCTTGAAGTCAGGAGGCTCAACTTAAAATCACTCCTAGCTACCATACAGGATTTTAGAATTCTTTGTGAGACCATGGCCCCACCAACGATATGCATGTCTCCATTTCTGCTTATAAGGTTGGAAACGTCCTGTCCTCTTATTAGGTTAAAGACTTACATCTAGTTGAATTATATCTAAGACCTTTCAAAATCTAAGCCAGGCTCTAGTATTGGACTCAAAATTCTACTACAATTAGAGCTCTATTCAGATCTCTATTCAGACAGGATTTTAGCTGTCAAGACACCTAATCTTGTTTGATCCATATCTCCTTTATCTGAGTCTTTTGGGTAAATTAGGTCCAAACATTACTTATTTAGATTTTCTTTTACAAACAAGAAAATTGCTCACTGATATGAATGCTCAAATTGTTCAAGTTCTTTTAGATTGTGCTAGTTACATACAAAACAGCAATCAAGTTTGTGTAGGAAAAATGTTTGTTCGTTGTGATGTGAATTTGAAAACAGTCAGAGTGGAAGTCTTGTTTTGGGTTTTAGTGTAGGTTATATCCATTACTTGTCATGGCTTACATCATGCAATGACCAACCAATTTCAACGCAAAGCTTTCTTAGCGAGTAACTTATGGCACTATGTTCTCTATGGTAGCATTTCTTAGCTACTTCCAGTGTCCCACTCTTTTTAGCTGCTTTTCTGGGTGGAATAGACAAATATTTTGTGTTTTATGCCTTACCTATTACCGAAAGGACATGGAGTATTTGCTGCCGATATTTGTCCTTACTCTTTTATTCTATTTCTTCAATCCTATACGTAAAATGGAAACCTGAAAATTATGACAAGATTGTATCTCATTGTTATCGATACTTTAGCAAAACCTAAGACCATCTTTTTTATCCAGTATTTTGGATTCAAGAGGTAAACCATGTTATTTTCATCCAAGATTATGGATCCATCTCACCTCTTGTATCTACAGTTGTTAAATTATGTAATGCATTCCTTGAATTCTGACACATGAACCATCTCTTTTGAAGCCTTCTCATCTGGTCTTAGGACGGTTGTTGGTTCTATTGTAGTTTAACTGTGTAAGTAATATTTTTGAAAATACATCCTTTAAAATCTATGAAGCATGGATAGAGGACATGGATATGACATGGATGTTGTGACTTGTGACATTGCATATTCTTAAAAAGTAGGATGCAGGACGCAAAGATACTAGTATGTTTTATTGCATGTGTTTACAAATAATAAATATCAAAATCCTTAATTGTTAGGGCTTAGGACTGGTTTTATTAGAAGTGAAAGCAAAAGAAAATAATTAAATAAAATGTTGATGATCAAAATGGATTTAAATCAAGCAACTTAATCAAAGACGAGAATTTGGAAGTTTAATCAATACCTTGTACGATATAATTACACAAAGTGCTCACATGTTTATATGCATTTAGGTTCTAGTAGCGTAGTAGTTTCTTCTGTTGAAAGACCATTTTCTATTTTTTTAAGTGTGTATGCCTCCCTTGTGTCCTTCATGCATAAATTTTTGGAAGCCAACAAGGCTCTGGAATTGCTAGTTTTTGGATTTTTAGAATGGGACAAGGATCTGGAGTGTGATACTTATTGTGCAAGTGCATGCACATGTCAGTGTTTGCTATATGTCTAACGCAGACATGGAACTCACATTGAACCGTCCATGCCTCTAGCCTAGAATGGACCAAAAATGCTATTTGTCTAGATCTTTAAAGTGAACTTGGAAAAGTGGATGCACAGGCAACTTTCCTTTCTTGTCTTGTTAAGTGCAGATACATATACAGTGTGTTTGATCCCTGGATCAATGTTTCACTAATCATCTACACTGAAGATCCCTTCGTCCATGGGATATGTTTCAGTAAAAAGAATGTTAATAAAAACTCAAAATAGGTATGGCAAGCAATAAAAAGCACATGCTAGATCCTTTTAAGTTAAATTTGAGTTACGGAGTCAAATTTAATCACCTAGGTTCTCTTTACCTCTTTGGAACACCTAGCTTGTCAAGATATAGTAAATTTGATTTTTTATTGATGGCCTTAGTGAAGATGTTTTGAAACATTTTAAGTAGAAATGATATCTTGGGATTTTCTAACAGACTATTGGAAGTCATATCTACTTGTTTTTTTTTTTTTTTTTCTCCTTTAATCGAAACATTGAATTTGCTACGACGTGAATTGCTGCTTTATAGTCACATTAAAGAGGATTGTGGTTAAAAATTCCTAAGTTAAATAATAAATATTCTAGCTACTGTAATATGTGTTCAGTTATTGCCGTGGAAAGGTACTCAGCCACAAAGATATAAAACACCATTGTTGCTATTTGTTTGGTCGGAGACATGACTATCACCAAGAATATAATGTGTATGTGATGCTGGGACTGGAATATTTTGATTGAGGGATTCAGACAGTGAAGAATTTTATGGTAACTACTTGATGAGATTCTCTTGGTTTAGAATGTTGTATAAATAACTGTAGATACAAGTACAGAAGATTCGTTTTGGCAAACAAGCTACCTGGATCTGAAGAAAGTTCCTGAGCTACCTAGAGATTTAATATGGAATTGGGAATTGAAAGAAACTTTAGCCTTGTCTATTGCCCAAACTTCTCAAAACATTTATCATGGATAGGAAATAATTAATATATTGGTTTTTATCCAGCTCTGATAAGAGCATAAAAAAGTTTCTCAAACCAATTTCAAGATGCTTGTTTTAATCCATTGCGTCAGTTAATTTTCCTTGATTTTCATTGCTTGCTCAAAACCGCTTGAGTTTTTGGGTAAAATGTCTGGTTTCAATATTTATCATTGGCAATAAAAAATGTGCTTATTCATCCCTAATTATTCTGCCTTTTCTTAGTTAGTCATGTTTGTGCTGGAAGCTTTTTTCGTGTTCCAAAGGCTCTACTGAGAGGACTCTTGAAGCCTTAAGCTCATTTGCTATAGATTGTTAGCTTGTGCCCTACTAGCTTGAGCTCAGTGTTCTAAATATCGGATATCGGTGATATACCAGTTGGCCAAATTACATATCAGATACCGGATACCAGGCGGCATATCGCGATATGACTCTAAATACCGAAGTTTCATATTGGTGTCATACCAATTAAAGAATAATCATATAATTGTCTATATAGAACATATTAAAACACATAAAATAAGTTTAGGGTATTTATTTTGGTCTATTTGCACTCTACTTATAAATTTATAGATACCGTTTAGAACGTCTGAATATGCACCAAGTGACATATAATCATAACCCAAGTGAATAGTCAACAAATCAGTGAACACTCTCAAATCATCTCATTAGTCAACAAATCACTGATTCACTAGTTAACAAATCAAACACTCTCCTCAAACACATTATATATCCAAGTTAGTCAACAAATTAAACACTCTCCTTAAACACACTACCAACATAGTCAATTCTCAATAGATGGATCACTGATTCGATCGGCCTACTGATTCACTGAATCAGTGGGTCGTTCACTGATTAGTAAACTGAGTCAGTGATCGGCCCATTGATTCAGTGAATCAGTGGGTCGAACACTGATTCACTTCAATGGATTAGTGTTCGACCCACAATTCATTGATCAGTGGGCCAAACTGTAGAATCCCTCTCTAATTAAACCAAATATGCACAAAAATAAAAGATTTAAACACAAAAAATAATAAATTGCTAGCAATCAAGCATAATTTTAAGAGAAATTGAATAAATTGTAACCCTAATTTAAATTTATCATGAAATAAAAAATTGGCCTACCAGAGCCTCGAAATGGTTGGCAAAGTTGAGAGAGGTGGAGGAAGATTGCCGACGTTGATAAAAAATGACGACTGTGCTCGGAAGCTTCGGGGGATCCAAAAATAGCCATCGGCTCTGCGCTGACCTGGGTTCAGAAGCTTCGTTGGTTGCTCGGTGACGGATCAGAGGGCCAGAGACTGACCGGAGGTTGATTGGCGAGTGATTTGGAGTGAATTTTGGAATTAGGGTTAGGGTTGATTGTCTCATCTCGCGATCGGGGGGGGGGGGGGGGAGAGAGAGAGCGAGAGAAAATAGATTTTTTTCCTCCTTCCTATCCATTGGGGGTTTTAATTTCCTAACGGGTCGGGTTTTTTAACGGGTTAACGGGTTTAACCCGCAAACAAAACCCAATTAAAAAATAAACCGATATTGCTTAATATCGGCTGGTATTTTTCATACCGTTACCGGTTGCCGATATATCGGCCCATGCCGGCCCAAAACGAGAAACAGTAAAAAATACATTATCCCGTCTCGTTTCTTCGTAAATTCTGATATATCGGCCGGTATACCGGCCGGTATTTAAAACACTGCTTCAGCCTTCCGATTAAGTGCTTGTTTGACGCAACTCATATAATGACTTCTGCAATTTAATACTTCATGTCCTCTGGATCCAAAACAGGAACTGATGTTATAATTCACTTCACGTAATCACCATGTGAGAAGGCATCATCTACATAGAATAAATATTACTTGCACCTCTAACTAGAAGACAACGAGCAAATAGTGCCAATAACAAGTTGTAATGAGGGCATAAGTTTCATGGTTAATCAAGACCTTTTTTAGATGCATCACGCAGCTATAAGATGAGCCTTGCAGTGCTTCATAGACCCTCTGGCATCATACTTGACTTTGGATGTTTACTACGAAGTCACATTCGTAAAGCCTGTGTTCTTTAGCTCAAGAGCTTTTTTCAGGTTCCATAGCTTCTCTCCAGCAAGACGGTTTTACGCGTTAAGAAAATGGTATTAGGTTCCTTGTTAACCGAGACAAAAGAAAGCAGAACACGGATTTTGTAATAGAATTTTTGATGGTACAGAAATAATGACAATGGGCTAGGATTGGATCCAACAGATTTAAAAAATTGCTATTTGTCTTTTATTGTGGGGAAAGGTTGTAGAAAAACAATAAAATATTAGTTCAGTTAATCTATAGGGACATCTTATGGCATTTGGACCTTTGGATTATTTGATGAGTAGGTTGAATGGGAGAATTTTCAATGCTCGTGGAGAGCCTGTTGATAATTTTGGTCCTTACTCATACAACATTCATAGATCTGCACTTGCTTTTATACAGTTAGATACAATGCCATCAATCTTTAAAATAACAATAAACTGATGAATATTTTAGCTTTGTATTGTTGTGGAGGAAAATCAAACTGTTTGGTGGAGCGGGTGTGGGTAAAGCAGTACTTATCATTTAACTGATAATATTCCCAAAGTGTGTGGAGGCGTACATGTATTTGGCGGAGTAGGTGAACATACTCGTGAAGGAAATGATCACTGCATGGAATTGAAAGAATCCAGGTTGATAATAAAAACAATATTGTAGAATCCAGTGTAGCACTAGACTATGGTCACATGAATAAACTGTTGGGTGCTCGCATTAGAGTTAGTTTAACTGTACTAATTATGGCGGAATATTTCCGTGATGCTAATGAACAAGACGTGCTTCGGTTCATCAATATCTTTTGTGTTGTGCAAGCGGTATCAGAAGTATCCATCTTATGGGAAGAATGCCCTCCACAATGGGTTGTCAACACACCCTTAATCCAGAAATGGATTCTTTGCAAGAAAGAATTACTTCCACCAAAGGGATCTATAACTTTGATCCAAGCAATTTATGTACCTACAGATTATCTGGCTGATTTTGCTCCTACCTCGAACTTTGCACATTTTGATGCTACTATTGTTGATGGGGACAATTAAATGCTACGATTTGATTAGGATTTGATTAGATTTTATTAAGATTTCAATTTTAGATTTTATTAGATCACATTTGATTTTGTTTGCATGTGGTGCGCACAGGGTTTTCTATGTAGTGCTTTATAATCATGTTTGAGAATAATGAAGAACGAATTATTCTAGAGAACTGTATTTTGAGGGCACGTGACTTACTACTCTTAGATTTTTCCTCATGTGACTCACCTGAGTGTGAGGCCCGGATCTTATTCCCTTGTATCAAATCCTAATTCTATCCCTAATCCTTATTTCCACCCCAAAAGTCCTAAATCTCCACCATAAAATACTAATTCATCTTCGGTCCTGAGTCAACCGTACTATAAGAGGACTATTTACCAATGTTATTTATCCATTGGTAGATAGTTTGTAGACTTGACATCAACTTTGTTGCAGTCTAGGATTGTTGGCGAGGAACATTATGAAAACCTGCAAAAAATTAAGCAAACTTTACAACATCAAAAAGAACTTAAGGACATTATAGCTATCTTGGGATCAGATGAATTATCCAAAGAAATTGTTTAACTGTAGCAAAATCACAAAAACTGAGCTTTCTTATCATAATGGCAGAAGTTTTTACTAATTCTCCGGAAAAACATGTTGGTCTTGTGAAAATAGTTAGGATCTCAAACGATCCAATTCGGGAAATTAGATAGTCCTCTTGAGCAGGTCTTTTATTTGGTGGGTAACGTCAATTAGGCTACTACAGAAGCTATGAACTTAGAAGGGGAGAAGAAATGATCTTAAATCTTGTGCTACCCTCTAATTGAACTACTTAGATATTCAGAAGTGAAAGGAATCATTTTATCTACTAATATTAGTCAAATTTGGTGTATTGCCAAACCACACCTCTACTACCACAGTGGTGGATGTAGCTCTTTTCAGAATAGGTTTCAACGACTAGTGGTTAATGACTCTTATGAGTGGTTTATCTAGAGTAAGTAATAATAGAAAAACAAAAGGGGTATTGTATTGAGGATGAAAAAACAATTGCAAGTTTATTTGTTTCTCAACAAACACTTTTTTTCCCTCATTATTTTCATTGAAATAATAGATTAAATAGAAATGATATGATTCAATCTCGGACCCTTCTTGCATGTAGCGGATAATAATGGTGCTCAAGAATTGATGTGTATTCGAATGATAGGAGATGGTAATCATCAATAAGATTACCAGCAAGTTCAAATAGGAATGATATGATTACTCATTGAAATAAACATGAGTATGTTTTTTTTTTCCCATTAAAATAATAGCTTTAAATAGAAATAATATTATTCAAGCTCAGAAGCTTTTTAATATAGCAGATGACAATGAAGCTCGAGAATTGATGTGTATTCGAATCATAAGAGTTGGCAATTACCAATATGCTCATATTGGTGACATAACTATTGTAACCAAAGAAGTAGTGCCCATTATGCCTCTAGAAAGATCATTAGAGTTTTAATTATACATACATGTAAAGAACTCAAATATGATAATGGTATGATAATACAATGTGATGATAATATTGTAGTTGTCCTTGATGAAGAAGAAAATTCAAAAGGAACTCAAGTTTTTGGTGCAATTACTTGAGGACTTGGACAGTTAAATTTTACTAAAATAGTTTCATTAGCTCCTGAAGTATTATAAATACTAGCATATGAAACTATGAGAGATATAATAAGATATTTGAAATGGATTAAATTAGTATATTATGTTTCACACATGATGTTAACCATAGGATATAAGCTGGCTGGTTGAAATGGAGGAGGGTAACAGGAGTTTTATGCGACTGTAACATTCCGTTAAGATTGAAGGGAAAATTTTATAGGACTGCTATTAGGCCAACATTATTATATGGTATGGAATGTTGAGTTATAAAGAAATGTCATTCACAGAAGATAAGTATAGCAAAGATGCGCATGCTCCGCTGGATATACAGCAACACTAGGAGAGATAACGTGAGAAATGAAGATATTCGTGCTAAATTAGGTGTAGCTCCCATCGATGAGAAGATGCGAGAAAATCACTTACGATGGTTTGGTTATGTGCAACGTAGGCCTACAAATGCACCAGTTCGATGATGAGAGTCTATTAATATATGATAAGTTAAAAGAATGAAGGGAAGATCGAAAAAAATATAGATAGAGGTGATACGAAAAGATATGGATTCTAGAGGTTTAAATGAGGAGGTATTACTTGATAGAAATGAATGGAGAAGGACTATCAAAGTGATCGATCCGGCGTGATTCTTTTTTTGGTTCATGTAGCCTACCCCAAATACTTGGGATAAAAAGGCTTAGTTGTTGTTGTTGTTGTATTGTGTTTCACACATATTCTTTTAATAATTATATTAAAATAGAATAATTAAGAAAAAACATTGTTTAAATACTCCTACTAGATGGTTTTGTTGAAAATGTTCTGAAACATAGAAAATTAAGAGAGATTTCTTGGTTTCAACCTTGCACAATAGAAGAACTAGGAAATGAATATATGGAACTATTTTAAAATGTATTAGTTGACCTAGTGGCAATCTTGTTTTAGTGTCTTTGTCCCTCGTTGACGAATGGGGCAAAAAAATATTTCAAGATTGCTAATGGTTCCTTCTTCCTGTGGTTGGGTTGTAAAAAAAATGACAGGATAGAAAACTCCTTTAAATTATCTGGAAGAGTTCTCTTGGATTCACCTCTTGATTTGTTGGTAACTCTTGGATTCACCTCTTGATTTGTTGGTAAGTACAAATGAGAGTGATGTTCTATATGTTTGTGTTATCATGGGTAGATCCAGGGTAAAAGGTATGGTAGTTCTTGGTTTGTACTTGTATACTTGATATATGTTATGAACTCCATTCTCAAAATAACACTACTGCTGGCAATGGTGATATCCCAATTTGAATACTTGGTAACCCTTTTATCCAAGAGGATGACTTGCAAAGGCACAATACTTGATCTTTGATTAAATTTGTCCTCTTTCTGTTATTATAAGCTTACGAAAGAGATCCAAATATACTCGAGGGTCATAGGTAGGTACGGTTTTATTAGGATACTATGTAGTGATTTTCCAGAATTAATATAAGAATGGTAATGATTTTCCAGATGTGGTTGTTATGGCACTACTTGCAACTTCGAATGCAAAATTATTTGGCATTGCAAGGTACATACCATTTCAAGAAGATGGTGTTTGTGTTTTTTGTTATCATACGGGTATGCTGGTGTATATATACCATGTTCATGAAACAAATGATGGCATTAGATTAGAGGTTGGTTTTCCTTATCGGGTTTAATTTGTTTGTCTTGACAATTTAATTAGTTCATAATTTCATATAGCAATAGAAGAGCATAAATTTACGCAAAATACACTCAACTTCTGCTCTTCTAAAAGTCATCGATTCTGGATAAGAACATTCGGCTCCTGACTGACATGGTTTCCCTTGTCCACTCTACATTGCATAATGACAGATGGAAATGGAGCAGCTTTTAAATTGAACAGCTTTTATTTATCGTGCCACCTTTTTAGTACCTGTCATCAAGATCAATGCGTAGATCATAGGCTATCAGGTTATAGGAGAAAATTGGCAATATCAACAACCCCATGGACCCGCCATGAAAACTCCATGTTGTTAAACCTAAGCTGAGATAGAAGAGAAGGGTGAGATTATTGTTAGTAGGCTGCTACAGTGAACCATGGTTTATTTTTTGTGGCGAACCTCACACAACGTGCCTCTGTTTGCCATAATTTTCACCAGCAGGTAGCTAGATGGCAGAATCTAGGATTTTCTGGAAAAAGTAAATAATAATGGGAAGATATATCAGCGGATCTAGTTTTTGATTGTGTCGTCACGTCAAACTCCATGATGAAGTGGAATTGACAAATGAAGAAGCTAGCATGCTGCTGCAGTTCCATGTAAAAAGGGAGTAGGAAAAGAAATACACATCGTGGAGGTAATTCTTTCATTCTTCTCTGGCTGTGTTTAAAAATAAAAATGCTATGATACCTTGGTCAAAGGTAGCTATATATAAATCTGAAATGTTAACAACTTCATCAATGGAATCTCTTGCCCTTAAAAATGGAAAAAGTACAATTAATATGTACTTATTTTTTTATTTAACACAAGAAGAGAACAAAGTGGTATGCGATAACAAGCAATAAAAGAAAATGGGATACATGTGTTTCACCATGAGTTAAAGTTGAACTCAAAGGTTCAAGTTCATGTCACCCTATGATTGTCTCCTGTTTAAACTGCATAAAATACATTCCCATTAATTGTTTGCGTTGGAAGGTTATCAACTAACAAATTTTTGATCCTTTGTCTTTTTATTATCTTCAAACTTTTTTTAGCTCATTACTGGTGTTTTGACGATACCATCTACTGATGTTTTTTAGCATTGATACTTGGTTTTTCTCTCAGGTCTTTAACACGTATGGCACCATGGGAAATGCTGCATTGCTTCACCGGTATGGCTTCACAGAACCTGACAGCACATTTGACATTGTGAACATTGACCTAAACCTAGTCCTTAAGTGGTGCTCTTCCTTATTCTCTTGGCGGTATAGTAGATCGAGGGTATCATTGTGGAGACAACTAAATTATTCTGGCTGCACCAGCGAAAATTCTGAGTACTTTGAAATTTCCTTTGATGGAGAACCGCAGGCTGAGCTTATAGTTCTTTTATACATCATTTTCCTACAAGAGGATGCATACGAGAAGTTGAGTTTGAGTTGTATGGTGGATTCTTTTATTGAAGCAGATGAATCTACAAACATAGTTAAATTGATCAACATCACTACAGGCAACTGTGACACTGCATCAGATAAGGTCGAGGAATTATTGCTCACAAGGGATGTCCGTAATGCTCTTGTTACTCTAGCTGACATGAGGGAACGTCTCTATGGTTCGTGCAGTTTGAAGGATGACGAGAAGAAACTTAGTAGGTGTTCTCCTGTGACGGAACGAAAGTTGTACCACTCTCTTGTTTTACGTGTTTGCGAGAGGAGAATACTTTCAAGACTAAGGAAATATGCTTCCAGAGGCTATAACACCAAAAAAAGGAAAAGTTTAGCAAGAGTATGGTGACATCTCTCAACACCATCTGTTGCATTTGCCTTCAGTGATGCATTTGCCTTCAGTGGAAGTGGAACTACTAGGTAACCATATGCATTTATTGTTGAGATTAAACCTAAAATTTTGCAAAATTTTTTGTTTTTAGCATTCTAATGGAACTTTTCCTTATCTTGCTCCTAATTCATGCCATTGATGACTTCAGCTTTTATCATTGTATGGTTATATATCCTTTGTTTCCATAATTGATTTCTTTTGTATTCTTACTAACTTGAATCGAAAAATTTCTAGGAGGGGTTGTGCATATCTGAAAGGTACGTATATTTATTTCGTTTGTCGGAGATGTTTGTTTGTGGATCCCTAAATCATATCTTTACAAACAACATATCATTTCGATATCAATAAGCTAAACTCACGTACATGCTTGATATTTTAAAAATATGAACTGTTTTTTATGGGCACTGGCCATTTGGGTTGGCTTTTCCCTCAAAACAATGAATCATCGGTAGTGGAACGCCCTTGCTGGGGGATGGAGCCACTGACAAAAAAATTATCATGGGTGAAAATTTATAATATTACAATACTAATATAAATTTATGTTTCATATGGCTATATAAATATAATTATATTTCTTTTTGATGATCCTTCTTGATGTAATTCTTGTGTGATGAGACAAACAAACAGGTGTTTGCACCCACAACACATGTACGAGTGCAGATTTTAATAAAGTTGACATCCAAAGAATGAGTTTTGTTATTGTCTTTTAGAGTTTAAATAAAATAAAAATATTTTATCCACCATAAAGAAACAAGATATCGTTTTCATACAATCATTGAGTTATTCATCACTTGAACTACAACTTTCATACTTAAAAGTTGAAAATTGAGGGGTAGAGAGTTGTAAAATTAAGAATTTAGAGGTATGGTCTAATTTTTTCCCCTAAAAATAGAGAATACTGAGTTTTAAAATTTTTTTGGGAGGCGGTTGTCCACTCTCAACTCAATGTGGGTTCATCCCTGAGTTCATAACTCACCAGACACACATTTAGTTGTGGATTAAGAGGAAAAGTTGTTGTGGATGAAAATGATATATTACTAGTAGAAAAAGCTAACTTTTCATTAAAGCCTCCTCTTAACTTCGGAGTTTAGGTGCATATTATCTGGTCCATAGAATACAAGTCCTGTAAAGGGTAATAGATAAAGAAAAAAGACACTATCGTCTTTATTGAAAAAATAAAATAAAAAAAGATACTTATATAATCAGTGGCATAGTCCGTAACAAATTAATCAAAGAAAAATATAGTCCACAGATGATGGAATGATAAACTTGACAATTTAACAAAAAAAATATGAATACTGAATTCTAATCTAAATATTGTATAACCAAAAATATTTGACCTTAATTCTAAGTTCAATGATTAACTATATATAAGTTCACCCTAATTATATATATATATATATATATATATATATATATATATATATATATATATATATATATAGAGAGAGAGAGAGAGAGAGAGAGAGAGAGAGAGAGAGAGATGGAAATGAGCTGACAGCTTACGCAAATTACCTGAACTGCAGTTCATTTTCAATATCTCCAATAATCTTTTTTAAAAAATTTCTTTTGGATTATGATCTCGACCCTCTAGGGTTCACTCATACCCAATTTCTTGGGTTTTAGTTTTGATTTGGTCCTCCATCAAGTTGACACAAAATTAACTGTTTTCAATGAATAAAATATTTTGTATGTACTTGATGAAAGGGTAAAAGAACTTCAGAATTTATGAAATTTAATCCTAAAGAAGTTAAGAAGATAGAGATAGTAATTATTAAAAAAATTGAAGAAAAATCATTGGATGATTATAGTTTTGCCACTAGCTTACATAACTTTTCCTGAGCTGGCGGCTCACCTATAGTAATCCCATATATATATATATATATATATATATATATATATATATATATATATATATATATATATATATATATATATATATATATATATATATATATATATATATATATAAGGAGAATTAATGAGTGAGACTCTAATATTCTTGAAGATAATTATTATCAAAATTATTAAAGTTTAATATCTCTATTGAAAATATGGAAATTAAATGTCCTAACAAGTTTAATTGGAAGTTCTGAATAAAGTTTGGATTAACAATGAAGTAAATTTGAATACTTAATTTACTTTGAATTGATATTGATTTACACTAGCTATATTACCAAATTTACCAGTATGATTAATTGGGATAATCTTGGATTAATTCAGATGAGTTCTTCAAACTCATTTATCATGTGAGGACTCATTTATCATGTACTATTCATATAAGTATTCTCGTTTTACTAAACTTATTGTGTTGTAATTTTATCCTACTTTATAGTTTATGACATTTTTTTTAACTACATAAATATATAAAAATATTGTTTTTCTTTGTTTTTTATATAAAGTTGTACCATGAAATGATTAATAAATATTGAAATATTATGAATATAGTTTAAACACGAAGAGTATCAGTTTTGATTGTTTATTTGAATGGTGTCCAAGGAAAATGGTTGGCATCTACTTAATTAAAAATGTGTGTCTCACGGAAACCTCCCAATGTAATTGCACTTTCTTGGCCAGATGTTAATTGATCTTGATTCGATAGTTGAAGTCTAAATAGATATTCGTAATACCATGATAAAGATGAAAAGTAATATGTATATAGAATAATAATCTGAATAGAAATTCTATTGATTATTATTAACTGATATAACCATGGCATGGAATTGATGATACTGACAAATATGTAATCATTAAATTTACGTAAGTTGACATGAAATTAATACAGAGAGTGGAAGAAGTTGAAAAATAGACATATAAGTATTTCAGATATCTATGTGTTGCAGTAAGACTATTTGTCCCCACTATAGAGGTATGGATAGTTAGTGGAACCACCTTCTATTTATTGATTACTATTTACTGTTATTATTGTACCAAAGCAGTATATTTGATTCAGCACATGAAGCTGGACTATGGTTCGAGATATGTAAGACATGCGCCTTCAAAATACTTTCCATTTTATAGTTTCCACTGATATGAAACAAAACATTAGAATAATCGATACTATGACATTATTGGTAATTAGTTGTGACTATTGATTTAATTAACCTACTTTGATACTTAAATGTTACAATTAGTTTAATGATGATTTTGTTTTATGTATATTTTTTTGTTATATACTGTCGATTTGGAGAGATCGATAATGATGCAGAGATCGATAATGATGTTAACCATAGGATACAAGCTTGCTGGTTGAAATGGAGGAGGGTAATGGGAGTTTTATGCGACTGTAACATTTCGTTAAGATTGAAAGTAAAATTTTATAGAACTGCTATTAGACCAGCTTTATTATATGGCACGAAATGTTAGGCTATAAAGAAATATCATTCACAGCAGATAAGTATAGCAGCCGTTGGATGTGCGGCAACAATAGGAGAGATAAAGTGAAATGAAGACGTGTTAAGTTAGGTGTAGCTCCTATCGATGAGAAAATGCGAGAAAATCGCTTACGATGGTTTGGTCATGTGCAACATAGGCTTACAAGTGCAGCAGTTCGAAGAGAGGAGTTTATCAATGTAGGACAAATTAAAAGAACGAAGGGAAGATCATAAAAAATATGGATGGAGGTGATACGCAAAAATATGGAGTCTAGAGATTTAAATAAGGAGATATTACTTGATATAAATGAATGAAGAAAGAATATCAAAGTGATCGATCCGGCGTGATTCTTTTTTTGGTTCATATAGTCTATCTCAAATACTTGAGATAAAAGGCTTAGTTGTTGTTGTATACTGTCGATTTGGATGTGCATGTCCAAACTCCGAAATAGATCCGTAGAGTTATTTCAAGACTTAAAATATCTTCATGAGTCAGTACAGTTGGAATAGAAGTTTTCAATTTTTTTTAATCATGTATCTTCACCATTAACTTTATAAACAAATTATAATAATAAATTTTGTTATTCGTCATCGAGTGCTGTTATGACACACACACACACACACATATATATATATATATATATATATATATATATATATATATATATATATATATATATATATATATATATATATATATATATATTAGAAAAATGGAAATGAGCTGACAGCTCACGCAAGTTACCTGAGCTGCAGTTCATTTCCACTATCTCCAATAATCTTTTTTTAAAAAATTTTTTTGGATTATGATCTCGACCTCCTAGGATTCACTCATATCTAATTTCTTGGGTTTTAGTTTTGATTTGAACCTCCATCAAATTAAAACAAAATTAACGATTTTCAATGAATAAAACATTTTGTATGCACTTGATGAAAGGGTAAATGAACTCTAAAACTTATGAAATTTAATCCGAAATAAGTTAAGAAGATAGAGATTGTAATTGTAAAAAAAAATTGAAGAAAAATCATTGGATCATTATAATTTTGTCGCTAGCTCACGTAACTTTTCCTGAGCTGGCGGCTCACCTACAGTAATCTCTCTCTCTCTCTCTCTCTCTCTCTCTCTCTCTATATATATATATATATATATATATATATATATATATATATATATATATTTATATTGTGGCAAAATATAATTAATTATTGATATTGTAATGCATGTTTGTATATTTCCGCAAATCTACTGTCAGTGTCTCCGTTTTTTCGTATTCTGGATAAGGGTACATTACATGAATTAACAATTATATGATGCAAAATATGACTTATTTATGTTTGATAACTTATGTGATAAAACTATACTCTATTCATTCTTTCAAACATAAATTTAACAATGGCCTTGATTCTTGATTTATTATATCACAAAAATTGCAGTGTTGAATAAATAACCATGTGAAAATGATTAAAATAAAAAATTTTGAGCTATCTGGATCCTTTAATCATAAAAAAATGATTTAAATCGGTGCTGAAATTTAGTTTTTAGGAAACTTTTATCCCCTCTCATACTGTAGAAGGGGATAGTTGACACAAGGATGAAAGAAAATAAATGTGGCGAGGCAAGCATAAATATATTATTGCTAAAAAAAAAATTAAGGATAAAGATGCTAAGAACCCTCCCTCTTTCTTAAAGTCTTTTATTAGAGTTGGTAGAGAATAACATGATTCAAAATAGTTTATAATTAGTCGTGGAGTTCTCCCTGTAAAGGCTAGTTACAATTACTTTATGAATTTACGAAAATTATTATAAATTACACTAACTCTTATTTCATATTCGATGTGGGATTATTCGAGTTAGAGTATCTACAAAAATCCTTCAACATAGCAAAAATAAAATATTCCAATTTTATTCCCCTTTTTCCAATCTAAATGTAAAGGTGCATGATCTTGCAATATCTAATTGTTGATCAATACTTATTGAGAAATTTAGGATCCAAACCCAATGACTTTCTGAATGTGATTCAAGCTTTATAGATTATCAATAGTCTAATTTCTTATAAGACATATGGCTTTGTACTACAATTCTTTACTCTAATTATTATTCTATTTTAGAGGTTTCAATATTGATTCCTTAAATTTGTTGTATTTAGATATTTCGGTCCCATAATTCTTATTTTTATTTTAGTTCCTCAAAATTCTTAAGGTACAACACTTTAATCCTTTCATTAGCTTTTTCATCCCCCCTAACTCAACAACCTAGGTTCGGACCTAACCTAGTACAGTAAATGACAAATGTACCTTTTCACTTACCTTCTTTTTTTCAAGAGACTCATTATATCTCCTAAAAATAGATGAAAAAAGAGTAAAAATAAGTCCTCCCTCTTCTACCTTCACAAGTCCTCAACCTTAGTGGATCGTAAGTGGATCCTTCCTCTCCATGTTGCCTCCACCATCTCCCTTCATCTCCTCTCCACACCTTCTTTTTCCTCTTCCTCTTGTTAGTCAAATCTAATATGAGGTTGAGAGAAATGGAGTTATGTTCATTTTATAATGACAAAAGTTATTATGGAGGAGAAATTGAGAGAGAAGACGATTATTTGAGTTACAATGGAGGAGAGACAGAGGGAATTATGATGATGAGATAGAGTGATTAGGGAGGAGTAGGAATGCTAATGGGTTCGGACCAGTCCGAACTCCAATCGGCCCAGCCCGCAAAGGCTGGTTTTTAATCCACCCAATTAACCAATGGATCCAATTGGACATAAGTTTTTTGAACTTTTCTCAAATCGGGCTGGATTTGGACATGTCCAAACCCATCCAAAAATTAATCCAAACTACAAAATCCACAGTATTTACTAGCCATCTCAATCCTCAAATGATCTCCGCATTCGCTCATCACATCGGGCCACCACTCTCCTCTCACTCGCTCTAGCTTGAGATCATTTGAGGATTTTTTTGTATGAAAAAGACTCAAACTTTAGTGTATATTTTGATTGATTTTATTTGTATGAAACTTGTTGTTTAAAAAAAAAAACTCAAACTTTAGTGTATTTTTTGATTGATTTTATTTGTATGAAACTTGTTCTAAAAAAAAAAAACCTCAAACTTTAGTGTATCTTTTGATTTATTTTATTTGTATCAAAATTGTTTTTTTCTTTTTTTTGGGAAAAAGACTCAAATTTTAGTATATCTTTTAATAGATTTTATTAGTATCAAATTTGTTCCTTTTTTTTTTTTGAAAAAAGACTCAAACTTTAAGATTCATCCATAATTTATTTTATTTGTATCAATTTTTTTTGGTAGGATGGATGCATCAATGACAATGAGTTTCTCGCAATGATGCATAAAGGAACTCCTGATTTTGGCGAGAAAGGTTTACAAAATACTATTAATGTTGGTTTTAGAGATGCACTGAAGATTGGTTGAATTGGTAGCCGGCAAATTTTTTGACCTTTTTTCTGGTATTGTCTGAAAATTTATTGTAGACTTGTAATTATAATATCAGTAAGAAAATTATAAGTTTTCTCAGTAAATTGTTTTCTCTATGCAAATGTTATCATTTGTTTTCTCCCTCCTAGCCAGTTAGAGAAACTTGAGATGTTCACTATTATATTATATCATATTTTCCAAGTTGTATTTTATTTAATTCACAAGATTTGATAGCAACTATGTATTCTATTGTTGGTAAAAATGATAACATATGAAGGGATTATGTGTTTGTGGGTGGGTGGATATGTGTTGTTAAAGACTTTATTAAAAATTGATTTATTTATATGGGTTGCTACTGCTGCTGATTTGGAGCCTCTGGTTTAATTTCTTAGTGAATCTCTTTGGTAGAGAGTAAATAAAATAATATTACTGTTGAAGTTCTATCTATAGAAAATTTTCACTTGATTATAATAGTGATGGGCTGTCCAAAGCCCATTGGACTAGGCTGGGTTTTTTTCACAATGACCCATTTAGAATTTGGATAAGTTTAAAGTCCAAAATTTTAATTTGGACAATGAATGGATCTGATTCGGTCCGATCCGACCCGATTCATTATCATCCCTAGAGAGGAGAGATTGAAATTGAGAGCATTGGGTTGAGTTTATTGGGTTGGGTTAGGGGGGAAGAAGAAGAGGGTGGGTTTTCGGCGGCGAGGGGAAGAAAGGGTGTTGGATTGCCTTGAGTTATTAAGGATGAGAGAGAAGAAAAGAGACGGAGTTGGGTTAGGTATATATGTATATAGTTAGAGAGAGAATAATTAGGGAGGAAAGGGAATTGGTTCAAATAGAGAAAAAGGCAGGAGAGAGATTGAAAGAGATAATATTGAGTCATTAGGGGAGAGAGAGAGACAAAGATAGCTAAATTCACTTTATAATGAGAGAGAATAGCCGGAGAGAATGTGTTTGCTTGAGTAATTAAAGAGTAGAGAGAAGGGAGTTGGGTTTACTTATTAGGATAAAATTTGAAGATGAGGATATAACTCGAAAAAATAGAGAAAAAGTTAAATTAGAGGAATGTGTTTTTTTTTTTTTTTTTTTTGATGGAACTTAACCCGTGGGACTAAAATGGAGTAAATTAAGGATTTCTGAGGACAAAATTAAGAATATGAAAATTTGAAGGACTGACATCTAAATATGAAATAATTAAGGGATCAAAAAGCCCTTTATTTAGTACTAATAATATTTAGATATGATCCAATACACAAACATAAGCTCATTTTAAGAAGAACATACATAAGTGTACTAAGAGATGAGCAAATTAGTCTATCCAAATACTTATTAGCTTTAAATCCTTGATAATGTAGGAGAATTAAGGGGTTCATTGAAAACCCTCAATTTTCCTACATCAGTCTCCTTTTCTTAAAAAGAACTTGCACTTGAGTTAGTTACTTAAACTGATTTTTATTAATGCTCTTCAAATATGGTTATACGTTGCACTTATTTGCACTTGCCACTAGAGATGATACTAGACGTATCTATAAATCAATTTTTGACTTTTGAAAATTTTATTTTTCTAATTCAAAATTTCATTACCATCCTTACTTGCCACTATATTAGCCCATAAAGTATGAAACTTGGCTTAGCTTGATGAGAATAATAATTTACCAGATTAAGTTTCAGTCAATTTGGTCGTAGCTCAATTTCCTTCGTTTTGCTGTAATTTTGTAACAAATACTACATTTAGCAACAAAATAAATAAAGGAAGTGTAGCGTGCGACTCAATTTCCATTGAACGAAAGCAATCCCTTATTGTTATATTTGGTTGCATCATTGCACAAGGAGTAAAAAGCTCTAACATTGCAAATGGTGGTATTTAACCTCCATAAAGAAACTCTCAATTCAGCAGCACTTTCTATAGTCCTTGGTGGGTTGCCAAACGAGGATAACGAAAACCATATGTGACCTGACATCTATTAGTGGTAGCTTGTAGAAATATCGAAGCCAGAAGAAGAGTTACTGCACTGCAAAAGCTGTGCTGAAACTCCATTTACAAACTCGAATGAAACAATACTCTCTGTTGCACTTGCACTTCATCATTCATCAAATGAGGATATATAATAAATAGCTTCTGTCCAATTCATAAAATGAAACCATTTTACTAGAATGCCTTCAAAACAACATAGATTGACTACTGGAAACACTTTGTTTGTGTAAACACTACATATGCCTACATTAGTATGCTAAATTGTCTCCAGTTATGTTATCCCAATGAAATTAAATTTAATCCAATTACATAAAAATGAAAAAATTGTGGAAGATAAATACTATGAGAGCAAAATCCTTGTTGGGATGACAAAAACACAGTCTTGACACCAAAATTTCCGGGTTATGACTCTCGAGAACTTTCATATCAGTTGGGTAGGAGAGATTCCAGTACAACACTCATCACAAATTGATTTCATAGAGCTATGACAGGTTTGAGATTTTACAATAGCTTGAGCTACCTCAAACAGCTCTCTTGGCTTGAGGTAGGCTATAAACTAACAAGACATCAGCACAAATACTTTTCGAGCTGAAGACTCAAATGACAGCGATCTGTCCAACCAGTTTAGGTGCCTAAATCCAAACTCAATAAAAATGCACGCATGAAACCAATATCAGAAGAAAGAAAGTACCAAGACTAATGATATTGCTGCTGGTACAAAAACTAATTACAAGAGAGGAGCAAGCAGCTACTTCTGCCACAATTAACAACAAGAAGGATTTTTTCTACGTTTTGTAAGCTGCAGATTGTAGAAAATATTACAATATTACAACGAAAAATTGAAGGGCAATAGAATGACATCCTACTGAAATGTATTGAAAGATGTTCTGATAAAATTTTTGATTAAAAGATACAAGCAAGTATTGGGTTTTGATCAACCATCTTCAATTGATGCAGCCGAATGGTTTCAAATAGCCATTAGCTTTCGTGTGGTAGAAATAGAATCAGTAACCAGCAACCAACAAAACTGACACCAATATACAACTGCGCAAATGATTTAACAACCACTGGATACTGAATCTGAAAGATGGTACTCTACCGGAAAATCTGCAACTTAGCAGCAACAATTTCAAGAACAGGCTCAATGATATCAGCATAAGACAACTATTCTGTATACATGAACTGCAGGTGGCGACAAATGTGTCCGAGTGCACCCAAACCACTGAATATGCTAAAGAATCCATTGCCAATGCATTCAAGGTTACTTTACCGATATGTTCCTCTGTAGCAAAGAATAAATAAGCTTATTTCCTGATGTGAGAATATTTAACATATGCTATGACTCCTGCAGTAAAAGATTGCTTCCCAAATAGAGAGGGCCGTTGCGAATCCTGAATGGGACTTTGAACATTTTTATTCTAAAAAAAATTACTACAAACAATCTCCTTGAGTTAAAAAGTATGCACAGGTGAGAAGCCAAACAGTGGCATTAACAAAAGGAGACCTTCCAACACGAGAAACAGAACCTTCCATAAAGTTTACAAAATTATTTGCAATTTTAGTATGAAAATTTGTACCCCGGAATCCAAGACAGATATCGACAGAAAAACATAATACTTCATACAATAATATACCATTGCCCGTAGTGTCTGTGTGTGTGTGTGTGTGTGTGTGTGTGTGTGTGTATATTATATACTTGATCCAACTCTGTTAAGAAAAATTCTGAAAAAGACATTTTGACATAAACTTTAGACAGCAAAAACTATGGTTTAATCAGATATAAGAACACATAGATGGTTATGAGGTCATGGAGCAGAGATCAAAAGAAGCAAATAGGAATAAGTGCATCGTTTCACAGGAAAAAAAAATTTTAAAAAAAAAAAAACATAAGGTAAACATAGAAAATCGAAATTCTCTCTAATCCCTAAATGTTGTCCTAATATGAGAAGAGTAAGATCTTAACATCGCTACGTTGCCTGATAGTGTTACTCTTAATGAAGAATGAATCGTCAAGATAGATATGGAAGAGGTGCACATTTGTCTCCAAAATGAACCATATATCAGACATGAAACCAGCAAGGAGCTCACGTAGTAGGCAGAAACGCTTGCTTGTGATGAGGTTACAAGGTCTGTGAAGACCACCAACACAATTAGAGAAATTTCTATCATACTAGAGGACAAGGTAAGATTTATCTATTCATTGTTCAGAAAATAATGAAACAAAACATAAATTGGAGAAAAATGTGATCATATGCAAGTACAGCAGTTCAACCACTTATGCAAGAAACTAATGAATTTCAAGCAGTCTTCCAAAAGGAACGGTCACCGTGACCGCAGATGAAGAATAATCAAAATTTCATCTAGTCTTCAGAGTTCACAAACAAATAAAGTAGCCATCATAAAAGAACGCTCATAAGGAGATAAAATTGAAGTTAAATGATCAAAGGTATAGTATTTTAACAGTAGATGAGCCAACTATAACAACAACAACAACAATAACAGTAAAGCCTTCATCGCAAATCTTTAGGATTGACTACATGAGTCTTTCTTCTGTTCAGTTCTGCTGAGGCCATCTCCTCGAGATAAATTAAGAACTACAGACGCACAAAGCCTCAACCATTTCCAAGAAGTTTTCAGAAACAAACACTAAAAGCACACTAATACGGTAGATGAAGAGTAATCTACACCAAGTACAGATTTCACCAAAAAGAAAAGTAGTCTTCGCAAAATAATGCAATTGTAATACCATTTGAAAACACATCCAGTAGAAACTAATAAATTAAGATGCAACAGAGTTACAAGTACCTTTACACCCATACAACATAAAAAAATTAAAAATTAAGATGCAACAGTGCTAAGATTATCTAATCTATAATTGTGACAAATAGCTAAAGTTAGGTAAGCTAGCTATTAGGCAACTGATTTTCACTTTGGGCATTGTCTTGGTTAATTTAGAATGCTTAAAAGAACATATAATAAGAGAAAGGTATTCATAGAAAGAAGTCAAATAAAGAGAATTCTAGAACAGATTTATACCAATGCCACAGAACTTGCAAGATCTTTTTATTATTACAGAAACCAAACTGCATTTTTTTTCACGCCCACACAAGGGTATCCACATGAACAAAAGGCACGCCCAAAATGGCACTTTTTGGATTCACACCAAGATATCCATAATGGGTCTTCACCTCCTTAAAGCAGTCAGACTCAAGGTCATACTTAAACAATCTATTCGTAGCCTTGAAGACGATGACCTTACCATCATAGAGGGAAGCACACAGCTCAAATTTTATTCTCCAACCATGATGACCAAAGTACTTAACCAGTTTCTTATTCATTATACGATGCTTCTTCACCCACACCCATTCCTCATGATCTTGTAACACCCAAATATCAATACTAACCCCATCAAAACTGAGCATGGATAATTTTCCTCCTAAATTAAGAAGGCGGCACAAGCCCCTGGCATCTGTTGGGGCTTTCATCCTTCGAA